>OZ024710.1:2607152-3014261 GCA_964016945.1 Microplitis deprimator | reverse complement strand
AAATGAAAGAAAGGATTTGTATTGAGATTTAAAGAAAATAAATATAAAAAAGAAATTGGATTCATTCCAGATAAACAGAGTATGAGAAAAAAGATTTATGGCTTACAGAAATCATGGCAAGATAAAAAAAAAACTATATGAAATAGTACTTGGTTAGATCGATCGGGTTTTTTAAAAAAATGTATGGGTGTATAGAGAAGATAATAAAACAAGAAAGTCATCATCGTCATCATAATCATCATTATGATCATCGTTTGGGCCAACTATAATTTAGCAACGGCAATAATTTGTCCAATGTACTATTACTATTAGTTAAATATAGTAATTTCTCGGGATCTATGGGAAATAACCGTAGAATAAGAGACACAGACGGTACTTGGAAACGCATAAAATAAACTAAAATACTTAGATACTAAAATTATTACCGTTATAATTCATTTTTTTCCCATCGTATATTTTTAATGAGTGGTTATTTAGCAATAAATTTTATTTAATTACAGTTCCAATAAATATTTTTTATGATTGAAATCCGCAAGTGGTTTTAAAAAAATACCAATTTCCTTTTCAATGCATTTTTTTTTTTATATTCGAGTAAATGTGATTTTAATAGCGACCGTCAATTAAATCCTTGCCTAGAATAATTTAAATTATCGTGAAAAAAATTTAAAAAGTCAATTGATTAATTATCGAAAATAATTACAAGCAAGAAGTCGCTCGTACGTAATTAGATTTTTTAATATACAAGTAATTAAATCGTAGTAATTAAAATAAATTTTTAGCCGTAAGATGGACGGGAGGTTCGACTGAATTATCCACCATCTGATATGGGAAAATCGCCTTTTCCGGTAAGCAATTCAATTCGTTTTTTTGTGAGAATTATTTAATGAAAATAATTGTGTGTAAAGAATGAATTATGCGTAATTAAGTTTATAAAATAATTCTATGCATCTAAAAATTTTTACGATTTCATTGTTCTCGTACGCAAGTAAACCGAAAAGAAAATAAAGTATCAATGACCTAAATCCTAGAGTAATTTTCACTTAAAAGTAAATAGTTTAAATGTGTTTGAAGTACGGAAAGAAAATTAAATTAATAACTTACCCATTTTTACGAGCTAATTTAACAAGACGAGCAGCACTTTCCCTTCCTATAGTCATATGATACCAATCTTCATTAAAATACCTAGAAGGATCAACTCTCGGATAATTGTGAACTTGTAACCTGGAGGCAGGTGGACGTAACTGTGGTTGTGGTAACATTCCTTTGCCCTCAGTGATTGCTTTAGCTTCCTTAGGGTCTTCAACTATTTTACCATATTTTCCCGAAAAGTCCATTGCGACGAGAATCGGGGGCTCCTGAAATGATAAAAAAACAACAAAACATAATATAAGATAAGCTGTTTAAAGTTTTCCAAGGGATTTACATTCTTCGGCATACGGCATACGGCGTAAGGAAAAAGAATATAAGATATATAGATAAAAAAAGTTGAATAAAATAAAAGGAAAAGAAAAAGAAATAAAGGAATGGAAATAGATGAGAGAAAGAGCTTTCATTTCCAACTGGATCCCAACGGTTTTCACGTAATCCCTAAAGTTCCAACTTCCGTACGGACCGGGATCACCCTTTTTGCTTGAGTAGTCTTATATTGGTGCTCTAAATGTCTATATACGTTCAACACTAAAGCACATTTATATTCTATCTATACACACATACATACATACATCTATATATCTATGTACACGTGCAATCTCTAAATTTATATAAAGCAATACATTGAAAACTGCAAACTGGGCAAAACCAAAGGCTTTACCTTACTCACGTACTATTTATCCTAGTTTCACTTCTAAAGCTCTCTCTTTACGTGTTACGTTGCATTATGCTTGTCACCCATGACATTACGATTAATGTCAGTTAAAAGCCTTTGGTTAAATTTCAATTAATTAACAATATCGCGGCTGCCCAATTTTTGAATATAAAGAAAGCTAACTTACAATTAACCTTCTCAATAAGACAACTTATAGATAAATTGAGAAAAATATCGATAACCCGAACTGGGATTCGAACCCAGGCCATGTCGGTATCGCGCCGAGTGCTCTATTCTCTAAACATGAATAAGTGGAAATAAGTGAATATTCACTAATTTCAAGTGCAAACCTAACCACTAATTTAAAAAAGTGGTTCGATTGGCACTCAGAATTAGAGAATATTCACTTATTTCACTTATTCATGTTTAGAGAGTATCAGTTGAGATTTGAGGACATGATTCAATTCATATTTTTCAAAAATTTGATTTTTGTCAGTTACTGCGTTTTGAAATTAAACAGCTGGTGAATACTAATAATTATATCTATCATGGACCTAGAAATAGGATCGCTACTCGGAAAGAATTATCTAATAAATTTTACTCGTTAATTTCGAGTAAAGCTGGGCCTAAATGAATAATTACTCTTTCGTTTTTAGATAGTGTTCAATTATAGGGTAGAAAAACCCAATTTCGAGTAACTTTCAAATAAAACAAAAGGAATCAGTTTTTTAAATTCTTTTCGTATTTATTTTTGGCCCAGGCTTACTCTAAATTGTAGGATAAATTTTATCAAAATCGAGAATTTTTATTTTGTGTATGTAGGCAATTTGGCGCGATATATATTTTTAAAATTAATTTAATAGGATTAAATTTTTACGCATAATTTCGATTGGCTTAAATTGAATGAAATTAAATAAATACCTACAGGACATGGACCGTCTGCCGTAATTATAAATATTTATCCACGTGTTTTAAACAAGAGTTATTGCAATACAAATCCCTTTTTTTCTTTTGTTACTAGTAATTTATTAGCTATTTTAATTTAAATAATTAATTTTTTCCTTTTTCATATGAATAAATTTAAATAGCTTTATTTATATATCTATTAAAGTGTGTAGTATCTTTTATGCTAAATAAATTATTTCCTAACTGAAACCTCGCCTCTCTACTTAAAGATTTCTCAATAATTTTCTCTGTTCACCCACTTGAATTTACAAGTGACTCCTTACATTCAATTGAAAAATAATAATTTATGTCCTCGTGAAATATCTCGAGGGACTCTTGTATTTTTTTTTTAATCGTTTATTTATATTTTATTTTTTTAAAACTATTATTATTATCGTTATTACAGATGTCACTGCCCACGCGTATTGTGGAATAAGGCGCCGGCGATTTGTGATGTTAAGTAACGAGAATAAACCTCTCTCAAGACTATGGATCATATTGAAGTGGAATCAATTTAAGTATAGTGATGATCAAGTGATGACCTCGTTTTGTATATTTATTTTTATTCTAGTCTCTCTTTCTATTTCTCATTCACATTCTATATTCGTTTCTATCCGTTGTATATAATAAAGAAGATAAATAGTATTAATAAATAATAATGATAATAATGATAATGACAAATATAAATAACAGCGATAAAAAAAACTTGTATGCAAATCAAAAGTATTACAAGAGTGTTTAAGGCTTTCTTTATTGAGTATCTTGAGTTTTTTTTTTGCTTGATTTTTTTTTTAATGCAATGGGATAGTTGTGATCTTTTATAATTTATGGAATAAGCGAACTGTAAATAATGCGTAGGTAAATTGAAGGCTGGCTTACACATTTACACTTGTGACCTATGGATGTTTACTGTGTAGTGTGCTCTTTTATTTATGGTGGCACGCGGTTATCTTTGAATAGAGAATGGAGCAATGGAGGTTAAAAATTATATGGCATGGGTTATTAAATGAAACTCGTTAATATTGCTGTTCTCGTTGCGCGTTTTATTATGGTGTAATATTTAACAGTTTCGCGATTCCCAAGAGTGCATTCGACAACCCAGTAGTGAGCATACTGCTTTTACTGTACAGACTGCTGTATATAATATCGTTTCATACGTCGAGGTACACTAAGTTATTGCGTTATGTTTCATATAAATGTTGGCATAAATTTAACACATTCAAGTGAGGACTGGGGAATAGAGAAATATATATTTTAACAATTATATGCTACCATTTTTTTTTCTACACTGAAAAAAAGGATTTCTTGACGCAATAAATCTTTTGCATTACGAAAAAAATTTATTGGGTCAAGTAAAAATTTTCTTGGGGTGAGTAAAAATTTTTTTGCGCCAAAAAATCCTTTTTTGTGTATCGTTTTTATTTACTTTATTTTTTTTTTTGTTATTAATTTTTCAAAGTAATGAGCAACTGAAATTTTCCAAAAATTTGAAACAATTTTCGGAAAAACAAATATTGCTACTAATTAATAAATAATGAATTTGAAAAAAATTTGATTGACTAAAAAAAAAAAAAATGAAATAATTTTTCAAGGACTCAAGTGTGACCTATTACTGGTTCAACTGTTACGAAATAATAATTCACCCCAACGACCTTGACATTGCGTGCTTACCCTTAAAATGCTAATTATTAATCATTAGATTCTCCGAATCTGTTTCGTTGATTCAGCAATAAAAAGGTCAAAGAAATAAATGAAATCAGTGTGTCAGTTCGGTCTATTGTAACCTTGATAGTTTGGCATGCTTGCCAAATACTTAATACCCGCCTCCTTTTATTTCTCACTTACATATAGACGTATGTCATTCATTTTCTTTCCCCTGGAATTCCCTCTGATTCCTTCAACCCCAGGCCCGGCGAATTCCCTGCCGAGTAATCCACGCGATCGACCGAGACTTGTCTACTCTCTGGATAAGACGGGGGTTGTCCCTCGGAGAATACATTTATTTATATATATACATCTATATATATATATTTAGTGACATATTATACAAGATACGTAGACTTGACGGACACTGACCTATGCTCTATCGACCGAGGTTATCGTCATGTAAAACCGTTTAATTTAAATCACCTCCATTTATACATATATCACATATCACATATTCTCATATATTTTATTCAAGTATGTATTGAATCAAGATATATATTTTAATATTCTGATGATTTTTATTTTATTATTATCAGTTATTAAAAAAAAATTTATTGATTTATAAATAATAAAATTTTTTACTCGCGTGTTACGTTGATTTTTTTATTATTTAATTTATTTGATCAAAGTTTATGGGCGATAACTTGATGACGAATTATTCTTATGATCTTTGACACTGATAAATAGTTATTACGAATTAAACGCAATAAGAAAACCAAGTTATTTTATTACATATATATGTATATGTATACTTTTACAAGATAGATATCGAGATAATTGTAAAGGTCAAGTGTAATAATTGTTCCAAAGAAACGTGAATTTAATTTTTTATTAGACTTTACTATACATTTATTGCATAATATATTATTATTATTATTTAAAATTGTATAGATGCTTGGAAAAATATATTTTATTTAAAAAAATGTATAAATAATTAGACGTGAGACGAATTAATAGACGCAGGATCACAGAGAAAATTAAAAATTTTAAATTACCTGAATATAATTATTAGAATAACTTTTAGCGACCTGTCAAGTTTAATCACAAAGGAGTACAAAGATAAAAAATTAAAATGGCCGAGAATTATACTTAATTACTTCCTGATGAGTAATATGTATTTTTGTTATATATAGTGGCGATTTAAAATAAAATTAAGTTAATTTAATAATCTACCGCAAACCGAGAAGGGAAGTGACAGAACAAATTGAAGAAAATAAAAAGTCACGTTATTCAAAATATACGCGGCAATAAATTTTAAATATTTTATTAGCTTTGTCTGTATAATACAGAAGGGTATTTATGAGCCGAGTTGAAATTGGCTTGGTCAGCAAAAATAATTTACGCTGATAACTCAGAATTTTTAATTTTACATTAATTTTTACCAGTCGTTGCCTTCAATCCAAGACTACCAGATTAAAAACAAACATTTTTCTGGATATTAAAAATCATGTTATTAATTTTTAAAAAATTGCGATTTAATAAATTCAATAATTCATTTTAATCTAAACTGTAAAAAATTTCGGGCGGATGACTTTTTATTTATTTAATTCCTCCGGAGTGAAATTTACAAAGGGGAGTTTATTTAAATATTTAAACTCCGAATCGGAGTGAATGCGGATTTTAAAAAAATTAAACAAACTCTTTATTTACTCAGTATGCGAAGTGATTTTTTTTAAACTCCAGGACTCCGAATTCCGATTGAAATAAAATCCGTAATTATTTCAAATTCACTCCCGATTTCTTACAACGTACGAATTTATTAGCAATTAATTTCCATAATTGTGTTGTTTGAAATTCCTAAGAGACGTTTGCATTTTTTTTTTTAGTGAAGAGGGTCAGCTTCAATTAATTAAAAGGCAGAAAACCGTAAAAAGTATTTGGCTAAAGTAAATTTTAAAGACGCGGTAATTTATAATTACGAATAAAAAAGTAATCGAAGCAGTAATAAATAAAATAGTTAGAGGAATTGAAAGTGGTAATTAAAGTACTAATGGTAAGAAGAAATATTCTTGAAGAAGCCTGGTCTTATAGAGAAAGGCCGGGTAAAATTTAAACCACAAGGGGGCTGGATAAGCCACTCGGAAAAATAAGAGCAGCGAAGGAAGTGGCTTGGACCGGATTTATCGTTTGAAAACCGATGCGAATTATTCTAGAGTACCAAAGGAGATATATATCTATAGATGTACATATATATGTGTATATTAAGAAGAGAAAGAGAAGGTAAAGCAGGAGCTACAGTGCTTTAAAGTCCAAGAGGCGGATCTATTACTTGTCTTTCTCTCTCTTATTTTATTTTTTTCTTTACTTTGCCGGTTCAGTGGGAGATGCAACCCCAGAACTTTGCTCGAGCATTAATTCTAGACGAATTAACGTTGTCCGACGTAGACTTGATAAAATTTATAAGCACTTGGAGAATTTAACATCCACAGAATTATCGTATGGAAGAAAACTTAAAAGTTAACTTTATCTTGGAAAAATTTTTAATACACTTAAAAATAAAAAGAAAGTACGTTATTATTTTTATCACATATATATGTATATAAATTATACTAATAAATTATTATTGACTTAAACATAAAACTGGTCGCAGTGAATGCGAACAAGTTGTAAATTTAAAAGGAATAATAAACAAACTAGAATAGTTTTATGTCTTAAACTATTTTATAAATACGGTTTTGTAAATAAAATTTATATATAGTATTTATATATAATGTAGGAAGAGAATTAAATTAAATTATATAGTAGAGTAAATGAAGAATAAAAATTATTTCTTCTTCCGTTCTTTAATTACTTTTTTTTAACTGTAAACGAAAGCTTTGAAAAAGTGGTTGTAAAATAAACTGTTTTTAAAGCTCGAGCTGGATGTCAAGAACAGATGAAATTTAAAATACAATTGAGTTGTGATAATTATTTTTTTTTTTATCGCTGATTTTATTTTCTTTATTCTGTCAGTTTACGATTACTGTTAAATAGACGAGTATATTTTTATAGAAAGAAGTTGGGGAAAAATTTATATAAATATTTACATGAGACGGATCATTAAAAGCAGGATACGAACAAAATTTTTGGCTAATTGTCATTTATAAATAAATGTTTTAAAATTTTTTTACTCGTGGATGCTCACTTGCGATATTTCTCTTACGGGTAAAAATAATTTTTATGTGAAATGCCGAAGTAAAATAATAAATACTGTTGTAAGTGTAAAAGAATATTATTGGGCCAACTGGCCGGCAGCTAGTAAATATAAAATATTTATGGAAGTATAGTTTATAAAACAAGCATTTTATATTATTTATAATAGTTGTAAAAATTTATGTAATTACGTATAAATAATATATTTTGAAATTGATTCGATAATAAAATGCAGCTGCGTTCACGACACAATTCACAAGTACTGTACGTACACCCGCGTTTATATTGATCCGTTCTCATGTAAAGAGTATTTAGTACATAAAACAAAGAAGTATGAATTTAAATACCGGCATTAAACTTTCAATATACGCCAGACATTTAATTTTTATATTTTTATTTAAATAACAAATGACCTATAAACAATTAAAATACATAATAATAATTATTATTATTTTATTACAACAAAATATGACTCCAATTATTTATCATATAGATAATTATGGACAGGAAAATTTGTCGTTTCATTAAAATTTTTGAAATTATTATTAAGAATAATAAAATAATGACTTCTAAGCTAAAACTTTATGATGACAACTTTATAAATATATCAAAAATAATTTTTTAAGAAATCTTCATATTTTAATTGATGTCAATTTAATATTTTTTAATAAATTTTGAAATTCTATGGTGTCATTTTTTATTAAAAAGAGGGGACTGGCTCGGACAATTATGGTGTCATAGTAAAGCCGGACTATGGTGGCCATCTGACGGAAATTTAAATAAACAGATGCAAAGATTACTGACCATAGTAAAATTTACAATGATCACATAAATTACTGTAACCATTGGAAATTTTACTATGGCCATAGTAATTTTTTCCAACAAAAATTCTGGCTTTACTATGACACTACAGTATTTAAAATTTCTCTATGTACTCATTTTGAAATTGGGTCTGAAGATGCTAAAAATATTTAATGAAACGTTACCCGCAATGTAATATTTGACGTCAATAAATTAGATTAGTATAATCCTGGTTAGCAGATGATCCTGAAGTTGGCAGACAATTAAAAATTTTTGAATTTTATTTTCAACGCTTTAATTGAACAAAAAAAAAAAAAAAATAAATAAAAAAATGCGCATGTAGAAAATTAAAAAAACTATAGGTGCAATTTTTTAAAATATATTTTTTTTTCAAATTTATCGTTTTTAAAAAAATTCAAAAATTATTAGACGGCTGCTAATTTCAGTTTCATGTTAGCAGACAATTAAAAATTTCCGAATTTTTTTTTCAATAAATCAATTGCAAAAAAAAAAAAACTAAAAAAATGCACGTGTAGAAAATTGAAAAATCTATAGGTGCAATTTTTTATAATATTTTTATTCTTATAATTTATCATTTAAAAAAAAATTCAAAAATTATTAGACGTCGGCTAACTACAGAATGATAGATCAGTAAAGCCTTAGCCCCTTCATTAAAACGAAATAAATAATAAAAATAATTTTCACAATTATTAGTGTTATTTGATTAAAGACCGGTGGATAATGCACGCTAACAATATTAGTGCACTTGTAGGTTATACTAGTTGTATTGTTCGATATATTTGATTACAAGGAAGGCGTAAGGAAATTCTAAATGCTTTATAAGTGATGGTAATGTTTGAATACTAATGACTTTGGTAAGACTAAGCAGTTTCCGACTGCAAAGACCCCGAACTATCCAACCAACGAACCGACTTAGAAACGCCAACGACGAACGAGTATTTAGTTAATGTTACTGTACTGCTCTACTCTGTCGAATAAGTTTATACCCGTTTCACTTTAGACAAGTTTCATGTATTACAGTGTCTATACATACATATAAGTAAAGACGACGTGCATGCAATTGTATGAAACTGCCTGCCAAGTATTTCACAGAAACTAATTTGTCTTTGTCGTTATAATGTTGCGTGTACATTCATTCACAATCGGTAATTTATTGAACTAAATACATATCGCATTGTAACTAAATTCCTCCACATCGACTTATATTTCTTAGCTGCTTTGCATCCCAGTCTTCCGAAACAAACTTTGATAATTAATAATTAATTCAACTAACAATTTGTTTACTATAGTTATGAATTGTACATAAAAATTATCACATAAATGACTAAAGTGTTGACAAGATCTACAATTGCTATTTTTATTCTATTTCTTATTTTTTTAAATTTTTTTTCGTTATCATTATTTAACATTTATTTTCCTTCGTCATTTTATCATCACGATTTTCAACTCGGCGAGATGCCAACGTTGTACAGATATCTATCCACGTATACATATATATCAGCATCTCTATTTCCCAGCAGGTTTGCAGCACGCATCGTGAATTACGTAATTGCCTCAAAGGAAACGAATGGAAAAAATAAAAAAAATACGCCAATTCTCGAGCGCGAATGTCGTCAAGCCAACTTAAACTCAAGCTCGAATACCACGAAATAAAATACGAGAAATAAAGTTTTTTAAAAGCGTATAATAAAACAAAAAAGATTAAGTATGAGTGAGCGAGAGAGAGAGAGAGGGAAAGAGAGTGAGGGGTTGACAACCCCTACCGCCTGTTGCTAGGCGCTCGTCAGCTGTCTGTGTAAGTTAGAGACTTGCATATATATGATGCACACTATTATATATATATAAAGTCTCCACAATTCCAAACTAATCGACGCGGTTGCGCAGGCGTGTTCATTTACGACCTCCTCATTCTCTTACTCCCCTTTTCTGGTCATTACATCACGACCTGTCTCTCCTCTATGTACCTTCGAAACTTCTAGTACATAAACCATCTATATAAAATTCATATACATATTCATATATATATATATAACAATAAATCGTGAGACTAATCGTGGTATTACATATTCTAATAATGGTATGCATGCAAGCAGATCTCGACGTCTAATGCGCATCGATAATTGAGACTCGGTACGTAATGTGAATAAGCTCCAGCTTATGTGATATGTATGCATGTATATTCATACACATATATATTCCTCATTTATGTATTCTAGTCGCTGACGTTATGCGTGACTATACGTCTTTGTATTATTGCTTGTATATGTGTTATAAATATTTAAATATCATATGTATATATATATGTATTTTAGACGGCACATGTGCCAGTTGCACCGACGTATGTAGACTGACGTATACCAAGTATTGAATTCAATTTAAATAAATATGTATTAACTACATACCAACACCCACTACTTTGATCTTTAGACTTTGTCTCCTTATCTGTTTGATTTTAGTTTTATTTATTTGCATATTTATATTTTATTTATTTATTCTCTGCATAACTCCATCGAGCTTAAGCTTACTTGCTGGTGTGTAATTAATAAGAGACGAGAGCAGGAAAAGGATGTGAGGAAGACAAACCGCGGATCCGCGGGTGAATGATAGTTATTACTTTTATAAATCTTTATAGATGTTTAGATGTTTCGTGTATTTTTTATGATGAATGCGATTGCATGGAGGTGGTGAAAATGTATGAATATATGTGTGTATATATGTATGTGTGTGTGTATGTACATGGGTATGCTTGGGGACCATTTGTAACCGTATTTCATAGCGGTGGAGTGTAACGTGGAGTAGACACCGGTGGGTGCACGTGCGCAGATGTTTCTAATGCACGTAGAGAGATACTGGGTACACAGTGGCTAATTTATGCTACTCGTGAGCTAGCTCAATACGCTGCGACGATGAACGAGTAAAAATAATAATAATAATAATAAAATTCATCGTGTAATACTGATTTATCACATGACATATTGCTGTGGATGTTTATAGGACTTTGTCTTTTAAATTAAAAATATTTTTGATTAAATTTCAGGGAAGTCGGGGCACGACGTGATACTTTTTAGTCAAAAGTTAATTTATAATAAATAATTAACACAAATTTTAATTTAAATATGCAATGAAAAATTTTTGTAAATAAAATGTCGATTGTTAAGTTTTTTTAAAATTTGAATGCATAAGAATTTTAAAAATAATTAAAGTGTAAAATATAGTAAAGCAAATGGGAAAGCCAGTGGTTAAAAAACTCGTATGAAGTTGGATTGCATTGGGTCGGTAAGTGGAAACGGTCGGTGTTTACACAACCCTCATGGATGCATTGTCACCCCCGGTGATATCGCACTGACGCTCTCGGTAAAAGAGTGCGAGTACTTTAAAGAAAAGCACCAAAGCTAACCTGCACAATGCAACGCCAGACGGGTTCTTCTCAACCCTCGTGCTTACACCTCTTTTCTTTCACTTCCCACCCCATTTTTCCTCGACACTCCATTCTCATTGGCCCCTGGCGGACCAACGCACTTTTTACCCTATGGATTTTCTTTGCTCAACTTCCCTGCTTCTTGCCTTTGATCTTTTTTTTGTCTACGCTTTCGCGCACTGCATTGATTAAAACTTAAAAAAGTTTATCTCAACTCTCAACTATCAAATCCTCTCTACCCCCCACCCCTTTCTTCTGTCCTCTATCATCTGTCGTTTAAATATTTTATCATCACTTAAATCTTGTAAATTAATGGCACCAATAGTAAATTACATTTATCATAATCTTGGGATTTTAATAAAATGTCTAGTAGTTCTGCCAAGTAGATAAATAACTAAGAAGATTATTCAATTACTGGGAATATAACCAAGAATTTGTAATTACAACCTATAAAAACAAATGCAATAATTATATGTATACATATATATATACTTGGTAATTCCGGGCGTGTCCAATTGCCCGTACACATTAGATTGTAATTAGATTCCACGGAGTCTATCTCCATTTTCATAGTAAAGTCCATTGGCATACCGCATTATTTTATACTCTCATATTAAATTCAACATATAATCATTAAGTAATAATAAATAATGCTCTCTAACAAAGGTTAATTTAAAAGTTATTCCCTCGTATGAGCATGTGGACGTCCATTTATACATATACATAATTTTAATTTAATTTAACGAGCATTTCTACGGTAGATTTTTTTTATCCATTTAAAAAGTACATTGATCATAAGATGATTGACTTGCGTTACTTTATTTATTTTTATTTTTATTAAATATATACTTTATTTAATTTCTTAATCTCGACGATAAGGTCGCAGCGTTGATTCATTTATCACATATATATTTTTAAACAAAATAAAACCGAGGTGGCTCTGTAGCAACTTGAGGCCTTCGTTATCGCGTGGCCTACGTAAATCACCGGGTTATTGACTCAGTAATTCGCTCCACCACACGGAGGCTGCTTTCGTAGAGGTAATGTTCAATATATACATATATGTATAGATAATGTTATATAAGTACGTGTAGATGTACTTGATCGTGGGCTTTGTTATTGTACGGTGTCAAATATATATATATAAACTATTCGAAATGATTGTTGACATTAATGCACCTCTTAACTTGCTCAAACGGTCGTCTACTTCTACATTAGATTGATTGTCAGAGGCCAAGTGTTGGGTCTATTGTTTCACGCACGAGATACTTTTACAATACTTCCTCTACATTGTCTTACACAAAGACCTATTCTTTTATACAGACAGTAATGAAATAAAAAAACAATATATATGTGTGTGTGTGTGAAGTAAAAAAGCGTAAATTTAATAAAAATAAATCAAGTGTGCTAGGACCTTGAATGAGGAGCCAGTGCCACGTGTATCCTTTCCCCTTTGTTAGATTCGTATATTTCGCAGGTCTTTTCTTACATCTCACATTCTCTTCTCTTCTCTTCTCTCCTCTTTTCTTCTCTTCTGTTCTCGTCTATTTAAAAGTTATTTTTTTCGTGTACGTGTGTTCCTTTTTTAAAGCCAGCTTTTTTGCGGTCACGAAGCCCTTTACGGAACGAGGGATCCTTTTGACGGTGGCCTTGACCGTGACCGGTCCAGACTTACACGTGATCGCCGATAGGAAGTCATGTTACGTCACCTGACCGACCGGCTGCCGGTCGACACACCGATACGAGCACAAGTTGCTAAATAAAACTATACCATACACATCTCGGCCTTTTATTTTATCATACACACTTTAGATTGCGTTGGCTTACTCCTATTCGTTATAATGTAATTTATGTCCTTCGGGTCTCTCCCCACGGTATTTTGCACAGCGCTCGCTAAAACGAGAATTACTCAACTGCACCGCGAGCCATTATCTATATATATATGATTTTAAAAATGTCTGCATCAATTCTCAGCTCGGTTAAGTGTTCAATTTGACCACTTTCCGTTATTTTTATTTTATTAAATACATAAATGATAATAATTGTCATTGATCGTAAAATGATTGTTTGTGAAATAAAAAGTTATTGACAAGTTAATCAATTATTTAAAATGACAGTCATTGAATAACTGTCAATAGTGATTGAGTTTGACGTTAACGATAAAGTCTCGTATTTAATATTTTATTTAAAAATATACAGACAAACGGCTTTTGAGTTGGTTAAGATAAATACATTATTTAAGAGACATTTAATTAGTTTTATTCAACAAGTTAAAATAATGATAAAAATAAAAATATAAAAATATAAATCCATTGAATTGAAAGAACTGTGGGCACTTTGGGATAACTCTAAAAGGTCAGACAAATAAAGTAGATTTTATTTTTTTTATTTAATGTATTTATTTCTCTTAGACTACGGCGGATTATTAGCAATGTCTGTAGTGTTCTCAAAGTGAACAATCCACGGTACAACGATAATGATAATGCCTGCTGAACAAAAGATTGAGCAAAAGTGGGCGCGGTAATTGTTGGAATTACGCAACTCGACTCAGCTTAACTGAAGGAACGTTCAATCGAGCTGAGCCAAGTGCCGTGAAGGGTGAGTCAAGAGTCTATATATATGTATATATATATAGTGCACACTAGTAAAAATAAAAATAAAAATAAAAGCAAAATCGGGCAAGAAGGAAAAATAAAAAAAATCCGAAGCCAACGAGAGAATGCATTTGAGGTGAAGGTAAAAAGAGCTCGCAATTAATAAAACGTGCAGTGGCACCGTACGTTGGTAGATATAGACATGAGCATGTGTGCAAGATCGACTAAACGAGGGTTAAACGAACTTGGAGTCAGTCCAATCGGAGCTTACGCGGATATTTATCACCGGCGCTAGAAAACCCATATGATTAAGGTCTTAAAAGTTGCTACTGCTTTATGTTGAACTGCTGCGCATGACTAGCCGAGGAGTGAGAGTTATTATAACTGGATAATATGAATAAAGCGTCAAAATTTATCCGGGGAAAGAGAGTTTCAGAGCTAAGAAAATAACTAAGAGGCCGAGATTACGGTGAAAAGTAGACCTAGACACAGACGTAGACACAGACCTAGACCTAGCTACGGCGATTTATGGACTCCCCTTCATTTTAATCTGAATCTTGTGAGCTCTGCTTTATATCTCTCCCTTCCTGGTAACCTCGTTGGCTGTAAATCCTTCTGAAAAATAACTACCCTACGCTGGAATTTTTTTATTGTGATACTTTGATCGTAAATTTGCTGTCAAGTCGAGTGTGATGCTATTGATGCCATGAATTAACACGGAACTCAATCTATACATCCAATAGTAATTTTTTTGCGTCTATTTGTATCCAATGGAGGTGATATTGTGCGAGTTATTGATTTGATTTTTAATCTAATTAGTAATTTAGTTTTTTTACTTCGTTCATTGTCGAGAAATTTTTAAGGATAATTTACTGTGGCTTCGCTGAGAGATTTGGATTACTGGTGAATTTGTTAAGAGATGATTTAGATAATGAAGTAAATACAGAGTTATAATTTGGTTGATAATTAAACGGAGTTATTTAGCGAATCGATCAGATTGTGGTGGACGATCCTGCGCATGAGTTTCCGGTATAGAACCCGAGTTCTTCCTTTGTGTGCTCATGAGCTACTGTTGGGTACAGAACCCAGAGTCGTCCAGGATCCAAATTTCCATCGAATGAATAAAAAGAACCAACGAGGAAAAGGGAGAAAGGGGAAGAGGAAAAAATAAATAGGGGATGTGTAAAAAAAAAAAAAAAAAAAAAGCAAAGTGAGAATCGGTTCGATACTCAGTGGAGTGGGTTATTTTTTTCGGTGTTTTCTTTCGTTTCAATCTCTCTAGAGACCCCATCCGATGCATTACAAATTCACAACGGAATTCTCATTCACTCGATTTCCTTTTTGGTATCGATGGAAACCGTTTGTCACTAAGATTGTTACAGTATATATATATATATATATATATATATATATATATATATATATATATATATATATAAATATATGTATGATGGCATTCTTCCAGAGATAATAAACTTTTGTCGTACATTCATTGTTGCAAACTGGCCGATTGTGTTCGGACAATTGTTTAAAATATTGCGAAACATAAATTACTTTATTTATATGAATATATATCGACTCAAATTTTTATTTTTATGATACTAATTTATGTTAAATGTCTTCGGTACTCGATATATGAATGTGCACGGAAAAAATCGGAGTAAAAATTTAATGATTATCACCGTACGCAACAGCAAAAAAAATTTTCACTAGATAATTAGTACTTGTAATTAACACCTGCTGTCCTAATTTAAAAATTTCCGTATTTAAAAATTTTAATTTCCCGGTTAAAAAAAATATTCAATATATATGATAGAAATAAATAATTAAATAGTTGATATTTAATATCAATAGGAATATAATTTATTCGTAATATGACAGGATCACTAAAGAGTTTTTATTAATTCGTTAAATTTATTCATCCGCTCTAACTTGACGTGAATAAATTACAAAATTTCAATATGTATAAAGAATATAGTAAAGGACGTCAAGTTTAGAGTGAAAATATTATATTTGTGAAAATATATTTAGATTTTTTTTTTTTTTTTTTTTAAAGCTGTCAGTACGCGCACGTAGTTTGACATCTGAAGTAAAATTATGCATGTAGCTTTATTGAAAAAACTTGAGAGAATATAAATTCGTAAAAATTATTTTTCTACTATAAATAGAGATAAAAAAAGCGTAAAATATTTATTAAGTCTCTTATTTTAATTGTAAAAATATCAAAGAAAAAAAATTTATAAATATCCGTACATCAGTCATACAGACAAGGACGCACTGAAAAAATCCTTTAGCAAGACACGCGGAAAATGAAAAATAAAATTTAGCGATGGAAATTCTTAGAATTATTAAACTGTCTAGCAGATTGTCGACGGAGGATCATCTGAGCCAGACGTTTTGCTAAATTTTCTATTTTCTATCCGTATTCATATATTAATATATATATATAAATACACCAGTGATTATATACACCCGGTATCGTTTAGAAAAAAATTTCTCAGGTATCAAGCAAGCGGTATTGTAGTACAAGAGCGTAAGGGCTCGGGAGCTATTCACAAAGAGCCCGAGCCCGAGTAAAGCAAAAGAGCTGACATGAATGGAGTTGTCTGACAGGATCTGGAATTTTTCCACTTGAATAATATTATGCTCCTCGATGCGTCTGACTTAACTCTCTCTGAAGACATTTTCCATTGGTGTGATGTAATCGTTAAACAGTTTCAGCATGACTCGACGTTAATCACTCATCGAGTGTTCATTTGTTAATTATTTTTTTTCCGTCTACACTTTTTTCCTTTCTTCATTCTTCAATGAATATCTCATTTTTAAGCCCATTTAAACCTCTATCATAATTATTTCAATGACAAGCAATCGAGTCTACGCACGAGCTCAAGGTTCGCGGATCGATTCCCGTCCAGGTGGTTTTAATTAAAATATCATAACTTGACAAGTTAATAAATTACAATTATCTATAAAATGAACGGCAATAAAATGGCGGATGAAAAATATGAGGATGATTAAACAAGCCCAGTATTATGTAATATGTATTACAAGTGATTAGATAATAATAATTACACGTTGAGCAGGAAGTGCGCGCCTATAGGTCGGAGTACCATAATCGGGTCCAACGTGTGTGCAAGTTAACGTAACACGTGCGTACATTGATATGTGGATTGCATATTCCCTTTAGTATATATAGGCATTTAGCATATAGGTCGTTATACATACATATATATAATCTCTGTATGAGATTGCCCGGGTAATTCGAGACGAATGATTAATGCACGTGTGGGTGAGCCGCACTGTGTGTAATATACAGTACAACGTTTTGACCTCGCCGTTTCTGAGCAACTGCATGTTAGTACTGTACTGTACTTATGTATATATATATAAATATGTATATGAATAAATGAGTAGAGGGGAGTGACGCGAAAACTCGCTTGTACAAACACACACCTTTTTTAAAATAAGAGTGAGAGAGTAAGAATTATGTGGCATTAAGTGGGGGATATTGTTCAATGTCAAGGTTAAAAGATATTTGCGCAAGCGCATGTTGCAATTTAATAGTAATCTATATATATATATGTATATGTGTGGGTGTGTTAGGTAGAGTATATATGTATATAGGGTGCAGTAAGTTAGTGTCAAATGGAGAAGGTGAAGCATCCATGGGGAAATGTTGATATATACCGGTGGGGTTCACGTCCATATCGATTAGGTGTTCGTTCAATCTCCTATACAAGTATATGTATATATATATATAGGGTAGTTTCGCACAGTATATTGTAGGCACAAACGTGCTAGAGACGAGATGAAACACGTCCCGTGGGTATATATCAACGTATATATATTCTGTTGAGTATTATGAATATATAATGACTGCAAATTGTTGATGAAATTATGATGATACATTGCTAGTATTATAATACTTTTTGTTTAAATATTAAATTGTAATTAAACGAGAGACGAGTGAACTAAGAACGAAACTAACTAAAGAAAAAAATTTATTTATTTTTATCTTGACGGTTCTTTTACTTTTTATTTTTAATTTATGAAAAGGATAATTTCTAAATGTCATTGAAAAATTTTATTTGCAAACAAAATCGAGTACTCTGAGAAAGTAAATGAATTTTACAAAAATAATCCCCGGGGATGTGAAGTTGCTGATAGTCAAAATTTTTAAGTATTTTTGAAAATTATTTTGAGTTGTCACTATTGATTAGAAAAAAATTAATTAATTATGTGAATGTAAATATATATATGTTTGTAAAAAAGTAAATGAAATTGAATAAAATAGGGGGAGATTTTAATCACCGAATTTGAAGTTTGATGCGAAAGTTTTATTTTATAATATTGTTATTTATGTTATTTCTTTATAAGATAGTCTAGGAATGAGAAAAGTTTATTTTCATTAAATTTGTTGCTGGGAAAGAGTAAAAGCAGGAGCGGCAGGAAAGTTACAGTAACAGTAAACTCGACACTTGAGTAATTTACAAAAGTTGATGGTTCGTCGTATTGCGATAGTTATAATTAAACAAAACTGCCTACATCTTTGTTTAGCTTCCTGCATTTAATTTCCTGGTTTGCCGATTGCTCTTCCCGATCGGCGATAATGTAAACCAAAGAATTTTATTAAATGAAGGGACCGATGCTAGTAAATTTGTGTGTAAATAAGGAGAGACGTCCTCTTTTTGGGTAGATCTCATAACTGCAGAATTATAATTTTTTCAGAAATCGGTCAAAATATCTATTCTATTACACATGTGTTAATGGAAATATCGAAATTCAAAAATCTCTCGAACATTCTGTCATAATTATTCAAATTTCAAGCTTTTTTTCCGCAATAGCAGTACTAAAGAATGTTTTTCACTTAATTTTAATTATGAAAAACATTTAGTTACGAGATTTACTCAGAAAGAGGACGAAAAGTCATTTTACATTCTATTCATACTTCAAAATTTTTTTTTCTCTTTTACTAAAATTTTTATTTTTTGTACTGATCTTTAAAAATGAATCAGTGAAATTAACTTGAAGTTTAATTAGTGGCTGTAGAAATAGTGACTATCCACTAATCCGAAGTGAATTTCACTAATTCATTTTTAGAGGGTGAAGATTTGCTCAAATATTTTACTGGGTCAGCCTTCAAATTTTAAATAATTTCGAGTAGTACTGATTTTAATTTATTTTCAAGTTTTCAAAAAAAAATTTAATTAAATTGAAATATAATTTGAAAAAAAGAATAATAAAAATTTGCATCGGCACTAAAAGATTTAAAATATCGGAATACTTTGTCTCCTTTAAATATTGTCATGTCTTGGTTTGTATAGTTCTCTGAAGCTATTATATAGTTTATGTACCTCGGAGTTATAGCTTGTGTGCAGTTTTTAGTGTTGGTCGTAACTTCTCAGTTGGGAAGTTTTTATTGAAGCAAAAACTATAAAGTAAATGAAGATGAGAAAAAAATATATGAAGATGGTGATGAGAAATTAGAAAGAGATGAATAAGGGTAAGGACAAGGACAAAGAGAAAGTCGAGACAACCACAAATTACCATCGATAAAGAGGGTTGTAAAAGTTACGACTGAGGCTGGTTATTTTGAGTTTCGCTTTTGAACTACTTGCGGTTATTTTTTTTCGCACTGGAGCTCATCATCGTGGGCTTTCAAATAAGTGCTCTAATTATGATACACTCGGGTAAAACGATTAAAATAATTTTTTTGTTTACACGTTTAAAAAAAAATAAATAAAATAAACTCGAATTAAATGTAAATGTTGTTTCATATTTTTAGCGTGTGTGTAAATATTTTATGTGTAAACAAGTGAAAATATGCAAATACACGAATCGCAGCACTGACATTTTATTACGATAATTTAAATATTATTTTTTTAGCAATAATTTTATTTTAATATTTTTTCTGTAATTCAAATTAATGAAATGCCTCGGAGTACATCAAAGACACGAGAGAAATATAAAAATTTTTCTTTGATGTTTAAAGTAAAAAGCTTTGAAATAAATTTATTTAATAATTGCTAAATAAAATAAAATAAAATAAAATTATTTTTTTACTATGTCGTGTACCCGGTTGTTGTTGATTGTGTTAGGAGACTTGTGGACGAACAAAAGCTCCCAGACATCCTGGAGTCAAGTAGATTTCTCGAGAGGATAATCGAGATAATCGAAGACGAAAACTCTCATTTTCTCATCGAGAGAATATAAGTCCGATCACGTTCATATCGACTCGTTCTTAGTCTCACAATTGACTTGAGCCACTTGACAATCTCATTTCTCCCCAAAGGCGTATTAAACTTACATATATATATATTTTCCATCTTCTAACAATTATATATTTACCGCAAATTTACCATTTATATTTGTCACGATACTGAAGTCAGCCGACGTCTAAAAGTTTTTTGATTTTTTTTAAAACGATAAGTTATAAAAAAAATATTTTTAAAAATTGCACCTATAGATTTTTCAATTTTCTACACGTGCATTTTTTTATATTTTATATTTTTGTCATTGATTTGTTTAAAAAAAAACTCCGAAAATTTTTAACTGTCTGTTAACTTCATGCTCATATATTTGTCTGTTATTTTAAAAATCTTCAGTCTACATTATTTTTATAAAAAGTGAAATAGTGTTTTCATCAACTGTCAAATAACCAGTTTTTCATTTTCCCATGTTTTAAATAATACCCACTAATATTCACTATCATCCTACCCCACATACTTTTATCCGACATTAAATTTCAGCCTCACTTTTCTTCACGTTCTTTGTTTCGAGATTTTCTGTTATGTCGTATAAATCCTCTGTTCGTGTTATGTTACTTTACATATACATATATAATATATAAATTGAAGAAAAGAGGAGGAAGGGGAAAGTTAACGAGACAACCAGAATAAGGAAGCAGGAAAATGTTTTCCAAGAGTACCAGTAGTATGAGTGAAAAAAAAAATGAAAAAAGTAAAGTAAAAATGAGTAAAAGAGTACGAGTGAGTGAGTGAGTAGAAGCTACACTCAACTCCCAGCGGGGTCGTAAAGTTAAATTAAAAATTTCCATGCGCGACGCCAAGTCGTGGCAGCCAGCGCTGTTGAGAATAGTGAAAAGATAAAGAGATAGAGTGAAAGAGAGAAAGAGAAAGTAAGAGAGATAATAAATACAAGTCTTTCTTTACATACATATATACACGCATATATATAGTGTACATGTATACATAGAATAGCAGAGTATAGAGACCGGAAGAAAGAGAAAGAGGGAGAGAAATGGATAGAGATAGGAAGGACGTAAAGGAGATTTTGGGTGGCGCAACGTAAATGGTTGGTACCGTGAGTCCTCTCTGACGTTGGAAAGGAGATTAGGTTGGTTTAGGTTCGGATCCTCTCGATAATGCCAAGCTGGGTGATGCTCCCTAGCTACATTTATACCAGCACTGGCGCTAGTACTGCTACTGGTATAGCTGGTACTCGGATCCTGGTGGTGCTTGGATATATATACCCACTTGGAAGTAGAGCAAGGGAGGAAGGGGGTTGGGGGAGGGAGAGAGGGTTCAAGAACGCCGGCCCAATTACGGCACCTCCGGGTTGCCGAGAGTCACCCGTTTAGTTTCCCGGGTCGGACCGGAAAATTATTAGGGCTTCGTGGCAAGGGGAACTACGGGGCATCCAGCCAAGAGGAAATGAGACAAGACCACACCGGCGACAGGTCGATAGTTTCTATCAAGCTAATATCTGCTTGCTTGTCCCACAATAACTTGTGTGCAATTGATAATAATCTGTACCACTCGTCCAACTATATAATAAGTAAAAATAATACGTGCACTACATAATGGCTTTCTCCATCATATTGCGGTACAAAAACATGCTTTAGTCGTGTTATGTACTCTGCCATCCTTTTCCTTTTACTTGTCTACTATTTTATGAGCTATTGTTGTCTTGCTATTATTTTATTAATATCCGAATTATACACGTGTCGTGATCATTACGTTAAGAGCCTTTTGTGCCACGTACAAGTTACATTCTACCGTACAATACACTAATGTACTTAAAAGTACACGGTCTGAAAAATAATTATAAAGAAATTTATATTTTTGACTTTTTTAGTTTTTTTTCTTTACATTATTACTGAGACACATTTTATTTCGACGGCCGTCATTAAACCTCAATTCAAGTTAATTATACTTAATGAATCAGTGTTTTACGGTTAAATATTGCGCTCAATCAAAATACATCAAGTTTTAAATATAAAATATAAAATATAAAAAAATAAAAATAATACCCGTGTAAAAAGGATACGAAGAAGAGAAGGTAGAGCACACGAATTGCTGGAAAACGTAAAAGGGATTTATTGGGTAAATAAGTAGAGCGGGTACTACACGGAAAAGGAAAACCCAACTAAATATTTGTGTGAACCAGGAACACTCGGCGAGGCGTGTTCTCCACTGGTCTATGTTTCATGTATATATACATATACATATAATACATGTACATACATATATATATATATATCTTTTCTTTACTATCCTTCTCGTTCTCCAATCCACGGTCATACTATCCCATGTCCCCAGGAGACAGAGTAGATCCATATATATATATGTATATATATATATATATAGTGGTAAAGGGAGAGAAGCGCAGCTAGACCGGTCGATAGTTCGCGCGTAGCAACAGCCGGCTGGGCTTTTTATTCGACTTTTAAAACCGCTCAGTGCGCCACTGCACCGCGTTCTTTTTCATCCCTTCACCCGTGTCCACCTCTATCACCTTGTCTACTTTCTCCTCTTACTCTTTCTCTTAGTGGAACCTCACACGCGGTGATATTTCGACTACCCTCACTGTACGCATTTTTCTTTCATTTATTTTCCCAACCAACTGATGGAATCCACCAGCACCAGTACCAGCACCAACATCACCGTTGACGATGGCCTATGTAGAGGTACTGCGCTCTCTGAGGCCACAACCGAGCGAGCACCGCCGCGCCCTTGTCAGTCGCCCGATGGTACGTGAAAAATCGACAAAAGGAATGTCCGAGGGAATGACCCATCGTAGGCGATAAAAAATAAAATAAAAGGGAAAAAGGCTGAGAAGACAGTAAAAAAAAAAAGTAAAAATAAAGGCGCGCCACGTGAGCAAGAGAGAAAATGAGGTGAATTGATATCGATAGGTCAGTCAATGGCAAGCCTTTTTATTTTATTTCATTACTTTTTTTTATTTCTTCCTTTTATGTTCCCTCGGCCGAGTGATCTAAACTGAAAGCCTACGCGGGAGTAACCACTCACTGATTTGAATCAATTCCAAAGCGCATAATGTTAACACGTGACAACATGTACTATTATATTCATTACATAATGGGCTGATTTATCGCACGTGGATCCGGCTAATAGTTTATTTAACTTAGTTACCATTATTCTATTGGATTAACGTGATTATCGATGAGCATTAAAGGCAATAAAGTCAACTAATGGCTCGGTAATGAGAAATGAACGGTCTTTAGTATACTGTTAAAAAAATCTTCAAAGTATAGCTTATAGACGATAGCTTATTTTCTTGGTATTCGTTGCCATGTTATATATATGTATATACATACATACGGTTATCCTTTCATCGTTTTCGTCTACTGCTACCTTCTCAAGCTCCCGAACCTCTTCCTCCTCACCCTCCTCATCATCATCTACAGCCCGTACTTTCCGGTACCACCACTACTACCATCACTCTCTCGACTCGGATCGTTAAGGGAAATACAACGTCTAGCAGCTCTAAAAGCATCAGCAGCAACGGCCGTCAAATTTTAACGACAACGCGAGAGAGCTACTGTACGAGCAGCCTGTTAAATGCAGATGAGCTGATACGCCGTTGTGCTATACTACTACTCCAACTGTGCCGCTATACTATATATATACATACATAAATATTTAATATTCATGTGTGTGTGTGAGTGTGAGTGATTCAACACAGCGGTAGGAGACGGGAAATGACAATGAGGGACTACAGGGACTAGAAAACCGTCTTACACGGCGACAACGGATAAGGGATAAGTGAAAAGAAGTGGAAGAGTAAGAGGAGTAGTAGTTGTAGGATGAGTACTTTGGATGAGACAAGAGGAAGTGATCGTAAAATGTGAGAGATGCCTGACTGCTTGCGAATACTCAGACTTTCCTCCTCGCTTCCTTTACTGGCTTTGAGAACAAGATTTACTCCAAGGTCGAGGAGAATATAAATGCTGTCACTTCTTCTTCACACTTCTCTTTAATCATTTTATTTTTTATAATTTTTTTTTCATTGTTTCAGCGGAGGGATATTGATAAAAAATGTTTTAAAAAAAGTTGTCTCCAAGTCAACGGATATCTTTTAGCTCCGCGGGCTGAGTAACGAGGAAAGTTGTCCCAAGAGAGTACTACCAGTAACTTGATTCCTGACAGCTCGAGGTCAGAGTCGGACAAGATTGCGCTCTGTCTACTCTGTCAACTTCGTGATACGATATCAATAGTATACAAAAAAACAAATGTAATAAACTTTTTATAAAATTCATTTCCACGTCGAAAATTCAAATTACAAAAAAAAAAAAAAACAAACAAACAAATTAATAGTAATAATTAAAATAAATTTATTTATGACAGAGTGTGAAAAGTGCACTTTTAAATTTAAATATACAAATTGATTATCGCTTTGGAGATTTGTTACTTTACTTATCGATTGTACAGTAAGCGATAATTTTTTTATGTGCGATATTAGAGTTTGAATGTGTAGGTGCGATGTGTAAATGTACATTTATTGGCACTGCTGCTGCTGCAGTTAATCATTCAAGTGTAAATTCGAAACGCTTGGCCAACTGACATGTAAACTGTCCAACGAATAATATTTGCGTGACCCGCAGTTTACTTTAGACGGTTAAAACTATTAAAACCCCTCCAGAGAATGTATAAATCTCTTACGTCAAATATTTCATGCACGAGTATAAATTAATATGAATTATAAAAATAAAATACGTTATCGCGTTAATTAACTTGCTGATTAATCAATTATAAATCACACAGGAAACGTACAGATTTCTTATCTTTGTCTTTACCATTATTATCATTTCGATTTTTACTATTACATAAAGCAGATAAATCCATTCTGTTAAAGCAAAAGCGACATAAATGTAAACCAATAGGACGTGAGGATAAAGTACATACGGATGGTGTGACATTAAAAGGTCGTCCGGAACTTGCTGGATCATTTTTATTCTTGAACGCACGATAATTGTCTTTCAGCTGTTTACCATACTGCAAAAAAAAAAAAAATTATTTATTTTATATTTATAAACAGTTTTAGTTACAAAAAAATGCATGCACACCCCGAAGACTAAACATGGGAGTGATAAATTCGATATCTTGATCATGTGCAGAATATAAACACAATTTTTTTTCATGGGTATTATGGACAATAAGTTGATCGATTAATAAAAACATTAATTTTTCAAATGACGGTTCGTTGCTTTATTTTTGTGACGTTCGAGTTCTCGAATTGTAGTGATCTTTAGTCAAATTAAAATCAAAATTTATGGACATCACCCAAAAACTTGAGCCTCTTACAATAAAAAATCAGTTGTAGTATTCCAATTTTCTCATATTAATTGACAATTATTCTAATTAATTCATAGACTAATTAAACGATTAACTGAATTTAGAAAATTACACAGAAAAAAAAAATTTTTGATAGCTTCAAAAAAAATTTTTACTTGTTAATAAATTTTTTCCAGTCCTATGAAAATTTTTGTTTTCAATTCAAACAGAAAAAAAATTATCTTTAGTCAAGAAAATATTTTGGAAGACAAACGTTTTTAGGAACCAAATCAAGATTTTCTTGGTCCAAGGAAAATTCGTCTCAGTCCTCAGTCAGAGGAGTTATATTTTGTTCGAGAAAATAGAGGTTTTTAAAAAAATTTTCTTGAATAAAGAGTATTTACTTTGAGTCGAGAATTTCTTTTTCTGTGTAGTGTAAAATATTTCTTGCGCCAAAAAATTCCTTTTTTCTGAGTATAAATATAACAGTATGAATGTCCACCATACCCGTGAAATAAAATGGTATCAATTGTCAGGTAAAAGATCCAGTACACGATCAGGGAACTAGTACTCGACCACTCCATGTATTTGTATATCTATATTTAGTAAATATAGATATACAAATACATGATCCGGTACTAGATCCCCCTTTTCAATCTACTCTAGTAAATTTCTATTTTATCCACAAAAAAAAAATGTAATATTTTTATAAATTAAAACAACAACCCAGACATTAAAAATAATTTTCAACAGGATTTAACTTCAAAGTATTTCGAAGTGAATGAAAAAAAAAAGCAATTGATTGCGTATTTTTATTTTATCATGTTCGTACATACGAATCTACAAACGTACGAATGTACAAACAGACGATATCACAAAAACTAAAATATTCAATTTTATTTTTCCGACATGAATACCAAAGTTAATTAATTTAAAACTGCGTCAGTCTAGTTTTTTTCACTCCCAACGCATAGTAAACTTTTAAAAAAACTTTATTGGACTATGCCGAGTCTAGTAATTATTCAGAGTGACTGCTGATAAAAAATCTTTGTGACTATGACACTTTGACTCGGTTTTTTCGTGTGCAATTAAATCGTTTTATTTTAATTAATAACAAGTTTATAATAAAAATTTAAATTATTTTTTTTGTAGATAACGCAGCAGTCAATGACAAGTTTACTTTATAATTATAATTATTAATTACATTGTTCTACTATATTATAGTGTATAGTGCAGACTAAAGTACTATGCAATTAATCGAGGAACGCTTTGCTACCGGGGCTTTGTTGCTGGGTGAATAGTTTCCTGATTATACAACACTGAGAAAATTTATCTTTAATTAACAAAATAATAATAATTCATAGGAATACTTAAAAATGAATAAATGAGTTTAAATAAATATAAATAAAGTTTAGTTTTAATTTTTAATTAAAGAAAAAACCGGGTATTTGCAGACTGTAAGAAGTGCTTGTTGAGTAAGAGATTTTTTTTTTTGCTCTGCAAAGAGAGGTGATTTGTCGATAGCTCGAGGGCACAATAAGAATCTCGCCGTGACGCTAAATTTTCACGAGACTAATGCATTATTTTGTAATAAAACGAGTGCTCTATTACGGCAATAAAAAAATATGTACTTTTATTATTATTTATTATTTGAAATTTTTTTTTTTCATTAAAAAATAATTCTATTTAATTGAGCAAGTTATCATTTATATCTTCGTCATAAAAATAATTAACGATGAAACATAAGATTAAAAAAAAATAGGGGGAAGATTTATAAATTTCGAAAATTACATTAACTGAAAAAATATAATGACTATAAATTAAAATAATACTCGTAAATAAGCCAGTAAATGAAGTTTGCGTGCAGCAAATGAAGAAGGCGAAGGCAAAACTGAAGTGGAAGTTGCAGTTGGTTCTAAGAATTAAAAACTCAACTCGGAGAAAATAAATACAACTTTATAGGAACTGGTTCGAGTTCTGGTTTCTTGTAAGGAATGAAGTCGTGTGAAGTCTAAAGTTGTAATAACGAGAGGTGAATGTGTTGAAGAGCGAGCAGTAGACATGAGTAAAAAAGTTTCAAGTGAAGTAAGGATATTTAAGAGAACAAGAGTTACATTAAGCGTCAGTCAGTCAAGAGCCGACCTAGACATTGCTCTCGGGTCTTCTTCAAAGCTGCACATCAGTTGGCCAAAGAATGCCGCTTGTGCTAGAGAATTCAGCCTCATGGTTTTTTTTTCCTTTTTTTTTTTTCATTACCTCTACTCCGGTTCTTTAAATTTTTTTACATTTTTTAGCAATCCCTCTTACTACTTGGTTGCCGGCGTTTCCTCATCCCACAACCGGCAGAGCCCGTGGAAGACGCGTCGATCGCAAGAACATGGAGAAGAAAGCCCACTAGAGACCTTGCGTCAGGTCTTGAGAGTGGTCTGAGCCGGTACTTGGCCACCGGAGAAAAGAATGGAACCCCTAAAGAGTTATATAATAGGGTGGCAGAACCCACCGTGACGTTACCACTACCCGGCCGGTGTTTCCCTCACCCAGCACGTCGTTACTTAAACCAAAACCCTTATTTTATCTACTGCTGGCTTCTTCACATTTTACTTTTTAGCATCGAGAACTATTTAACGATAAAAATCAGTGAATAAAGTCACTGCCTAGACGGTGGGTATTACAATAGATACAATGGGGCTATGATACATAGTCCTGAATTAATGTGAGAAGGAAGTTGCAGCCAGAGTAAAAGAAGAAAGGATCCAACCAGTGGCGGAGCTGCCCCCAGGAAAGCGAGACCAAGAGGGACAAGTTAATGGTGAATAAAGTTGAGATTATACTCCCATATATATCTCTATTTGTGTCTATATATATTACCTTGGCAAGTCTCATGGCTTGGTGCCAGCAGGTGTGTGACTTTTCAGTGTTGAAACCAATGACCTTGAGTCCGGAGACTCCGGCTTCCGTGTCTTCGGCTTCAGCGTTGCTGGATGGCCTCAGACAGGCGCCCCACTGGAAGGGCGCGTTAAAGAGCTTCTTTGTGTTCGGAATCTTGTATATTTGACAGTCCGACAAATGGGCAAAGAGAATTCGCTCGTTTTCGTCGTTCTGTAACAGTAAAAATATACCAACAATTAATAAATAATTAATTAAATAAATAAATAAATATATGAATATTTGCTGCAGTTGCCACTGATAATTATATTTAAGTGCAATAATGATTTATTACGGGGAAAAGTCATTTATTTTTACTTTATTATGCAAGGATTTATTTAAAATAACTTACAAGTTTATTAATAATAAAAATGAACTCTGTTTTTTAATGCTTGCAAGATATTTTTCTTGTTGCATAATGAAGCGAGTGGAATTAT
This sequence comes from Microplitis deprimator, assembly GCA_964016945.1. NCBI lineage: Eukaryota > Metazoa > Arthropoda > Insecta > Hymenoptera > Braconidae > Microplitis > Microplitis deprimator. Next base: position 2,984,940 of record OZ024710.1, on the reverse strand, counting down.
AAATATATGGTCGTGTGAGTGTGAGTTGTGTTAAATATTTAAGATCATCTGAGAATATATAGTGAGTATAAATGTATAGAGTGATAGTTAAGACTCGAAATGTGTACTCAGCCAATATTATAATTTTGCAAGTGTGACAACGATAGTACACTTGTTGTATATGCATGCAAGCACTCTTGTTGTAAAATCCTGTTGCCAGAAGCCGTCGCATTTGTGTATAGCCAACTATACTAGGCGTTATTCGTTACATAGGTACGAGTCGTAATGCATCACTGTAAATATTTGAGGATTAGCTTAGCATAGACGCGAGAGTATATGTATATGCATATGTATATGTGTGTGTGCTTCCGTGATGCCGACTTCGTATTTCTTTACTATTACTTTGTACTAGACGAACGGCTGTGCAATTAAATAAAATGCTAAGACTTTGCAACAGGCATTAAAATAACGAATATGGAAAATGAATATAAATATGAGTATAATTTTTTATGCATAATTTCGAAGAGGGTGAACTTTACAAAGTAACCAAATTTTGAAGGAATTTTTTTTTCAAAAGCTTGAAGTTGGAATTTATTGTATCGATTTTTTCAAAATCATTTGAAATCTAGGACTTTTTTTTTTATTTCATTTTTTTTTTTTGAATTTCGCTCTCAAAATTGTATTGCGAATATTTTTGATATTTGTTGATTATAAATATGAAAAAAAAAAAAAACAAAAAAATTAACAGGCAAGTGAGAGTTCACTTGCTGATTAACTGCAATGTGAGTGAGAAAAATTTTAATTGACTGAATAATTGATACTGATATCTAAATTTGAATGAAAAGAAAGACTGTGCAATAAATTGATAGCTAATCGGTATTTTAAAAGGCAGCTTGTAAATATTGAAATTATTGGAGATAAAAAAAAAAAGTGTAATTACAAGTGAGACGAGATTAGATAAGCAAAAAAATGTAAAACAAGAGTTATAAAATAATAAATGATTTTGGTGTAGGTCAGAACCTTGAAATTGTGTAGTTTTTATTGTAAGTTTTACGAGCAGATAGATTGTGGATGGAAATGGATTTAATGCCTTAAAAAGAAACGTGTTTATGTAGTTATTTATTTAATCTGCAAGGCGAGCAGTTGACTCGGGTTTGAATTTAAAAAAAAAAAAAAAGAAAAGGTATCTTAAAAAATAAAAACCCGATGGTTTAGGCCTCGAATAAAGTTGATCGACGAACGAGTCTTGAGCAGAGCACAGGACTAACCGGTTTGAGAATATAATTCCAGAAGCCTAATTATCCGTCCATGATTAAACGATGAGTCAACGTGTTCGAAAAGAGTAAAGGTATAAAAAACGAGGGTCAGTTAATAAATTCACGTTGTTTCTGCCAGCTAAATTTGTTACAGTCACCAGTAAGCGGAAGGACGTTTTATCTCTTCTCTTCTCTAGATAATTCACTGTGTTGTACTATTATTATTATTTTATTTTACTTTTATTAAAGTTATGATTAATCTTCGACCCCAAAATGAATAATTCAATGCATAAGTTACAATAAAAACGCCGACATACTTATCTCCGTTGATGACAACCTATTTTTTTTCGACAAACAAAAATAAATATATAAATCTCCCATATGTAAATATCTATGTAAATATATATTATACGTAAATATATTTATAGACCGAATTTTGGCACAGGTTAAATACTCCCCATCATCACCCCAAAATTTAATGTTCATACAATTCTCCGATAAGAACACATAAATTATTAGCCTCGTAAAAACCGTTTTATTTTAATCGGGCAAGTATTATTGTGCATGAAACACCCGTTCTTTAAAATAAAGACTCCATAAAATCTATTTGTGACGCATGAAAAAATCAAATCGTAAATTACTGTGACTGGTACCTAATAATTAAAACCCATAGACATTTATATTTTATAAAATCTATATAACAGTAATTAATGCGCAGACAGTGAATATTGTAAATCTCTTAAAAATTTTTGTCGGTCTGATTATATATCTCTCGATCGTCAAGATCAACTCAGATGTAGGCAACGAGCCAAAAAGAAGATGACTTGTCTTTTGGTGGAACTAATGATACTCATCTCTGATGTGCTTTTTTATTTATCTTTTTCAAGCCTCCCTTGAAAAAAAAAAATAAATAAATAAAAATAAAAATAAAATAGACTGAATGATTGATATGCTTCTCTTTAAACAGTTTAAGTGACTGCGAGTAATGGGAGCAATTTAAAATGACACACAATTTAATTCACCCTGACCATGACTCACGTGACCGGAAATACGTACCAGAAACATTGGGACAGCGTTCTATTCGTTCGTGCATCAACTAAGAGTCTGTACATATATCTATATATGTATATATGAGTTTTATATAGATAAGTGTAGTAGGTAATGTCCTGGGGATAATCTACGAGAGCATTGATTATATATTTGATGTATGTAGGGCATCAGCATCAGTCCATCACCATCACCATCATCATCATCATCATCATCATCTCACCCGACTGATATCCCTATGATAGCCAAGCTGCGTTACACATATTATTAATCTAATGTACGTAATAACGGTATCATACCGGAAGTGATAACAATGTAATATAAATTTATAAATTAAAAACTGCCTGTGATATAAATATTCATTTATTTAAATAAATAAATGAAAATAAACCGGTTGCGTAATTCAACATCAGCTAACAGACAGTTTGGGATTTAGTATTTTAACTGGCGGATCAGACACCTAAATCCGGTGTAAGAAAACTTACAAGTACTGAGCATGGACGTGCTGGGTGATATTTAATTTATTTACTTAATTGTGATTTAAGTTAAATAAATAAATATATGATACTGAAGTTGGCTGACGTCTAATAATTTTTTGATTTTTTTTTGTACAACAAATTATAAAAAAAAGAATATTTGAAAAAATTGCATCTAGAGTTTATTGAATTTTCCACATGTGCATATTTTTAGTTTTTATTTTTTTGTCATCGATTTGTTGAAAAAAAAATCCGAAAATTGTTAACTTTCGAGTCATAATAAATATTTGAATTTAATTATTCATTATTTTTAATTTTTTGAAAGATAAACCAGAGATTTAGCGATCGGGTTTCTTGTGCTGCGATTGCTTGTTCTGAGGACCCGGGTTTCGATAGATTATTGTTTTAGCAACTGAGTCTTGAGTTTAATTTGCAAAGTTAGTTCAGTCGGAATCCCACGTTCATTGGGTTTAATTGTACAAAAAAGTGTGTGTGTGTTTTGAATATATTTTGTTTATATATTGTTTTTTGTTCTTCGTTCCTTTTAAATACAAGTTAAGCGGCATCGGTACGATAAAGTTTAGGGGGATGAGAAAAGAGAAGAGCATTACTGAGCGTCGGGTACTTAAAGTTCAAGCACGATACACATTACTGGGTTTATTGTTTCTCGCTTACTATTTACGGAACAAAAACGACGCTTTCGGGTTGAAGAGTTGGTAAGTGGTTTAAAATTGCATCGATAAAACCAAATGTACCTGACCTTTTTTTCTTTTTCTTAACTCTATTTTTAATTTTATTATTCCATTTTAATTTATATTATTTTTCTTTTATCATTCATCCCGCCATTGCCATTACAACTTTTTTAATTTTATTTTTAATTACTGCACAGCGTGATTTACTTTTTAATATTTCGCGTTGATTGATGGTGAAACAACGTGTCTCGGTACAGGTATCGGCTTTGCGAAAAATCAATACAAGAGTGATTGACGTTTAAAATAACTTTACTTTTTTTTATTTTCATTCTTTTCTTTCGCAATAATATTTTTTATAAAAACAATCTATCATAATTTGAATAAAGTTTTAGTCTTTAAAATATGAATTAAAAAATTTTTTAATCAATTCTAAATTCATATAAATGTCAATCAAACAAACGTAGATTTAATGCATATAAGTTTCCAAAAAAGTTTAAATTTAAAAAACCATAAAAATTTTTTTGCATCTGCGCACACGAAAAAAATTAACGAGGGTACCAGTAAAGCTGGGACCCACTCGCCAATGGGACTTTTTACGATGCTCGTTATAAAATATGACTCCTCAAAGCATACTATAGACATATATATTTTATAGGAAGCCAGTAAAAAGTTCCACTGTCGTAAGTTCCGGCTTTATAAGTAACACTGTAATTTTTTTCGAAATTTGAACCTTTATAGAGAAATTCTCTCTGTAATAATCCGTCTCACGTCTAAATGTTTAATGGTTTTTCCAAACTTTCTTCTAATAGAATATACTTCCCTATATAAATATATATGTGTAATAAAATAACTATCATACATATGTGCCTTTCAGCAAGTTTTATCAGTAAGTCTTCTCCTCTTGCGCTGAGTAAACAAAACCTGTCGGATTTTATCTTATATACAGAACAATGTTCTTAACTTAATGTTGATACTGCAAACTGCATCGTTTGTCTTTACTGATAAGCTTATTTGAGAATAAAATATATATATATATATATGTATATACTCCGCCAATTGTCTAGGTCGGGATTTAATAAAAGAATAATGTTTAATGTATAATCAATAATATATAAAAAAAAAGACAAATGGAATATAACAAATAAATCAAATAAAGAAATAGATTAACACAGGAAAAAGGAAATTGATTATCTGATTGCTTTTCATCAGTCTGTCCTCGTTATTAAAATATAAAAAAAAAAAACATTTTAATGACAAAATTCGTTTATGAGTTTGCCATTAAGTCGTAAAGTTTAAAAATTAATTACTCTAATAAAATGAAATTGCATTACTTACTTTTATAGAATTTATGAAAGTATTTGTATATATATATATGTTTTTTTTATGAATAGTTTAAAATGATAAAATAGACTAAAATAATTTTATTATTCCGAATTCAAAATTTTTATAACCGATGAAAACTTTTTAAAATCAATCACTTACAGATTTATTGCTCTGCGTTTTACGCTCGAAATAATTCTTGGTGGTTAAAACTTTGTAGAAAAAAAACAACGACCTAGTTTTAAACATAAATCTTGTATTATCTTAAACAATATAACTTTTCCTGGTATTTATTGTATATGTAGATTTAGTTTTGTAAATTAACATCTATATGATCAGTTGATACCGAAAAACAAAGCACTTTAACATCTGAAGCTCACGAAAAAATTGAACGCAAAAAAGTGTCGGTGCCGACTACTATCGCGAAAGAACTAAAAATGACTCATCCGACTAGAAATAAGTATAGTAATAAAAAGTGCTGCGTCTGAGAAGTTATTTCTCTACAAAACATATCTCACCTTTAAGTTATTATGTATTATATTATATATATATTTATTATATTTAAGAACTTTTCTTTACAATAATTCTGCATTCATACAATGAGATACGAATGAATAAAAAAAAAGTGTAACTCATTCTCTTCGCGCTTAAAAGTACAGTATTAACTTTAAATTGGCTTACCAAAACTTAATAAAATTTGCTATCAAGTTCTATCTCAGAAGTTACTTTCAACGCAATACATCATGACTTGATATATGAAAGTTACATAAATTTTTTTTATCATTATTTTCAAAGGAAATTAAAGTTTTTTTTTCTGGTTATCATCATTTTTTTTTTTTAATTAAACATTAAAAATGTGTGCCTCTAATTAGTCTGAGGGCGGAGCGAAATTCAAATAAAAAAATTTTTTTCTTTTTCCAGAAAAATGGGCATTTAAAAAAAAATTTTTATTATGAAATTCAAGATGACCAGATTATTTTTTAAAAAATTTGAACACAAAAGCCGGCCATGCGCTGCTTTAATTTTGAATAAAATATAAAAATACTTTTGTGAAAGTTATAAAAAAATTCACAGATTTCGACAGAATTATAATTTAATAATTTTAATTAATAAAATTGCGATAATTAGAAAAATATAATGATGATAATAATAATGAACTTGAGTATTAAATTATCTTTTGTCGATGCAGTGTAATTATGGGAGAAAATTATAACAAGTTTTCTCTTTTCGTCTAATTTTGTTAAGTCAATTGTGCAAGGAAAGGGATAAGTATACATATACATATATATGTATATATATAAAGTTTTGTTTAGTATTTTATCATTATAGTGAAAGTATAATAGTTAAAAACATTTGCGTGATGACTTTATACGCGAATCTGTGGGAAAGTAAACTACTGAAGATAAAAAAAAAGTTTAAAAAAAATGATAATAAAAATTTACTAGATAATGACAAAATCTGTAATTACTTTTGTGTTTTATGCATGTTTTAGTATTATAAATATAAAATGTATATTTTATTATAATAATAATAATAATTTTTTATAAAAATAAAACTAGAAAAATAGGGATAGCGTGCAGATCTTGTAAAGCAGTATACAATAAATTTCAATGGATTTATTAGGTACGTATGCTCGTGGGTACGTGCCTATCGTGATGCAGATCATGGTAGTCAGCGATTACTCATATATATTATTATATACAAGAATGAATATTTTCTCAACTGTATTAATTCTCTTTGTTATTCTGAGATTAAATGCACCATAAATTATGATAGTCTTTTGAATAATTAGGTGAACAATATATTATATATATATATATATAAAATTAAAAATTATATGTAAAAAAGTATGGCGAGTATCCAATTAAATTAATTAAAATTATAAAAGTGACATTGTGTCCTACGGCAAAGTGTACCGGAGTAAGTGGATAAAAAATAAAATAGATTAGTAAAAAAAAAAAAAAAAAAAAAGGTAAAATAAAGTTTGAAGCTTGGCAATATTGAAATTCCGAGCGTGTACGGTACAAAAATTACATTGCCGTACGCGGGAGAGGATTGGATAGGGATAGAGAAGTATATCTATACCTATAAAAGTACAGGTATATAGACAGGGTTTGGTACATCAGTAGATAGGTAAAATGGAAATTGGGAAGATAGGAAGGACGAAGAATGACAGTAGAATGGATTGCAATAATGATGAAAAGGCCAACGAGGAATGTATTTTATTACCCGGTATTTACTTAACAGTTTTTATCCTTCAGATTGTTAATGTTTTAGTAATTAATTAAAATATTGATTATTCATTATTTATTATCATTATTATATACATTTAATTATCGATTCAGTCTTTTCTTCAACATCACATTAATTTTTTTCAAAACTTTTATCCTCAAGTACAGAAAATTTTTACTTAAATTACCAGATCTGTCATTTTAGTTAAATATAAAAAATTTACGACCGATAGAAAATCCGTCATATTTTTTTTAAAGAAAAGCAAAAAAGATTTAGGTTGCAATGATAAAAAAAATAATTTTTTTTGTATCGCCCTCATTTTACTCAGCCTGCCTCTAGTTTATATTAATAAAAATAAATATTGTAATAAATCATAATGTATGTTTGATATTTGTTTGAAAGTAAGTTTAAACCAGCGATGGCTAATTTTGTACTGCAAATATGTGCATGAAAAATTTCTCTATATAATAATTTACTGAGATTATTACGACTGTCAGACACACGTATCAAACAATATTCAGTAGTTTAATTAGTATGAAATTAATGTATGATGTGTATACACACACCCACACACATACAAATATTATATATAATATATATATACATATATAAAGTGTGAAATAAAGTTTTACGTAACTCTTACGACACGTTTGTGTAGAATGCTTGTAGGTATATATTTCCAGACAATTTATTTAGTTATATATTTAGTAATGTGGATGATATGTTTTAAAACAAATTCACAGTGAGTTAAGACGGATGACAGATGGAGATGTATTATTATAATAAAGATTGAATGAGTAGTATTTGAATATGGCTAAAAAAATAAAAAAAGTATTTCAGTAACTTAATTATTTTCTTTTAAGAAAAAAAACATATATCAGATAAGTTATTTATTTTTGAATGGAAAGAGTTTTAGTTGAGTTCTTAAGGGTAACAACTCTAGTTGAATAAAGTTGAATTATTTGAAAGAGAAGTAAGGACGAGTGAATATAAAAGGTGTATGGTATAGTAACGGAATGAAAGGACGATGAGTAACGCCTGAAACGTTACTCGAACATTGAACATTGAATCGATGTCTTCGACAGAGAGGAGGCTGCTGGAGGGTGTTGAGAATGTGAGGGTGTGAGTCTATGGAATTTAACTGATACGAGGAAAGTAGACCGGGCGGGCTGCGTGCGCCGTGTCAAATTGTATTTTCGCCTCAGAGCAAAGATGCAGACTGAGGTTTTTGATCGGTATAAAAATTCGAGCCACGTACAATTTCAAATGCCGGAGTAGGAAAAAGTTAGACATCCAATACAACTCGCGTTCTGAGGGGGAGGAGAAGGCAAAGAAGGAGGAAGAAAGGGAAAGGGGTAAGGAAAAAGTGAACGAGAATGAAATGGAGTCTCTTTCAAATTCGTTTCCAATTTCCGGCTGGTGAATTTCAAGCTTCTACTTGCTTTCCAATTCCGTTTATACCTCAATTTGTCTATGGCCGATTGAGTAAAGGAGTAACATCGAATCTTGTTTTCCTTTACAAATAACATTGAGAATTTTTTTAAAAGTGTGATGTTTATTTAATTTTATTTTTTTCCTTTAATTTTATCTGTGAAATTTAAAGATTATAATAAATTTTATTATCACTATTTTTTATTCGCACAAAGTAAATGATGCTGAGATTTAAATAGAGACTGAATTTTAGTAAATTTAAAAAAAATAAAAGATGAAAGTGGGTTAACTTGTAACAGGGTTTATCACGCAACCAAGCGAGATGGGAAGAGTGCAGAATAAATTGAAATAGAAGACATCCGGAGAGGAGACACAAGTTAAATAAAGATAAAGATACAAGTGTGTAGAAACACAACGTGTTAACGTCGTTGGCTTAAAGAGCGTCGGTGTGAGACGGTCTTGTATCTTGAAAACGTTATTTCGACCACACTTTAAACATCCTTGCCGAGCGAGCCGCACATCTGGACTTATTTCACTCACAAAAAAGTAAAAAGACATTCGCGGCGCATTGGTGCATGTATCCTTGAACACACGTGCCATTTCTGTAATAGCAAACACGTGAGACGGCTTTTTTACAACTACAGAAGACTAATTTTTATTTTTTTATTTTCATTAGTGTAAATGTCTAGAAAAAATTTTATTACATTTAATTGGTCGTTTTGTCATTTTAGAAATTTTTAAAAATTATTTTTTTTTTCCAACAATAATTGACTCTGCTGCAGAACGGATTTTCCAATGCATTTTCAAGATTTCCAAGTGCAAATGTACAGAGATACCATCTAAACACACGTATTTACATATGTATATGTATATAAATAAATGGTAGAGGTGGGAAGCTTTAAAGTTGATCGAAAATTCTCAAGGACAAAACGAAGTTAAGAGACGATCTGGGTTTTTTTTCTTTCCAATTTACCTGGGAGCCGCAACGTCGTGAGACTGCGGGCGTGAAACAGTTTTCAATTTCCATTTTTATCGTTACCCATCGAAGAAAACGACGAGACAGAATCTCCTCCTACGTATTATACCAGTAAAAACGATATTATTTTTTTTCTTTCATATTAAACTGTGCGATAAAAAGAGGGTGTAAAAATGTATGTGCAAGTTGTATTGGAAAGTAATTTATAAATTTCTATCAGCTTACTTTTTTCGACTATACAAACTTTTAATAACTTTTTTAACATTATTTCAGTAATTTAATTTAATCCAGCTGAAAAGTATATTCACTTTTTTGTTCGCAATGCGGAAATGATTTAAGTCGAGCCGAGGTCGCGGATTGGGTAACATTGAGACCCAGTCCGCGAACAAAAAAATGTGAAAAAAAAAAAAAGTTATATATATATGGATTTATAAGAACGTATAGCTTTATTTGATATACGTATAGATGCTGTCAAAGGTAACTCTCGGTAATGTAAAAAGGAAAATGGATTTTATTAGGTCGAAATAAAATTTAAAAGGAGTTTCAAAAAAATAAAAAAGCTCACAGCAGTGACCGTTGAAAAAGAGTCAAGTGTGTGTTTCACTTGCAACTTCCTTGGTGGCTTTTATTCAATTGCATCGGCAGTACCATCGGGTGGGGTGGGGGAGAGGGTCGAACGTGCCTTCCATGTCTAATACAACCACCGCACACTTTTAATCCCCCTTCCATCACTTCTCATCCTCTCTGGTTTCTTTGGTTCACGATCTCAAAGTTTATCGAATCAAATATAAAACGTCTGGGTCTACTTAATAAAATTTTTCCTTTTGACGAATTAGACGACGTGAGTTTTAGTACTCGTAAATAAACTACCATACGATATCAATCTTGCATCCATTAAATTTTTCATGAAATTCTTTATCTCGTTTGATAAAAGCCGCTAATGGAGACATATATGTTTATTAATAAACTTGTTCATATTATATAATACTTGACTGCATATTCAAATCTCACAAGTTTATTTTTACCCAGCAAATAAACCGACTACTATCAATCAAGTGTTACATATATTTTTTAGCTTTAGTGTACAGAATATCTGTGTACCGAGTTAAGTAACTGATGTAGAGTCGGATCGGACGATAAACTCATAAGAGAAATGAAGAACACGGAAGCGCATCTGGAAATTATGAAGACTCGCGGTTACGGTAGGTAGCAAATAGTGTCCAGTATTTTGCTCTATTTCTTAAACTCCGAGTCCACAACTCACTAGATTTACCTCGTGCTGCGATACCCTGGTACTGATACATATATCACTATATAGTACAGAGTGTAGGATTTCTTAACTTGTACTCTAGTTATTGCAAGAATTCAATTTATAGTGAGTGCATTGCGCTTTTCCTGGCACACGATCGTCTTTAGCACGGAAATAGCAAGTTCTGGCTTATACAACTTACTTTTGCCAAATCTTGTGGGCATCTAACTGCGCGTGTCAAGTTAACCATCTTGTAAAGACTAAAATATATATACATAAATATAAATATGTATAGATATAGATATAAATATAAATGTGGGAGATTATAAGTGATGAATTAGATGTGTAGCTGAGAGCTGCATTAGTATAGGGCACTTTCGAACAATTGATGACGAGGAATATAACGTCGGGTTATACAAGTTTGCCGGGAGATTAGTGTGGCCGGGAAGTTTGATCGAAGTTTCAACGTACCCAAGATATATGACTTGTTTATCGTGCAACCACCAGCTATGATTAATACCTTCTTTGGTTAATAAAGTTCCTGTGGCTGTCGGTTAACCCCGACATTTTTTTAAATATTTTTTTATATTCATAACTTGAATCATTACTCTGAAGAATATCCATAAAATTACTTTTTTTATTTGTTTTTCTTAAATCTTGTATCACAAACTTTGGTTATTACTAACAATAGCCTTGTCGCGGCTAAGCTGGATATAAATTACAATTTTTTCCCCTTTTTTAATAAAAAAAACTTTGTTGCGTAAATTAATAAAATCGCTTGTAATTAATTTTCAAAATATTTTTTTATGAATGCAATTAAAATAAATATTTTTACTTGAATTTATGCAACGCGCGTTAATATTTAATTTATATATTTTTGGTTTACTTTTATCAAACAAATATTTCACCAAAATTATTTAAATTCATATATATATATATATAATAAATAAAATCCAGTTTTGAAAATTAATTTGTCATATTAAATTATATACTAAATCCTAATTTACAGCCACCGAATCTCTCAACAGAAACCTTTTCGGTAACAAAAAAAAAAGTCCTCTATTAGTAAATAAACAGATTGAAGTAAAAAATATAATAAAAACAAAGATTGACATGAATAATAAAAAACATTAGTCATTTATTGCAAGTAAATGATTTTGACTCCGAATATATTTAATGCCAAGTAATTTAAGTAAAACAAATGTTTCTTTTGTTCTAGCGCCTTCTGAAGCGTGAGAGCTAAAGGTCTCGCGTGCTGAGCAAATGAATTCAAATGACTCATACAGTCACGAAGCTGAGAAAAATCAAGACGGAGAATATAAATTTAAGTAAAAAGGGAATTTAAAAAGTAACCTGTTATTTTTAAATAAAATTTAAAATTGCAATTAGCACAAGTCGAAACTTACAATTATAAGATACTAAGTTTCATAATTATGGGTATAGAACATTAACTGAGTTAAAAAATCATTTTAACTAAAGAACACCATCAAAAACGTATATATATATCTATATATATTTTTTTAATTTATATCGTTATGTTTTATTCATGATTTAGTTCGTTAGAAACGATTATATTTTGAAAGCTTTCTATTAAAGTAGAATTGAATCCTGGACGGTATAATTGGCAGAGATCAAAATTAGTAGGATTTTGAAAAGCCACTTTATAAAGTTTATTATAGAGTATCCACTAACAACTAACAACCCAACATTTCTATAATAAGCTTACTATACGTTGATCGGCTGTTAGATATACATATATAATGTGTATGTATTAAATATATATGTAGATACCATGTACTTTAGTTAGCTTTGCAGTTTACATTTGGAAACTATCTTTATATATATAGAGTACTTTAAGTATACACCTTAGATATCTTTTTGTGCAGACTAAAGTATACAGAATAACAAAGACACACAGAGTGTACTGTGTATTCACTTTGCCCGGGAAAATTGATAAATAAATTAATTTAAATTGGATGCCCTTTAGTACTGGGTCGGTGGAAAACTCGTGAAAAATATGAGATTTGAAATATTCATTTGGTGAATAATTTATTAAGTTACCGAAGGCTTTAGTCTTGCGAAGTAAGACGGATAAAAGTCGGTTTACTCAGGGTTTCATCCGGATGGTAAAACATAACTCGGGTACTTGGTAATTATTTTCATCGGCGTCTGATTGAGAAACAAGAATTGACTGATTTAACCGGAATATCAAAGTCTCTCGAGACTAAGACCAGTCTTGTCTCGTTCGGTGAGGAGGCTGCCAGGTAAGACTGAATATAAAGGGGTGAGGAATAAGAATATAAGAATAAGACGGAGTAAAAAATAAAAATAATATAAAAAATTTAAAGGAAGAAAAGAAACGAGAGAAGCAGAAGAAGCGGGAGAAAGACGGTCTATCATAAATCTCCCAAAGGATTCCTCCAATGGTTCGGGTTTTTTATTTTTTATCTCTTTCCAGCTCTTCCCGTTTGCCATTTCTATTTTATCTTTTTTATTTTATTCCTCCTTTTTGGTCTTATCTGTCTCTTTTTCTCTTACGCCACTCGGGTCTCGAATTCCAAGGGTTATATTATCACGCGGAGTCCCTCTTCTACTCAGCTCTTGCTCCTTTTTAACTGATCTGCGGTCGAGTTACTGCGGGCGATTTGTCTCGATCGAGGAGGAGGCTATTCCTTCTTGCTACGATGATGCTTCTCCTCTTTTCGAGCTCGAGAAAAATTGCACCATCACCATCCGTCTCTATAAATTCATTTACCGTTCATTATTTATAAGAGACCTAAATAAGTTACCGACATATATTTTCATTTATCCTTCCGTACTTTCTTTACACTTTTTCCTCTGCCAAAATCACGGAAATAAATTTGTTTAGCTTTTATTATTTCATGTAATTTCTACGGTCTCACATAAGTGCCGGGCTGTGTTGGCCGAATATATAAATTTAAATAAAAATCATAGAAATTATAATTAATATTATACCAGAATAGTTCCTCGTTAACATGAGACCGTAGAACTTGAAACAAGAAAAATTTATCCGTGTTTATAATGAATTTAATTAATTATAATCAGGTTCAATAACCTGATGATGATAACGGAACTTTTCGAAACTGTCACTAAAATTAATAGAATAAATTTTTAAAATAAATATTTCAATAAAATGATCGATTAATAACCTGATTTATTTAAGTTTTGATAAAAAAAAATCCAATCTAGAAATTTTAGGACGAAAAAATAAAAATATATATAAATGAATCGTATATAAATAAATAAATAAATAAATATATAGGCAGCTTGTATTTCTATAGAAGTGTATATTCTCCAGAGATTGTCAAGCTATCGAGTTGTCTGAGTTGCGGACCAAGTTCACCAAGGGGATACATCTCAATGACACTCGGCACCTGCCACACCTCGTTAGAAAGATCGACTTTGCCATCTATCGTACACTTTACAGCACTTTTATTTCAATAAATATCAAAAACTTTCTGACGTTTCTTAAAACTCATAGAAAATTTTAATTAAAAAATTTCGCGCTCGTGCTCCGAAAATTTCAACTCAGGACCAAGTGAATAATTAAATCTCAACTTTTGTTTACTTTATGTTGTCAAGTACATCATTAACGGTTTTGTTTTTAATTATAATTTGAGCCGGTCTTTGAAAAAAAAAATTTGTTTTTTTCATCACATTATCATATTTCGAGGGAATTATCGTTAAGCCAAATAACAGTGACGGTACCGCACGTCACTGGGTGTGTAGCGCGAAAATAACTTCGTTGAGGCCGTCGAGGGTCGAGTCACCTATTCCACTTTATAAAACTCATGCTCATCATCGTCTTCATACTTTTCTGTCTACTCCGACCGCTGACGTATGCTAAATTCAACGGTTAACGTCCCACGTGAAAAGCTTCGCCATTATTGCGTATACTCGCTCGTAAGTTTTGTAGTCTGGTGCAGTATGATGTTAATATGTAATGTAATATAATGTAAGAAATACATGCATCATCGACTGAGAACCGACGACGACTATGAGGCTCCGTCGTACACAAGAATATAATTGACGTAACTGACGGGGAATTGTGACGTTTCAGAATTACCATTAATCCATGCGCTGTGATGCTAATTATGTTATATATTATACTCGATACTGTTCAACTAATGTGTTAATTAACTATCGAGTCAATGAAATTATTTAATCACGATATTTAGATTTTCATGAAAATTTTTTAAATTATATTAATTTCTTATGTAATCTTTTTTCTAAAGGTATAAAAAATTCTAATTTAATTAAAAGATGTGATTAAATATTTGCATGGTCACTATAATTAATCAGTATAGATGAATAGTATATATATTATTATTAAATGATGTATATGAATTACTTTGATACTTGTCCATTTAATCGTATAATCTGACATTGAACATGAGATAAATATAAAAAGTATCTATATTCATAAAGAAGCATTAATAATTCTTGAATGTACTTGATAAGTAGTATATATATTAACCATTGATCAGTAATTTTTTTTTCTTACATAAATTGATTGAGCTCATAGATATAGAGAAATCGAGATATATATGGTATATAAATATATAGAGAAGAGACCGGGGCACAATGGGTCCCCGCAAAAATTTGCCAAAAAAAATTGTTTTAGTGAACGTCATATTTTCACGAGTTTGATATATTTACTGCTTTACAGCGATATGATACCTGGTCACGACGAGTTCCTCAAAAAATTTTGAAAAAAAAAATCATTCATTGAAAATACGGCATATGGCCTTTGCTACGGATCTGGTTCTCTTTTTGAGACATGTCTCAATTATTGTTCGGTAAACGTTGATTATTATGAAAAATATCATAATTTGAAAAAATCAACATACAGTCATCAGAAAAGATCATTCTATAATCGAGAATACGGCCGCTTGACTTTATATAGGTTAGAAAATCGCTAATTTAATTTTAACAGTAAAGAAAAAATGTTGTTCAAAATTTTGAGCTCCATTTCAAAAGATTCTGCAAAGGAATTTTGATATGTTTTCAATTTAATAATTAGTAGTGATTAAAATTCGTGATAGAACAAAATTTCTGAGGATAAAATTTCTTTACATCATTAAAAACTTCTTTGATAATCAAAAATTTTAATCTTCTATGAAAATAATCTAGACTTTAATGAGTTTAAAATCTCATTTGCGAATTTGCTACCTTCAATTATACACAATAACATTGTTTGTGAAAGTAAAAATTTGAATAAAGAGTATTTGTTTTCAGTTTAAATTAGAAAAATAATGAAATCTGACTTTGGGGATCTAGAAAATTGAGTTAAAAATTTTTAACGTCACGAGGGTTATTTTTGTATCAAATACGTTCATTTTTTTCCTGTTACTAAGAAAAAAAAAGTATGACTTTCGTGATCTCCCTAATATTGTATATATATTTACAGTGAATGAAAATAAATGATGAATGCTAGTATTGAAAAAAAATGAAATATAAAGTTATAATGAATGGATTGAATTAAATATTTTTTCAGTCTATAAATTTAGTCAGAGATAAGTTTAAATTGTAAATATATTGTTATATCAATTGTAAGATTCGTCTGGCGCCGTTTCGCGACTATCAAGACGCCAACTGAGAAAGCACTGAAGAATAAGTATATGAGAAATGATCCAAAGGTTCAAAAAGTGATGATTAATATCTTCAAAGGATTTTATAACAAAAGAATCATAATTTTAATATATGTACATATATATATTATTATTGTTTAGCTGTAATTTTTTTTAACAGGAAATATTTAAATTAAGATGAGAAATAATTATTGAATTTTAATATCGAGGAGTATAAATATTTTTTAGTGTAATTGGTTATATACTTTGAGTAATAAAATAAATTCTATAATTGGATGTACGGTAACAAAATAATTTAGCTGTCATTATATATAATTTAAAAGCTTTGTGGCTAAGCAATAATTTTTTATTTGCTAAAATAAATTGAATAAAATAAAAAAAGAAGATTGAATTTTTTTTTGAGTCATTATTTGAATTTATACGGACAAAAAAGGTGTAGGTATGTATAAAATTGTTAATTCATCAAATCGTTAGTGGACAAGAAATAATATATCATAAAAAAAATCATGACAACATGACAGGAAAAAAATAAAATGTAAAAAAAGTTGTAATACGAGAAAGCGACGAGGCGCCAAAAGAGAAAACAGTTATTTTGACAAAATAACAGACATAAGTGGCAATTATTCAAATTTATTAATTTTAAAATAAAACAACAAGATAGCGGTCTAAAAAAAAATGACTAATTATTCATTAAAAAATAGTTTTAATTAAAATTCGTTTGATTTATTTTATTATCAGAACAAAAAGGTTAATAAATGGTGATGAGAGTCACTGATATTTTTTTTATTGAACCGTGTACCAGTGACACGAGAAGTATCGCGAACAGCTGGCTCGCCGTTACATCGAGCCCTTTTTTCCTTTGAAAGATCAGGCGCGCGCGGGCTCGATTCCTTGCTCGGTCAACCAGAAATTTATTTATAATAATAATAGTATCGACTATTATATTCTATCAAAATAATTCACCCTCACCGCGACTACTTTTTATAATATATATGTATATAAAGAATTTTTTACTCATTATTATTATATGTAATTATTTTAAATCCCTTTTTTATTTGAGCACCAAAGAGATTTTCAAATATCAACCCTTGTGATTGTAAAAAAAAAGTCATGAATGAATATTTAAGACAAGAGCGACACAATTAAAAACCAAATGAAAATATAAAAAAAAATATATACACTATAGGAATCATGATTTTGAAGTTAACAGATAATTAGCAATTTTGGGATTTTTTTTTCAACAAGTCAAATATAAAAAAAACAAAAACTAAAAATATGCACATGTAGAAAATTTAAAAAACTATGGGTGCAATTTTTTAAAATATTTTTTTTTTAATAATTTGTCGTTTTAAAAAAATCTTAAAATTATTAGACGCCGGCTAACTTCAGTATCATACGAAATCGGAGTGATTACGGATTTTATTTCAATCCGACTTCACTCGGAGTTTTTTAAAAAAAATTACTCTGTATACGGGGTGAATAGGGAGTTCGTCTTTTCAGCTCAGAGTTCTAGATTTTATTTAAATCCCCATTTACTCCGATTCGGAGTTTTAATATTAAAATAAACTCCCCTTCGGAGTAAATTTCACTCCAAGGGAATTAAATAAATAAGCAGTCACTCCGAATTCGCTCCGGATTTAATCCGCGATCGCTCCGAAAATTTTTTACAGTTTAATAATAATTTACAATTATAACAATATATCTGAAAGATAACAAAGTTGATGGAGAGAGGATTGTTTCTCAAGCGAAACTCGTTGAAGAGGAATAAGTAATGAAATTGTTTCAGTGAGCTTATACACTGAGAAGACAAGTAAGTGGAGGTGGGAGGGATGCGAGCCGAATAGCATAGTTATCGAGTTTGCGATTCTCTGACGTGGAATGTAGCTGTGGAGGAGCGAGCACGCATTTTAGTCGCGAGAGATTGGATTGCACCAACTGGAAGAAAAGAGGATCTCTACCGAGTGCTGCTCTCTTTCTTCTCTACTCTTCTTTACTATCCTACTTTGCCACCCACTTTTTACCGAGTCCTCATCGCCCTCAGCTCCCAGTCTCCTGATTCTCCCCGTACCGGTATGGCTCAGCCTGTCGACGCTCGTTGTCTCGTTGCCAACCCGATTATTGTCGCCAGCCATCTCGTAAAATAATTACCCTGGCGTGATAACGAAAAGGATGACAGATGCTTGTACTAGTCCTGCTACATTGTGGGAGTTATGTACTCTCTATATCCTCTCGAACGATATATATACAACATATATATCAACACTGTATACCTTTTCGCAAACGTTAAATAAATTAAAACAATAAAGACCGAGCGGCTTAATTAAATATAAACAAGTGCGCAATATTTACAACAAATGTTTTCTTAAAACCGTCGCGACAGTATAATTTTTATTGCATATTTATTTATATAAATATATATATTTATTATTTACTTAAAAAAAATTTTTTTTCGTCATTTACTCAAGAATTTTTAGTCACTATTGTGTTTATTTTTTTCGCACACAAAAATATATAACAATAGCATTCAATCAATAGAAATATGGAGCTGAGTTGTTTTATCAATGTGTCTATTTTTGGCATCACATTGTGTTTTATTTTTTAAACATTTCTGTTTGATTGTTGAACTGATAAATATTATAAATTTTAATGCCAAGAGAAAAATTCGTATGGTAAAAAATATAAAATGAGAAAAAAAACGTAAAGATGCATTTGTATTACGGCAGAGGGTGGATTTTAACGACGATAACTACATGTATGTGTGTGGGTGTGTGGATTGCAGTACGTAAAATCTCACGGTGCACATACTCGCTAATACAATAAACAAAACGATGCAAGCGGGCACAGTAGTTCGCTCGGCTGCCAACCAACGATAACAAACAGAGGGAAATGTAGATCCGTTTTGAACCTTCTACAGCATATACGTATATATATTTATATATTTATATATGGCTAGTGTATATATAACAATGCTCCGAGTTGGTAAAGAGAAAATATAGAAGACGAATTGTTTAATACCTAAAAATTATGCTAGAGTTTTTATTAGACTGGAAAAAAAGTCATAATTTTGAACGATAGTTAATCAATTAATTGAGATTTATTATATATCGATAATAAATTAATATTGATTGAGATTATAAAATTAATTTAGATGTGATGATTGGTATTTTATAAAACATGAAAGAGCAAGAAGATAAGAAGGGAACAAGCAGAGCAGCGAGTGAAGAGATGAAGAGAAGACGACAGGAAGTTTGAATATACGGCCGCAATAAAATGCAAAGTAGGCAAACGAGTTCTGTCGCTTTTCCAGTTGCGGTTGCACTTCCGCTTTTTTACCCTCACACAATTCCACCTTATTTTTTTAAATTCATTTTTTTTCACTCTATTTCACCGCTCGCGCGATGTTACTCTCTCCAGCAAAGATAAAATAAAACAACCGGGATAAAAATAAAATAATGAAAAGTTAAAAATAAAAAAATAAATAGAGAAGAGAAGAGAAGAGAAGAAAAGAAAAGAAAAGGGAAACAGCAGTGTGGCATTGTGACTGAGAGATTTTAAATGGACTTGCCGGGAATTCCATTTATTATCAAATGTAATCAAAAAGTTTTCGTTAAATCTTACTCCTTTCTCTCCAGACCTCTCCATCTACACCACAGTAATTCAAATGCGACGTGAAAATTCCTTGATGACAAGTTGTGAGAAATTACTTAAAATAACCTACATTCTCATTAAAAGTTCAAATATTTTACCTACTGTATAATGTTTTACATCTACATTTCCACACATTATAAATAAACTAAAACTTTATTCAAATCCTACCTGTTTATTCAACAAATCCAACGCATTTCCTTTCAAATTTTAAATCTACCGGAATTTTTTTCCTGACATCCTCTCACTCAAGCAAATTTTCCTTTCCCCTAACACTCTTAATGATCTGAGACAGAGAAATTGTCTGGACGATTGTCCACCGGTAATTTTTCAAATTTAATCCCAGCCCCTTTTATGTTCAACCCCACAGAAAAAAAGAATTTTTTGGCACAAAAAAAATTTTTCATGAAAACAAAAATTTTCTTAGGACAGGAAAAAATTTTTTCTTGACTCAAGAAAATTTTCCTTTTAAATTCATAATGCAAAAATTTTTTTGGAGCAAGAAAAAGTTTATTGCGCCAGAAATCCTTTTTTTCTGTGCAAAAATCGAGTGAAAATTTTGAGACGTCAATTGACCGAAAAAAAAAAAAAAACTCAATACTACACATATATTAACAATAAATAAATATATGTACATATATGTAATTTATTAAAGAGTATAACTCAAGTGTATGGTGAATAATCGTCGTGGATTCTCGACGTTTCTCCAGGATTTCCTGGGCATCCTACTAAACGTTCCGGAACGGGAGAATCCCAACAATGCACAGACCATCGCCGCGGCTGTTAACAATGCGTGGTGAGTTATCACCAAGCGCGTGCATGTTGTGTGTACCTCTTGTACACGATATCGACCATCTCTCCGCAGAGTGGCTTCTGCTTCTGGTCCTGCTCTTGCTCCTACTCCTAGTCCTGCTTTTACTCCTGGTTCAACTGCTTCAACTGCCATCCTACCACACAGTAAACTCTTGGCTGGTAATCCACATATATATTTAACAGAAACTGCACCAGCAAAGTAAAACTACAAGGACAAACACGAGCTAACCTCACGACAATGACAACAATAAAGAAAACTACACACGTATCCCAGTACTGTAGGTTATATTAAGAAAAGGCGAGAGAAGTAAAAGATATTCGCGAAGCGTGTTACAACAACATAAAGACGGAAGCCACCGGTTAAAACATATATACGAGTGACAGGACGCGTAAACTTGCCCCCAGCGTTATTTTCTTATTTTATTCTTATTCTTCTTTCTCCGAATTTAACTCTCAAGACTGCACACAAAACAGCGGAGATAAAAAAGGTATAAATAAATAAATATCGCGATTAAATGAGGAGGTTGGATTTTAAAATTAAAAGGTATTATCTCGTGGGTTTCGACACCAGTCAGTATAAATTAAAACAGCAAGATTTGGTCGTGGGTTATTTCGCTGTAAGAAGGAATAATGAAATGAAAGTGTCGGAATAAATGAAGAAAAAACTTTTGATATTGAGTATAAAGATGCACGCTAAGTGATTCCGATGAGTGTAACGTGCGAGAGACACGCAATTCACAACTCGGTGGATCGTTAAAAAAATCAATATTCATATCCTGGTTATTTAGTTTATGTATTGTATGTATGCATGTATATACATGCGCGTTTCGCTACTGGGCTTAAATATATTAAATCACGAGTTAATTATTTATTAACATAAATCTATAGTTTAGATAATTCAACAATAAAGGTTAATGTGCAACGAGCCGAACACCCGTGTTCTGATGGACTAATAGAGATTGGAAATTTTTCACAATACTCTACAAGTATCGGAGATAAGGCTTAATCATTATTACTTGTGATTGCACGGTGCTATTAATTAGACGTTTGATGCTATGATTATTTTGTAATTAATGTATTTTCGATAGCCCCGAGCCACTTGATGTGGAAATTCAATCGACATTACACGCATTAGTTGTCTATCGGTATATATATATTAATGAAAACCCGATTAAATTAATATCAGACTTTAATTTCAATACATATTAATGACGCAAATCCGATGGGTATCAATTTTCAGTACTAAATATATTTAAATAAGTCATTATAGATATGTATATTTATGCGGATATGCGTGTATACTGTCAAAAATTAGCGGAGTTAATGTGGAGCGGGTAATTAATTATTTATTTGATTCCCTTGGAGCGAAATTCACTCCGAAGGGGTTTTATTTAATATTGAAAATCCGGCTCGGAGTGAATGCAGATTTAAATAAAATCCGTAGTCTGCTGGAAAAATAGATTTCCGATTTACTCCATATGCGAAGTTTTTTTTAAACTCCGAAACTTCGGGTGACAGAGTGAATTTGGATTCAAATTTACTCAAAATTTTTTTACAGTATATATAAAGTGTACAAAATATTCGGAGTCAACGCGGATTAAATTTTGAGTAACTGCGGAGCAGATGACTGTTTATTTATTCCATCCCTTTGGAGTAAAATTCACTCGAAGGGGAGTTTATTTTGATATTAAATTTAAATGTGAGTTTAAATAAAATCTAGATCACTCCGAAATCACTCAGCTAAAAAAAAATCCTTCTTCACTCCGTATGCGGAGAGATTTTTTCTAAAACTCTGGAACTCCGAGTGACTTCGGATTTAAATAAAATCCGTAATCACTCTGAATTTTTGACAGTGCATATATATATGAATGTGTTCTTAATCAATGACAGATAAAATCTTACCGTTTCCCGCCGATTTTCTTGGTCAGAAGCCTCTCCGGTGGAGGAAAAGGTCCAGCCAAGTGATGCTCCAGTTTTGAGCTCCGTTTTGATGATTATTTCAAACAATTGTTCTCAAATATTTTTTTATAAATATATGATTGCACATATATTTATAAAAGTGATAATAATTATAACTTAAAATAATATATTATGAATATTTAAAAAAACTAACACATAAAACAAGGCAAATGAGTGAGAGGAACCGTCTTAGCATTATATACAGGTCATGAAATGTTATGGCCTGTCGCGGCTATATCACAGTTTCCACTGAACCGTTAACACGCGGAACCGACAATGTCCTTCTTCTTCTTTAACTTTTTATACTTCTTTCAATTTTATTTTTAAAAAACTCTACTCGCAAAATCACTAAGTCACGTTTTGTTCTTTCCAACTCTTCTTCTTCTTCTTCTTCTTCTTCGTCTTCTATTATTATTATTATTATTATTACTATTATTACTATTATTATATATAGTATTATTTATATTAATATAATATTCGTTTGTTCCGTTTATATCACGATTTATATCACAAAAAATGTATTTTTGTACGACCAAATAAAAAAAATACTACTAAAAAAAAATAATAAACGCCGGTTACTGTCTACAGTATCTGACCTCGTTTTGTTGCCTGTGGAGTTGACGTTGTCCTCTTTTTTTTTTTTGTCATGTAACCGATTAAATCGCAACTCAGTATCAGTGTAATAAGAATACATATATGTACATATACATATATATATATTGCAACTTAAATTGGTCGTTGGATGTGAAATAATAAATTTGTTAACTATTTTCCCAGTTGTTACATCATCTGCCAAGTGGAGTAGCTTTAAAACGAAATATTATACGTCGGCCTCGTGCTCTTGCTGCTGATTAAAACTAAATCCCGTCACTGTCCTGTTTACTGTACAACTATTAATGTGTGTTGATTGTGTCAAACAATTAAATAAAATAGTTGGTAAGTTTGTCCGTGTTCTTAACTTGAATCAACTGTCGGTGCTCCGAAGATGTTCGTCCACAAGAGCAGCACCGTCGTTAACTGTACGATGTTACAGCGCCAACTGACAGCAGAGCTTTCAGCTTAGCTAGCCGGTACTCTCGTGCGCGAACAAAAGTACGAGTCGTCCCGAGGACGACCGAGTAGATCCGAGGACCGGCCAGTCAGCTGGGACTTGGGTAGTAGTCAAGTCACCGTTCGCGCAGTCGCTTCCTAACCGTGAACCGTGTGGTGGTTTTGATACCCTCTCTTAACGCCCGCGAGCTCGATGTTCGCTCTCACTCGCTCATCTGTATGACAACATCGACATCTAGTTTCTTTCTCCATCTCTTGCCCCCAAGTCGCGATATTAACCAGCCACACACGTTTACACGACACCAACCTCTTAAGAATCATCGTCAGGCCACTAAATTTCATTCTCAATACATATGAGGATTTCTGGCTTTGCCTCTTTGGTTATTCCTAAAAATACCGGAAATCGGTATTATAAAAGTACTTTCTTGTATGATCCTGAAGTTACAAGACAATTAACAATTCTCGGATATATTTTTTAACAAATCAATTACAAAAAAACTAAAAATATGGACATGTAGAAAATTTTAAAAACTACAGGTGCAATTTTTTAAAATATTTTTTTTTTTATAATTTATTGTTTAAAAAAAATCTAAAATCTATTAGACGTCGGCTAACTTCAGTATTATCTTTCTTGTACTTGTCAATCGGCGAATGTTTTATTTCATTACATTTTTTAATTAGCGACCAATGAAAGCTTTTATGGGAAATAATTAAGCGTAAAAAATTGTTTGTACGGAGGACAAAAAGGGAAATTGACGTAAAAATTTCATCGAGTTTTAGTCGAATTTTTTATCTTGATTGACAATCGTTTATTATATTTTTTGTATACATTGTGGTATTTTTTTTTTTTTTCAAAACTTTTCTTTTTGCAGCGGTGGGTATAATAATAATCGTTGAAAACCCGTCCGAAGCAGTGAAAAGTTTCCGCTGGCACGGCGATTTCGGCGGTGTAGTAAAAAAGGAGCTCAGGGAACGGGTGAAATTTATCAGGTGTTTTCACCAACTGACTGGTTGATGGTAGCCTGTCAGTCCACCCACGCCCCTACTGTCTCTCACACTCAGCTATAGATGGGTATGCGCCCTCAGTGGAATTTTCAATGAAGGAAAAGAAGTCCCGTGGATCGTTACTCGATATTTCACTCCATTTTAAAGCAAGTTGACTGGTTAGGTTCTGCTGCGCAACGTTCCCGGTGTCGGCGATAATGGACAAAGTTTTCGGTGTCAGCTGGTCGGTTATTCAGCTTCTGAGAAGGTGGTGACACTCTACCGATATCTGCGTTAGAAAGACGAGTTTTTAGTTCTTTCGATTTACCTTTTTTTCTTGACATTTTTTCCGGCATCCTCATCGCCAAAACCTCTTGGGTTATATGCCCGCGGATCGAAAAGTGTCGAAAAGAAGAAGCACAAGCACAATCACAAGCTCAAGAAAACGACCAAGTGTTGCTAGTCAATAGTGATAGAGAGCAGTCTATATGGAGCAAAATAGGCGAGCTAGAGACGAAGAAGAAAACGGAAAAGACGCTTTGGCGGAGGTACCTACAACACTCTAGATCGTTTTCCGATATTCTTTCACGGCAACTGACTCTCACATCCCTCGTTTCTTCTCTTTTCTATCCTTCCCCCATCCCCGCCCTTTCCCTTCCCTCCCATCTCTTTTCCTTTACCTTCTCCGCAACTAGATCTCGAGCTTCCTGCAAAGAAATCGCCGATTCCACTCTTCGACATCCGCCTCCGCAAATATTCGCCTCCCGTTTTTATCCTCATAAAAAATAGTAAAAAAAACTCTCCTCCTTTTTTTTTATCCATCATATAAACCCGTGTGACAAAGAGATCGCGAATATAAAAGATCAAGAGAAGGGATATGTATGGAATACGCTAAAATAAATCGTTTATCGATTCGCATTTTAACAAGTCAGATCTCTTTGATTTTCTTATATCCCGACATTTTTTTTTTTTTTTCATCATTTTTTATATTTTCTACTACTCCCAGTACTTGTTCCCTTTCTACTACATCTTAAAACTTTCTTGGTCTTGTTAAACGACGAGCCACGTAGGCACAACCTTATCAGCAATTCCCAAACTCGATAACTCCAAGTTTTTGAAGCGTGATTTTCAACGACATTTCTAACGGCAAATCAACCGACTCATCTTTATACTGTATATGTATAGTATGTAGAGATAGATATAAATGTATAAATTTATTTTAACGAATTTATATAAGAATCCAGGCAGATACACCTCTTTCGCCTCATTGGACATTACGGTAGATATTATTTTAAACGATCTCAAGACACTCGATTAACGCTTACGAGACATTCAAACCGTATATTCGCTCCCGCTATCTCTCGCGATTTTTATCGGCTTTAATGAGCGGCAAGACGTACCACGTGACTCTCATAAAGTTATCTTTATCACAGACATGATAAACGGTACTATTATTTAAATATCACGAGACACATATCTTTAGTGACATTTTAGTTTACATAGCAAATAATATAACAATGAATAAAATATTTAAAAGGGTTTAGTAAAAATCAAACAATAAATTTATTTAAAGTCGTAAGGAAAAGGGGTAATGTAATTTTAAATTTCCATGACCCGTTTTCGTGAAAAATTGAGGAATAATAAACGTCCTGGGGTTTGCTTGTGCAACGGAACTTATGTGAAAAGAGGACACAAACAAAAGAAATCCAAAAGTTAACTATATTTCCAGTGAACGATCCTTATAAAGTGTAGAGACACCCCGACGACTGGTAAAGGAGCACAAACTTTTCTCGAAATCTATTCAATTCAGTGTATATATTTATGTACTGTATAGATACATTGTAGAATATATCTATGTATATATTGAATTTTTGTTGAGTGTAGTATATAATACTGGGTAACGGTATATCGACAGAGGGAGTCTCCTCCTTTTTCTCATTATGCATACATGTAGGTCGAGAAAAGTGTGAGATAGAACGAAGGGAGGTTATACGTTCGGTATATAAATCCGTTCATTGTTCACCCGGTTGGTCAGCAACGCCCCTTTCGAGCTACTCTACACTCTACCCCACTCGGCGGTACAAGGGTTATAATTCTGCGTGTGGTATCACCCCGGGTGGTGATCAAAAAGAGAAAAACCGGTAGCTCGTTTCAGTCGTCAACTACCGATTACGTATTACGATACGGGAGAGTTTAAAATAGAGAAGTGGCATTTGTGCCGTAAAAGAATTTAATGTCCTCCTTGCTACATTGTCGAGTGGCCCATACCTCGCTTTCATTTTTTTACCCGGAATTTTTTAATAGTGCCCTTTACGCAGTGCCCATTGTGCAAACTCGTGCACGTGCGCAGCTGAGAATTTTTCAAGGTCGATATTCCGGTCCGAAGATAAATAACTGCCGGACAAAAAGTGACCTAGTAATTGAAATATATTATACAGGGAATCAAAAAATGGAGATCTCATTTTTTAGATGAGTATATTAAGATTTTTATCAAAACAACAGTTGATTTCAATTATAAATATATAACTTTTAATCTAAATAAGGAAATCTGGGGTAAAATAAAATACTTTTTCGTTTCAAAATTTGAACACAGAAAAAAAATGATTCCTGGGCGCAAAAAATTTTTGCTCGACCCAAGAAATTTTCTGTATTATAAAGTGAAAACAAAAATTTTCTTGGGGTGAGAAAAAAATTTTGTTGGAACAAGAAAAAAATTTTTTAGGCGAGAAAAAAATTCTTGAGCTAAGAAAAATTTTTGTCTTCAATTAATAATACAAAATATTTCTTGCGCCAAGAAATTCTTTTTTTCTGTGTACTTGCAGTATTTAGGAGAACGGGTTAAGTTAGCCAGCCGGGGCAATGCGGCCAGTTCAATTTTTTTTTTTAGTTATTCATTTGACCCCACATTTGAATTCCGTCATTATTTTTCTAAATTTACGAAATAATTCAAATAACTGGCAGTTGGAAAAAATTTTTCGCAAAAATGGCCGCTCATTTCCGGCAGACATATTTTTCCCCGGATTCCTCTATATATATATTTAAAGATACACTCAAGGTTTTTAGTAAAAAGCAGATAAACGAGATTATAAAGTTTGGCTGTAACGGATGCTAAAGTTTATTACATTAATTAGCAATGGCTAAACTCGTCCGCTGTACTTGTTTCTTTTTTTTCGTTCGTTCGTTCTTTTTTATTTCTTCCTCCATTTATTTATTTTCTTTATTTAATGTATAAATATATATAGAATAAGTAGTTACGTTTATAAAGCAGTTTGAAATCCGACAGAAACAGTGTCTCGTGCAACTGCTTTGGCTAAATTTCAAGAGTTGGTAACTCGACAAACTATCTCATCTCCACTCTTGATCGTTAATGATTATTCGCAAACAATTAACCCAATTAAAAATTCGTATAAACTTTTAGCTGGTATCTCTGTTAAACTAAAACTAATTACTGTTGGCATTTTAATTTGTTTTGCTGTACCCCCCCCCCATCTCACACAAAAAAAAATTTACAAAATATACAACTCAATATTTCGTCGGTATGTTTTACAAACAAGTTTAGTGTTTGTTTAATTCACACGTCGATGTCGTCAAAAGTTTTTGGCAACAGTCGAAGTCTTTAAACTCCCGGTAACTGCGATAAAGACCCAGGGTGATATAAAGGGTTTCGCAAATGCGTGCGATAAGAAACCTTTTAAATGTGACGACGACCAAAAGGATTTGTATAGACGTATATATATGAATATGTATTTGTATATATATATGGTAAGGTAAGTATAAATGCAAAACTAATGTATTGCTTGAATATAATTGTCAAAATTTAAATGTCTCCCTTGGCAATATTTAGCTCTTTCTCATTCTCTCAACTAAAACTCTCTTTAGCTCCCTCTACCTCGAAACAAATATTTAACAGCGGTAGTAGCAGCCAGAAGGGTGAAATATTCACGATCAATATTTCAAACGGAAATGAAGTAATCTCAATGGTTATTGAAAAAAATATTATTTTTACCGTTAAATAAATTATTTTTATTTAAACCTCTAACCTCCTAGCAACAAAAAAAAACTCCATTGATTTCTTCAATCAATTTTTCAAAAATTCATTTATTTTTCGGTTTCTAGGTTATTTATTTCGTGGGAATAGAGTTTATGTGAAATCGTTTGGGAAATAAACTAAACGAATTGAATTCGAAGGAACGGATAATTGACGATTATAATTTCAGTGTATTCAAAATTTGAAGGGGAAATTACGGTTAACTGTCAATCAGTATCAATGAATGAGACGAAAACAGAAAACAATAATTGTATGAATACAAAACAAAAGTTAAATTTGTTTAAGAATATAAACGACAGACAGTTGAGTTGCCCAGCCACTTTGATGCTTTATCTCAAT
This sequence comes from Microplitis deprimator, assembly GCA_964016945.1. Lineage (NCBI taxonomy): Eukaryota > Metazoa > Arthropoda > Insecta > Hymenoptera > Braconidae > Microplitis > Microplitis deprimator. Next base: position 2,955,832 of record OZ024710.1, on the reverse strand, counting down.
GTCCTGTATACCTTAAATACAAATTTACGTGCGGCACGTCGACGGAGCATCTGCCACAGGATGAGAAGACGGGTAGGACACGCGTTCACCCTTGAATATTCATAAGCCAGTGGCAGGCATCTTGTCGAGCAGAGACTCTGAGAGATAACCATGAACATATATCTATATCTATCTATCTATCCATCTATATAGATATATAGATATAGATATATATGTGCATACATATAAATGTATCTACATATATATGTATATGAAGAAGGAGAGTAGACAGCGAAAAATAAAAATGTTAATTTGGTTTGTTCTTTGCGAAAGTTTGTCATATTTTTAGCGGAAATGCCTGTGTCTACTGGGTAATGTCCCGTTAGTGATTCAGGAATAAAGAACATCATCTTCGCTACTACATTTAAGATATTCGTTATAATATTAAGAGAGAATACGATGTCCTGACTTAAAAGTTTAAAGTTATAAAATATGATGTTTCTTTAGTTACTCGGTCTGCGAATGTTTTTAAAACATCAGCTACTGTATTTACTCATCGCATTGTGTTTCCTTATTTAAACTTTACTACAATCAACTCATTGTTTAATTTATTATTGTAATCTTAAATAAATAAAAGAATCCGTTAAAACCGTCGAGTTTATACTCGCAATTCAACTCTACCTATTAATTAGTGCATTTATTTTTTTTCTCTTATGAATTAACATTTTGTTACTAATGATAATTATGGGTCATCAATGTTTAAAATATAATAAACCAGAACATGTTTTATCCTCTTTTTGTCTAATTATGTGTTTTTATTTCATGTCTGTATTCAAATTTTTTAACTGGTCTCGCATTCATGATATTTTATATTATTTTTTTCAGAAAACTAAAATGGACGATTGAAAATAATTGGAAATGAGAAGTAGATGGAGTAATTTAATGACTGTTCCGTGATAGACAAATATAGTGCACTGTAAAAAAAGACTGTTTAATTATTTAATTTCCTCGGAGTGAAATTTCATATTAAAACTCAGGGTTGGAGTAAAATTTACTGATAAAAAAAGTTTATTTTAATATCAAAATTTTGAATCGGAGAGAATGCAGATTTACATAAAATCAAGATCACTCCGAAATATGTATCTGAAAATTGGAACGTTTTTCGTGTAACGAAAATAAAAAAACGAAATGAAAAGTAAAAAATCTACTGGATCTAAATTTCTAAAAGGTTTCACACGCCAGCCGAAAATTTCAGGCCACCCCTATCTACCCTTTAAGTCACTTTTAAAGTCAAATTACATAAATTTTTTTCATTTTCGTTGCGCGAAAAACGTTCCGGTTTTCAGGTACATTCCGAAATCACTCAGCTGAAAAAACAAACTCCCTAATTTCAAGTGAGAGTGAATTCGAATCGAATTAAAATCCGTAATCACCTCGAATTTTTTACAGCGTAAGGTTATAAAAAAAAAAAAAAATAATAAATAAGTAAATAAATAAAGGGAAAAAAAAAATATTATCGCGTACTTGTCAGATTGTTTTCACGAAGAGCACGTCTGACGTTCACTAATTATCTCACGATAGTCAAGCTCACGTACAAGACCGGGGCTTGAAGAAGATTCTGCAGAAGAGCTTCGTGAGTGGCTGGATCTCACCAACTGTCATTTCAGCTCTGGGTTGCGTATAGTAATTTCCCCTTTTGATATCTGTCAACCGACATTTTGCTGTCGTTGAACATTCCGCCGCTACGATGCGTTATGACACTATCATAACTCGCAGAAAAAAAAGAACAAGCTCAAGAAATCCCGAAATTCGTTAAAAAAATGATCATTTTCCCAAGTAAACTTGACGCGATTGAATAATATATATATTTTTTATTTTTAATCTTTTTGTTGTCCATTTTTTTCAGTTTACTGTCAAGTTCTTGTTGTCGATAATGTATACGTGGATATTTGTGTCACCGAGACACGATATATACAGAACAAGACTGTCGGTGTCCGGACATCTCGCGTCGTTAGTCTTGCAAACGGGAAACGAGTTTTTGTTTTCTTCTTGCCGCTGCTGAGACAAGCTTCTTTTTCAGTACACAGAACCAACTGGGCTAGTGGAGTCGAACTATCTTTGTCATGTCCTCACATATGTATATACATAATATATATACACATAGAACGGTTTGAAAAATAGTTACGATACAAATGTTGGGATACAAAAAAATGAAATATTATTATTGGACCGAGTGGGTGAAAAAAGCAATGACGCGTATCAATTACTTGCAGCAGTAATGGTGAATAAATGTAAGGGAACTTTAAGGTCTATGTGTTACGTGATAAAATGAGTGAATGAATGATCATTCCTTTGGATGTTTAAAAATAAATAGGTATTAGTTTATTATTGTGAATCAAAGAGCTTAAAGTAGATAATCCCCGAGTGTAATATCAATGACAGTGAGAAATTGATGAAATTACGGATGAATAACTGGATGGATGGGTTTAATGCATCAAAAAGTTACAGACGTATGTATGAACCAAGTTTAATATATATCGGAATGGCCATTATATACTGTGAAATCTGTAATGCAATCGCAACATTTACAGCATTGAAGCACTTCACTTAGCATTCTGTCGGCTATTCATCGTCACCAGCGCATTGTCCAATAACTTAATTAGTTCGGATTGATGTTGTTGGGAGGTCTTCATTAATCCTCATCTAGCGACAGAGAAAGCCCAAAAGCTCGTGACTGTGTATCGATCCGTCACCCAACAAAGGCACTGACTTCTTTTTCTATGTTTTCTTTTTACTTTTTTAACATTTCTCATCTATCGTGTACCACTCAGTATGCATACAGATGTAGATATATATGTGATTATATATTTCTTATTCTTCATACACTTCATCTTATTTCCATTCACACGCATAAAGATCCTAGATCTCAATTCTTAAGGGAGATTTGTATGAAATCCCGTTCATATCAGTAGACCGTCATGTATGGGATATGAACGACAGCTGAGCGAAAAGAGATCGAGTGCGAGAATATAGATGATGGTATAGTGATATTGCTGTTAAGCATACGAAAATAAAAATGAGTTTACTCGTTTTCTCATTTCCTCTGAAGCTCTGGTCTCTGGTGGTTGCTTTTCGAGGGAAATGTTAAAAAACCAAAAGGAATATGCTTTTGACGAAAAAAAAAGTAAATAAAAAAAAGAAATCTAAAAACGAGACCTACATCCCCACTACACTTGTATCAGTCCTCCCCAGCAGAGTGTACGGCTCCTCTCAAATATCGATCCCATGCACACACGGCTTGATGCTATAGAACAAAGAACCCACCCCGGGTTGTCTTCGTTGGTAGCCCTGACAACGGTTGTGCGCTCTCTGTTAACCTCACCCCCTCTTCGACCCTCGACCCCTTTAAATTCACCCTTACACATCAAATATAAAAGTAAAAGGGTAAAAACATCCCATGGCTGAGGACTTTTTTTGTCAGCGGGTTTACAAAAATCCGTAAATTGAAAGCACATTAACTGCTGGTAGATTCGAGAAGATGGAAGCTCACGAATTAAAAGTCCAAGCTGAGAAAAAATCTAAACGAGACGTTGTGTCTGGTATCGAGTCTGAAGCTGGAGAAAATGAGAGTATTTTAGATCTGGCCGGTCGCCGCAGGCAGGAACGAGAGGTGACAATGCGTGGGTGGTAGTTGTACAAAGCAGCTCACGGATGCTTCCATTAACTGGGGCGTTTTATCGATTGGCAGAAGCGTGCCGCCAGGACAAAGAGAACAAGAGGCCGCGTGCGCCACTACCACACAAAGACGCATTCTAGCGGCTCTTTCCCCGACCGGGTTCTGCTGGCACGCGGTCGCACATTTTTCACCCCTTTACTGGTAGCATTGCGAGCTGGCTGGCTGGCCCTCGGCCTCGTTTTCATCATGGAGGGTCACCCGCACACACATCTAGCAGTTTTACCCCTAAAGCTCACCGCTACATCATCCCAGTTCTAAATCTTACGTCATCTAGCTTCTAGCAGTTAGTCTCTGAGTGTGTACATATATATATATATATCTGTATGTAGTATGTATAGTTTGCCGGCAAACCACTTTCGGGACAAAGACTTATGGCCACTCCTGTTGAACTAACTAGCCAATGGATTACCAGTATGGATCACGCAACTAATGGCACACAAACCTCTGTGGCGAGCCCTTTAGCTTTAAAGCTCCTAATAGTCTAATGGCTTTAGACTAATCAATAAAATTTTATTAATGCAACATCCATTTACTGTCGAAAAATATATTTTTACCATTGTTTTCCCAAATTCTTATTATTATTTTTGTTGTTTTTCAAGCACTCACTCTCTGTATATCTAAGACTACCGTAGTTGTTATACGACTCGACGACAAATTGCTACGCTGGTGTAAAACATCGTGGGTAAGCAGTCAGTTAAAGTGCCTTGTACACAGAGAGACTCACTGCGGCAATTATTTTGTCAGCACTTGGAACAATTCCAGCTGGGTGCATTGTCTTGCGTAAAACATCTAAGAAATACATCGGTTTAACGTTGAATTATTTTCAACTAAAGTTAAAAAAAAAACACATGCACTAGCTATTACCTTCATTGAAAATACTGAATCCTTGTTCATTCTACTAAAGTCATAATCTTGGCAATCTTCTACTTTCCGAAGAGTGTGTCTTCTTATAGCTATTCTTTTGAGCAGCGAAAAGGTTTCGCTAATGTTGACTCTATAAGAACGACGAGAGATGAAAGAAATATATATATATATATATATATTATGCTGAATTTTTAGCATGGCAGTCTTTTGTTCAACGAAGATTTCTGAAGATAGTCTTAGCCGAACCAGACAAAGAAGAGACAACCATTCTTTGTTTACGTCTCTCGGCAAAGGGACAATACAAGGGTGCGTGAAGACCAGCCCTTGTGTTATGTCTGATCATGGTTATTCTCTCAGCAAGGTTCCAGTTTTCCCGATTAGTACGGCTCCTATACATCAGTAGCACTATGGCTGCTACTACTACTACTACTACTATTACTACAGCGGTGGTATCAGGGAAATCCTTGACAAAGGACCAGCTCAAATTTTGTCTCGGTGTTACGCTAAAGGAAATAGGATGTCGTACTAAAGGACCACCAGCAGCAATCCTCTGACGAATTAAACGCGAGAAGATTCTATGAACAGATTCCATTCATGTGTTCTGAACTGTGTGGAATCTCTTGATATTGGCTGAACAAGTCAACTATACAAAGCGTAGATTCTAAGACAACCACTGATACTGACTGTCAAATCATGAATCTTGTTGGATTAGTAAATACTTCCTCTAGGTTTCCGATTGAACTTGGAACTAAGTTGGAGTTCTAACAAGCGTTTGAAGGAATTTTTCTATGAACCCTTTACGTTAAACGTCTTCGTCAGTACAAAACGTTAACATATCATGTCAGGCTGCATTACAACAAAGAAACAAGACGATTTGGAACAGTCTGCGGAAAGGAAACTTGGCTTGCAAAGGCGTCGAAACTGTACCGCAAAGGGCCTTTGTGCTAGACAAAGCTTAAAGACGAACTATCACGATCAATCGGGAACAAAGAGAGCCTGTATCTCACTTCGTGTATCTATATAGGCTGCTCAATCTCTCTCTCTCTGTCCTGACCTCAGAGAAACTGTTGCCCTTAGGGTTACTCCCATGCGACGATGCTTCCCCCAGGAACCCTATCATTCTCACATCCACACTCGATTAAGGTTTTCTTCGGGAATCATATCTCCGGTGTGCACATCCTTGCGTGCGTTTTTCTCTGTTTCCTGTTTTCCCCATGAAAAACAACAGGAATAGAAGCAACAAAAAATCTTTTATATGTAAGGAGAAAAAAAATGAATAAAAAGAATTTTTCCATTTTATGTTTATCCCAATCGATGCGATGCAATTTTTATGTTCGGTTCTTCGGCAGATGTTTAGAGGTGCAAAAGGGTGGATTTTAAATTCTAAAGGACTGAAAACAGTCTGCATACGTAAATCCAATAAACAAACAAAAAATTTACAAAGCTGATTTCCTTTTAGAACCTAAAACCTAACAAAGGAAAAGATGAACAATAAACGAGTGTTTATGTACAGATAAAACACAAAACAAAAGAACTTTTTATCTTTTTTTTTACGCTCAAGCTAATTTACAGTATTTTGAACAAGCGGAAAAGAAAAAATTTCATTAGACTCTTTTTTAGGAATGAATGCACTTATACGTTATATTACTCTGGTCGTTCTTGATTTCTCATCCGGACAAAGAAATTCCACTTGATCACGTTTTTCTCCGGTTTAGCGAATGAGGTGCAATTCCATGATCAATTCTCTTTTCCCACTCACTTCGCGAGTAATTGAATTGTGTCATTTCAAATGAATTTCATTCCGACACACTCCTCTATCTGGCTCAGAGCTTTTTTTTAAAGTTTTTTTACAGACTGTATTTAAATGGTAATGCGAGAAAAAAATTTACCTAATGAATAAATCCTTTCAATTTTTTTTATATAGATTATGACATAAATTTAAAGTAATAGTTTACTGTTTCACTAATAAAGCCGGAAATTATCGAACCGTCGAGATGCATATGCTCTTGTGAACAATTTGTCATCTCGGAGAATCGGCTTCGTAAAATATAGCTTTCGTTATACATTTAAAATTTTTACGGCCCCTTAAATATACGTCGGCAATTTTTGAACCCTCCGATGAATCGTTGCAGGTAAAAAATAATAGCCAGTAAATTATTTGCTTATCAAGTCGGCGATATCGTAACGAATAAACAAAATCAAACTTAATACAAAAATATTATTTGGGTTACACGGGCCTATAATATATAGCCGTATGTGTACCAAAAATTTTGACGACCACTTAAATATATATCGGAAATTTTTGGTGTATCTGATGAACGGTTACAGGTTTGAAATAACATACTAGTAAATTATCTCTGGGCTCATTTTGCAATATAGTAACGAGTACAACAGAAAGTAGTAAAAACTTTACGATCTTGACCCGATCGTTAAAACACACCTGAAATTTTTTTCTGTTTATCTTTGTCTTAAAATTTTTTTTTAGTAACGTTGTTGTAGATAAATATTAATGCATACACATATGAGGATGTAAAAAAATATTGCATTTGTTTTTTTAGGCGATGAAATAAAAGTGTATTTTTTCGAAAAAAGAAAACATTGGTTTTCTATTTAATTTGAGATTGAATACAATATTTGAAGAAACGAATGATTTTAAATACATAGAAGTAGGAGTAGAGGTAGAAGTAAATTAATGGAATAAGAGGATACGCTATGCAAGCAAATCAATGTTATTACACAGAAGTACATTTGAATGTAAATTGAGCAGGGTCTCGAGTGCGTGACTTTTAAGAACCACAAGCAAATGTATGAAGGGTCCAGCTTGGAACTTGATGCTCATATATAAATACATTTATGTGAGTACATATATAAAATGGTTCCATATAAAACAACGAAAAAATAAAATTTCAGTTTTGTATAAACGATAGAAAGTTAAACTATAGCTTGAGCAGAGTTACGCACTTGTTCTATAACAATAAGCGTAATTTAAACAAAGTGACGGTAAAAACTGTTTTTTAATGTTACGTATACATAATCTAAAAGTGTGTTAGAGAATAAATATCAACCATAAGGAATGAATAAACAAGTAAAATTAAAAAAAAAAAAAAGTTTAAGAAAAAAGCAGAATCCGAAATTCATTATGTTTTTCTCTCCGTTTGATTAAATGGTTTTAAACTTTTCCAATTTATCTGAAGTTTAACGTTGAAACTTTTGTGAAAAGTAACGAAAGAAAAAGAACTGGGAAATTTTTTTTAAATTCAATAAACAATCATAGAAATCGATTATACATATATTTAAACAATTATTTTTTATTCTGTGCCAGTCATCTCTTAAGAGTTATGATATGACGCAACCTGAAGTCTATAAAGGGAATAGACTTTTTTTTTTTGGTTAAAATATTTTAAGTACTAATTCGATTTGGTTTTAAAAAACTAATTTGAAGCATAAATGAACAACACAAGTGTACAATAGCCCGGAAATAACCGTTGGTGCTGGGGTTTGGCAACACCGTGAAGAGCAAATTTTACGACCAACATGGTCGTTCGGACAACCCTGAAGGCTTAGTCCATAAATATTCTATATACATTCATTTTTTGCTATCGCATAAAATAAAGACGGCTATGAACTGATTTTGGGTACGTCAGTATTCTTTTTCACACGGGCTTTGTATTTTTGAACAGCGCCCGAGTATAATGTCCAATATATAAACTCAAAAATATTAAATTAAACTTAATATGACTTACATATAAACTCGAGAATATCTAAAGTATATCATAAAAGTTTTGAATTTGATATTTTGAGGTGAAATTTTCAGAAAATCACTCATTTTCCATACAGAAATATTTTAAGTGATTGGAAAAAAAACTTAAGAGTAGAAAATTCGATTTTTTTTCGAATATTTATTAAATTTCTATAATTCCTGTGCGACTTCGAAAACTTGTTCGATCACACTGATTTTTAGAGGGTTATTAAAAATCGTGAAACTGCAAAAACTTATACGTGATTGAAAAAAATTCGTCGGTTTTTTCGGGTCACCCTAAAATATATTTCGCTATAGAATTTTTTATGTCGACTATTAATCATGAATTTCAAAATCGTTTCAGAAAATTTTTATGACATCGCATTAATTTAACGTATATTTATAAAAATATTGCCTCAACTTTTAAAAAATTAGCCATTTAGCTATTACTGGCACAGCAATATCTAAGAAACCTATAACAAAGTTCTAAAGAAGATAAGAATAAAATAAATTGACTACATAACGAACAAATCTCTATGATTTTTCTCAAGAAATCTAACAAGAGTCACTTGACGTCATAAAACTTTGTACATTTATCTTAAATCTTGCAAATAAACTGACTTTAAATTTAAGCCATAAAAACGGCTATTGAAATTCGCAAATGCATCCACCGATTTGTAAAAATATTTAACATAAAAGCTCTTTTCCTACATATATTTACACATATAAATTAACAATAAATTATACACCATAAATGTTAATTTTAAAAAGTCTTTAGCTAAACTTTTTTCACATCTACCTTTCTATGAAGTAATTTTGTCCGTACCTCCGGCCTTTTTTTACTCTTTCTTTTCTCATTACAACCTCAGGATAGAATTTTATAAAAGTCTGTAATTGCCTTATTAGAAATTTACCGACTCAAGCATTTCTCTTTGTCTTTGTTACAAAGCTCGGAAACTTTATCAATACCCACTGCTCACGTAAAAGCTTTTACAAAGGAAACAGAGGAAGAAAATCATCTGCGTACATTTAAATTCTTTGAGTAAAAGAAGCTTATATTTATCTATACATCTATATCTATATTGAAAAAGTATTTTTGTTATCAAACACAATAAACATGAAAGACTTGTTTATCATTAACTATTATCATTAATATAATTTAGTGACTGTAATTGTTTTTTCGTGATTTAAAACCGACAATAAGTTATTTTTGTAATAGTAACAGACGAAGCGTAAAGTTTACCGCGTTTACGAGCACGTAGTTTAACAAAAGAAATAGAGATATGGAAGCATGCTGGTAAAGAATAAAAAGTATAATAGAAGTAGAAGCAGAAGTAGAAGAAGAAGAAGAAGGTGGCTGTGTTGTACTCTGGTTGGTTGGTTGGTTGGTTGGTTGGTTGGTTGGCTGCAGGAGCACTGCGATTATTAATCGCATCACGCGACAGGTAATTTACATCTCCACGGGGGTCGTAAGGCTTTATCAAGAATTACGACGAGATGCGTCACACGCACATATACAACACGCCGTCACTATTATATTACAGCAGCTAGTAGCCGTCTAGGCGCTACTGTTACGTTGTAGTTGACTGTACACTACTGAGCAACCGTGTAGTTGGGATCGGGAGTAAGGAGTTGGAAAAGGCTGTGTGATATCCCATACAATGCTGGCAATAGTTCTTATACAAAGTTGGAGCAGAGAGTCGAGCAAACGTTGACGCAGCTATAAATCATGAGTCGCGAACAATCATTGTACACAAGAATTTATCCCTCAGCATCAGATATTTCTTTGTTTTTTAGCTACACAATGAACGCGAAAAACTCTGGGATGATTCTGGGAGAATCAATAGATTTACTACCTATCAAAATATTAAACGATGTCGGTATAAAAAATATATGGCAATGGATATTAGATTTGAATTCGAAATTTTTGTTTACGAAACTATTTTATAGGTTAAATATACATGGATATATATATGTATTTATAGAAGTGAAAAACAGAAAAGTGTATAACGAGATTTCGGATCCATTGAAATGGGAGTTGTCTATGACTATCAGACAAGAGACGCATTTCATTCTGTACAATGCAAATTGCTGGCTGGTTGCCGCTGGCAATTTGCACGTGATCGAGAGCTGTATTCTCTATATACATATATATTTATGTATATATAAATATATATGTATGTATATATAATATAGACGTATATGTACATAAAACGGGTAACGACGACGATGGTTCGATACATTGAATTTGGATATATTCATGAAAACTATTTTGATCAACATCTCTCGCGTTGTTTTTCATTCACAAACATCTACACATACTTGTGTATGTATATATGTATACTTATATATATAGATAGATTCAATGTATAATGCATAATGTATAATGCATAATGCAATGCAGGAGGAAAAGAGTAGAGAAAAGCTGTGAGAGGACAACGTGAATGTTGTTATCGGATATGTCGATGCAGAAGAGTCAATGCCACTCGTAAGTTTCATCGCCTGAATCCACCAACTACATTTTATCTATCCCATATATACTAACTAGAGGTGTGCAAATAATTACAACTTACGAATTATTCGTATCGAATCCAATATTAAAATTCAGTTCCTAATTCCTGTCATATTTTCAAATCTGATTTTTAAATTATTCAAAAATTATTGTAAGAATGTCACTACACTTTATCATAATCATGTGAATTGAAAATTTGATGTTAGAAATTTGGCCCAAATGTCAAATTCGAATCGTAAAATTTGAAAAATTAAAAATAATCCAAATTTTCAGTTGTACTCGGGCGATAATTGGAAATTTCTATTAATACTAACCAATAAATATACATAATGCTACATACATATCAAAATTAACATACTCAGTGTTAATTTACCAAATTATCGACAAATCAATCTCGTCACAATAAATTAGCCATCGATTTTATGAGATAATAGTGTTATTAATTTTTATTATCTCAAATAACCTTTCAGATATTTAATAAAATTAAAATTTATAAATGACGAAATCCAATTAACTGTTCTGACGTACATACGAAAATCAATTTCCGTAGTCGAGGAAATTAATGTGTAATTTATTAAAAGTAAAGAGATAAAATATATTATGTATGTATGTATGTAATACATATAATGCATAATGTATGTGTATTTTATGTCTGCAGAGGAAAATAATAAATAATCTGGCAGTTATCAAAGTCAAAGTGGAAAAGCCGCGTAGAACGGATGTCAATTCTCGAATAGAAGTTTAATCGAATCGTCGGTTATATCAGGGAATTTGAATTGTTCATTCAACAGTACTATACCATTTACGATTTCATATATGGTTATATAGATTTATGCTTCAAATGTTACTATAAAAAATGATTAACTCATATTTTTGTGTCCGTGTACTATCGCAGTGATCGTTAGAGCGAATTTTAAAAAATTCACGATGGCAAATAGAGTTTGTCATTTAATTGTCCAGGAAAAATTGACACAAAATCATGTCGAAGGGTTCAGTGAACTCGCAACATTATAAAAATATCGTATTGTCATAGTCAATTATTTTTTTGGTTTCATTAATTTCGAAAATAAAGCGGGAAAATTTTGAAATATTTTTCATGTTTCGATTTTGTACTCATAATTAAAGTAATAAATGGTGTTCATAAATTAGAAGACATCATAAATATTTGTGTGTGTCATCCCATGAGAATAAGATATTATACATCTATAACGTATACATATATGTGTACATATGTATCTAGATGTATGTATATAGATTTTCGTGTCGTGAAGAAAAGGCAGGGTTTCGCTGAGCAAATATTGTTCAATGGAGGGTCTTCAAAATAAACAACTTGAAGCTTGAAGCACTTCTGGGACTTGCAAGAATGTTCGCTACTGTTCTCGACAGCCAGACTGACAGTTTTTCCTCTTTCATTTTTTTAAACTTCCTTTTCTTTTTTATCGATTTTCTTAACATTTTATTTTTCATTCCTCCATGTTCTGATTTTTAGCAAACAAAATATCTTAAAACTTGTTTGCTGCTGTTTCACTTCTTATTTCCGCAAGACAAAAGTCCATTCGTTAAATAGCCTCTTAAATTAAAACTCTACGAAATATTTATTTGGAGTTCAACTCAATAATTACAACGGTTTTGTCAAAGATGTTAATGGAAAATAACTTCAAAAGTATATAAAATATGTTGAAATAATTCATGAGAAATCTATTAAGGTCGTTAAGTCCTGCACTAACTATTTTGACTCAATGTGATTATACTCAACGTTTGAAATTCATATTTTGAGGCGAAATTTTTAGATCATATCTTTTTCTTATCATAAAATTTACCGTAATAAGTAAAGAAAATTTGAGAAAAAGAAAAATTAAATTTTATATTATTCTAAAAATTTTTGAGCGACTCCTTTTTTTGAATTTTGGAACTCAAAGTTAGTGAATTTTTTGTTATCCCATGCATTGAATTTGTAAAGACCGTCAGCGAAAACCAAATTTTTTTTTGAGTCAACCTCATATATAGATATGAATTGCACATATTAATATAGAATATATTTTCCAAAAGTATAAAAAAAATAATAATCAATAGATATCTCAAAATTATGAAAAAAAAAAGTATACGGGGACTCTAACTATTGAACGTTTCCGATCAGGGTGAAAAATATATATTTTTGAATTCCAAATTTTCCAAAAATGTAAATGATCAAATTTAGCGCATTACTTAAAAAAATTAGTGGTTTCAAAATTTGTAGAAACTTAAGTCAAATTTGAGGACACTTTTTGTATGTCAATTGTAGTTATAAAGAGGCCAAATACTATTGGAAAAAAATATACATATATAAATTATTATCACGTACACATAAATACGTATGTATAAAAAAAAGAGGGAGTGAGTTTTATCTAAAAACGTGCGTAGTTTCTTTACTTATTTTATTATTATAGTAATTTTTTTTAAATTTTATTTTATCTCGAGTCACGAAAGATAAAGCCTGCACTTGGACGCAAAGCGGGCGGAATTTGTTATCGTACATCTTCTGGTGAACGAGGCCGAGGTGCCATGACCTCGCGCAATACTACGACGATTAACGACGTCGGTATTAAAAATTATTCTAAATAAAATATACACGCAATTTTTATTATCATTTCGTTCTTATTCTTATTCTTACTCTCACTCTTGTTATTATTAGAATAATTTATTTTTATTTCACCCGAAATTTATCGGCAGTTAGACACGTCATGATTATTTTCGCCTCACACTTGGCAAATAAAATATTTAAATAAATTTATATTGTGGACTAAAGTTTATTTGCAAAGACAATAATTTACGGCAAATTGTTTTAAATATTTACGATAAATAATGATATATATAAGATTCTAGTGAAAATAAAAAATGAATTGGAAATCAGAATTACAAAAATAATTTATCAAAATGTAAAATGAGATTTGGTTTTAATCTACCGCCGTGTGGTTCCCAATATTCCTCAGCTTGTATTCTATTTGCGCGAGTTTGAAATACTGGCTGGTGACCTCGAAATTTATCGATGATTTACTGAACAAATTTTCACAAACCGGCAGAGAACTTGAACCGGTACACCAGCAGCACTCAGTAAAAAATAAATAGAACCACTGGTTCTGCTACTAGATATAGATAAGTCTACAGTAAAGGGGAGAATGAAAGTCTAGTAGTATGGCTGCGTAACCCAGAAGACGGATGAGGGTGTCGAGTCTCGAAGAGTAAGAAGATCAATTCCGGCGCCAACGTATCGTTTGTCTCGCTAATGTATTTCTCGCGTCTGCTTCTGAATTTGTCACAACTGCTTAAACTGTTCACGCGAGTCGAGTCATTTTGTTTCGGTTCTCTTATCTTTTTGAACTAAACTCTTTTAAATCTAGATAACATATATTTCATATTATCTATATCTACATCTACATCTGATTATTTTTTTTCAACACGTATTATATATATATATATACTACCAACTTGTATATTTATACTCATTAAAAAAAATATTTTCTAACATCCAATTAAAAGTGTCGGCTCTTTATTTAAAACCTGGTTTTTTTTTAAGACACCGCTTTATTAGAGACATAAATCAAAAAGGTAATTATCATATTTATATTCAACATCGTGATATATTTTTTTTGATAATTGCCTTGCTCTGACAAAACGTCTCTAAAAATATTTTCTAGAAAGAAGAGACTCAAATTTTAACAGAATCTAATTTTGGAGTAAAAAAAAAATTATACGAAATTAGTTAAAAATTAATGTGTACAGAATTTAAATTTTGAGTATCTAGTCTATATATATTTTATCAAAATTATGAATTATTTTATACAATTTAAAAACATCAATTCATTTTTTTATGAACACTAAATTTATTTCATAAAAAAAAAATATATTTTTTTAAATTCAAAATTTTATTTAAAAAAACTCACATTTATTTTTAATAAACTCATAAATATTTTTTCTACTCATTAATCAAAAAGTTTACGATTGCAAAAAGTGCCTGATTTACATAAAAACAAAAAATAAAAAAAAGGATATAATTAATTTAGACAGCGATTGCTAATTTAAATATTTAAAAAACCAGTATTCAAATTTTGACGTGTTAAGTATAATTAAACACATATTCTATTGTTTCTGCATATTAAACTTCCCAGAAATATTTTAAATAACAATTTATTGTCAAAGAATAGACTGCAGTCAAAGCAATAAAAAATAATTTGTAAATAAAAAGTCAGTCATAATCATAACACAAGACTATCATTTAAATTATCAATGTCTTTGTCAATTTCGCTAATTGCGTTCTACACATAATTTAATATGATCAGTACGATAAAACAGACCAAAATAAATGCAATAATTAAATATAAAATAAGAGAATATATAAAAAGTTAAATAGAGTGAATAAAAATTTATAATAAAAAGCCATTAAGTCGGGACACGTTTTTACGTTTATATGTAAGGCATTAAATGAATATGTAGAGGCTCTCTCACTCTTTCTGTACATACATGCATACACACACATATGTATACATATATATACTACTTACTCATACATTAAAGTATGCACATAACAACTACACACTTATAATCTCGCGTACTAATAAAACGAGATATTGAAGTGACGCCGGACTGTCTGTCGTATCAGCCGACGGAATGTTTAAAGACGAAGAGAAAACGCGAGAAAGAGAAAGATTGACTTATAATACATACATACGTTATACATTAACTGTGAAATGATTAGGCAATGACCGTATGTACGCACCGTATGTCATATGAGTCATTTCTATACATAGACATACACTCAATGTACAAGAGGACACATGGTCAATGTGTAAAAAAAATTTTACGTACATACAAATACTTAATTGTTTTATTCAAGTATTGATATGCCTTAAAATTTATCGAATATTCATTATATGAATTGGCGCGATTTATTATCACTTTCAAATTGTTGATTAATTTTAAATAGTCATTTATTAATTCATTATTCTGTCTGATGCAATCTTAGTCATGTATATTTTTTTTTTTTTTTTTTTATTGATATATATGATAGCCTTTTTATATCTATATTAGTCATAGTATATCAAACTTTATGAGAATTATCAGAAAAGATAATCTTATAAGTTTTCGCAGGTGATCTTGTATTATGTATTTATATAAATATAAGTATGTGTGAATATGTATATGTATGGATGGATGTGTGTATGTGTGTATGCATGAAGACTGACGTGTCCTTGCAGACAATTCGTTGATGATGTAATTTTTAAAAAAATGTGTAAATGAAAACGTGACGATATTCACGTAGAAAAGTATCATACTTTAGTATATCTATATATGTATGTACGTAGACTTGTTACTAAATAAGTTCAAGAACGTGATGTAATTCAGATTATTGTAACGCGCATGAGTCAAAACTTTGGCACAAGTTTTTTTATGATAAAAATACATTTTTTTTTTTTTTTTCGTTTTTTGGAGTGATCATTTTTTTTTGGGGACTTGGATAATATTTTAAATATAAACTTTAATTATTAATATTTAAAAAAAAGCTTTATTTTAATTTTTTGAGTCTTTCATTGAAAAAAAAGTGGAATTTTTTTTAGGAAAAAGTTTAAAGAAAAAATTGAAAATTACTTTGTAAAATGTGGAGAGGTTTAAATTTTTAGAGAAGCAATTTTAGAATTTAAAATTGAATTTAAAATATTAAAATAATTTAAAATTTATGATATTGCAGAATATGAGGTTATAGATATAAGTTATTGAGTGTACGTTGACTCGGTACAGATTGCATCATTCTGAAATAGTCTCTTGGCTATTATTCTTGAAATTTTTTATTTTTCGCGTGTTTTTTATTATTTTTTTTTATTTCTCACTTTAACGTTATGTCAGTGCACTCAACGTGCTGTGATTTTCGAGTTGATGCTCTTCGGTACGTGAGGATAAAGAAAATATTTTTCAGGTATAAAATAGAAGAGACGATTGACCGTTGGCTAATGTTCCAAGTACATATTTCTCTCTCATTCTTTATATACTGAGAGATAAATCTGATCCATGTTCCTTCGCAATTTTTCCTTCTTTCGCTTCTCTTATTTTCTCTGTATATATTTTTTCATTTATACAATGGCGACTTTATATCCAGTTGATTGGGTACACCGGAGCTTCGTATAAAAATAATATAAAATAACAAGAAATATGAGATAATCTCGAGAAAAAAAATTATAATTATTTTTTATCAATAAATTAGTTTGCGAAATAACGAAAAATAATCAGAGGGAGAAATAAATTATTAAATACTTGAAAAATATTGTCTTTAAAAAATTTTAAATTGTCAGCAATTTCGTGTAATTTAAAAAAAATTTTTTTCACGTCGACCTGTTTCCATCCATGTATTTCAGGTTGTCACACACTAAAAACGGTGCTTACGCACCTCCACGGAATAACCGGCAGAGTTTCTTGGCCTGATGCCAAACGACTAAACATTTTACTCTAGATCTTATAACCTAGTAAACCTTCTACGACTATACTGTGGATATTAATTTTCCAAATAACTTTATTTACATCTTATATATTAACAAGCTGATTTATGGATGTAAAAAGAAAGTAAGTTAATTTAGTGATGAGTATTTAAAATAAAAAAAAACCAATGCTATTAAAATCTTCATATAAATGGATCAACATTCAATCAACTGTAATAACGATACGAAATGGAAAAAATATATATAAAGAAAAAACAAAGTATAGACAAAAGGCCCTGGACTTGTTGGCAATCAGACCGTCATTGCAAAAGATAAGAGTGAATATACGGTAATGGAAAAAATAAAAAAAAAATAGAGAGAGCAACTATACTATTAAACAAGAGGAAACAATAGTAAACCATTTTTCCGGTAACTCGCGCGAAATGACGAAGGAAAAAGGTGCGTGACAAAGATAGAAATGAGAACAAATAAAAAATAATATATATATATGATAAAGAAGAGAAAGTCAAAAGTGTACGGGAAATGAAATAAAGGATAGAGTATATATAGATATATATATATATATATAATATTACTGGCAGATGTCGTAAACTCAATGCGCTGACGTTGAAATTATTTTTGCTGAGTACTTGCTTTTTAATACTATAACTTCAATCTTCATATTTAACTATATACTGTTTCATTTAATTTCGCAATTAAAACTGTCGACAACGTTAAATCTTTATATATATATATATATATATATATTCATATTACATTATACAGGTATATAAACTGTAATTTTGAGAATTTTGAAAATATTGATATCTTTAGTATGATATATTTTTATCATTTGCACACTTGCTTCCTTTTATACTTAGAGACAATGATGAATAAAAATAATAAAAAAATTCTTATGAAAAGAGATAACATAAATTTTTATCACACTTGATAATTTATTTTTAATAACAAATGTATTTCCAGAAAGTGATTTAGAATAAAATAATTTTCGATAATTTTTCTTCAGTACTCGGCAGTAAAAAAATGCATATGTATTTTATTTAAGTTTATAATTTTGAAAGAGTGAAGTGTACAATTAAAAGTAATTATCTTAGCAAAAGAAGTCGGATCACCTTTCGAGTTCCGAGTAATTTTAAGATAATGATTACAACCTTAATATATATTATTTATTTTGTTTAAAGACAGTTAAATAATTCCGCGACTGTCTCTCGCTGAAGATTGTCGCTATTGAGCGATAATTATGGGCTATCATGAATTGCACTAAGCGCGCGAGTAGATGATTACAAGCATCGAGGACATAACTATACACATCAACAGTAACTTTCCGCTCAACCTTACTTCTCGGCTGACCGGAAAACGTTCTATGTTTCTGAGAACCTCCCAGCAGTCGACCAGCAGAGCCAACACACTCCACGACGAGCCTTTTTACGTAACACAAACATACGACGGGACGTTGCAAAACTTTTTCACCACGAAAAAAGTTTAAAGATAAATACACAAATAATAAAGAATAACTAATGACCGTCTCTCAAAATATCCTGCACCGTTATAGTTACGTTTCTGCATATTAAAAAATTTTTTTACTTTCCGACCGTTATTTTTTCCTTTTTATATTTCATTTCTCTCAACATTTTGTTTAAATCCCCTGAAATATATATTTATTTAGATTTTTCCGGGGATTTTTCAGCGAAACCTCATCCACCAATCGCATAATACGTTTTTTTTCTCAACCAGAGATATAATGAAATGGACGAAAACGCTTTTTTATTTTTGTTTTTCATCAGGATATAAATATGAGTGGAAAAATATACGGTGATGAAAAGCTAGAGGAAAACTAATGGCGTTTCATATATAGCTAAAGGTATATAGAGATGAAAGTAAAAATAAAAAAAATTAGGACATGTTTTTATCTGTTTTCCACGAAACAAGCCAGCTGCATACTCAGGTTGCCATTATGACGCCCCGTGAATTTTCTAATCCTATAGTTCGTTTACCTCGTAGACATCTGCCGACTCATGTTAAAGCCGCTTTACTTTTTTTTTCTTTGTCTAGTCGTCCTTTTTTTATTTTATTTTAAATATATAATGATATGCCTATGACAGATCAATAACTAAGACTGGCATTTCCAATCCTAGCTGACACGAAAACGTACATGGTTTTTTTTTTTTTTTGGTGCTGAATATTCCGAAAAAAATGATAGTTTAATAATATAGTCGAATTAGTGAAACGTTTTAGAATAAATTATTGATTCAGTAAATTAATATTTGATAACTCGGAACCCTTATCAAAGTCAAAAAGTTTTGATGAAATGTATATTGATAAATTATAAACTTTACTTTGACATATTTTTGCTCTTAACGGTTCACCAAATTGGCATATGACAAACTAATTTATATTTTGATACTTGAATTTTTATAAATATTAGTGATTTTTATAAATTTATTAATATTTGAAAAAAGAGTTTCCAAAAATAGAATTGGGAATAAGAACAAATTGAAAAGTAAATTTTTTTTTTCCGTAAAAAAAGAAATTGTTGAAAAAGTGTTGACGATTCGAAACTTTAAAATATGACACAACTATGAACTTTTTTAAAACTTTTGAAAATTCAAAGGGAAAATCAATGGCTGTATCAACGTATGCTAAAAAAAAAATTGAGAAATTAAAAAAAAAACAGTTTTTACTGACCGTATTTTGCACTGGAAAAAAATTATAAAATTTATCACTTTTAATGGAAAGTCAAACAAATTTACAAAAGTCTAAAAATATTTATTTATAACATCAAGTCAATTGATAACTTTTTTGAATTTTCAGAAGTTTGAAAATCGTTTAAAAAAAATTCATTGTGTCACGTTTTGAAGTTTGGAATAGTCAACTTTTTTTCAACGATTTTATTTACGCGGGTTTGAAAAAATGGTTTTTAAAAGTTCTTAAGCTAAAATTAAATGAAATTATTATTAACGTAGAGAACATAACATTTAAGTTAATCTAGACAAACGGAAAAATTTTTTAAATTCTCTATTTAAATATATTAAAACGTAGAATTATAATTAGTGCAATCTCTATTCAACATAATTTCCATCAGTATCCTCTAGGAGGAAAAAAGAAAAAGTTAAATGTAAATTACTCGAATATTTTTCTTTAAAGTATTTAGTTTTTGTTTGAATAAAAATAATTTTCCGTACAAAAAATAAATAGCGTCGGTACGCTTTTGTAGCAAGTAGGAATTTAGCTCGAGGAATTTTCACTTTATTTACCCAGTACAGACGTGTATTAACTGAAACACGTACTGTTAACGCGGATAAAGTCTTATCGAGAGTGGACCATGCAGGGTATTTGCTCTTACAGCATCATCATTATCATCTCAAGGGTGTTAGCCAATGAGAAAGTGCGCTGCGGTCTACACAAGTATACTACTAATACAGGATCCTTAAGAGTACATTGTGTTGCAGCCTCTCATGTTAATCCTTAAATTATTAAATAATTATTAGATATTCAAAGAGCTTGGATTTGCCAGCACTAGATATTCAACCGCCGGTTATTGTTTGACGTTAAGCTCAGCATAAACAATCTCGCTTAATTAGTTTAATTAAATATTCATCCGCTAATTTTCCATCCATCATTTGAGTGTTATCCTCTCAAAATTATTTTCGATTTCTGTTTAGCGAAAAAAAATATTTCTTAAAATGGTCTGATTTGTTTAATTTTTTTCAACAGAGTCCGTGTACGTCAGATATCTAATGACGGTCGAAATTTGCCAAAAAAATGTCTAATTGTGAGAATCGATTTCCAACAGAATTTCTGTAGAATTTTTTAAAAGGCGATCCTGACCAAAACTATGACTTGGAGGCATCGGACGAGTATTTTGAAAGAATACTAGCCCATGGAAGTGTAAAAAAAATTTTTTTCTTGGCATAGTCCCCTGGGTATCGATTTTCTATAAAATTTATATGGAATTTCTCAGAACGCGATCTTGACCAAAACTATGGCGTCAGTTGGATGTTTGAAGTCTTCGCAGATCCCAAACAAATTTTTTGGAAAAATTCTAGCCCATAGAAGTATAAAATAAATTTTTAACTTCCCGCTAATTTTTTAATTTTGAAAATAATTAAAGTAAAATCCTCTGAATTGTGAAAATTCAAATGAACATTTGTGCGACTGAATTTAAATTTGAAAATTTTTCTTAGAAAACGGATGTTCCGAATCACCCCATGACGTCCGCCGCTCTTAAATGTACTTTAAAAAAAAATTCCTAGGGGACAATTTAGCTCCTCCCTTTTTTCTTTACAAAGCTGTATTGTCATTTAATGAACAATTTGATATATTTGCTACAAAAATGAATGTTTATACATCATATCTACGGGAGTAGTAAAATTCTTAGCAATAAATTTTTACAATAAGAATTTTTTAACAGTAGGTTGTAAAAATGTGAAATGTGAGAGCTTGAAATGACGATAATAGGCTTATCCTCATTGTGAAAGAGTATCAGTAGTCCGCCAGGTTTCCACAATAACGACACAGTATAAAGCAGAATATGTCGGAGAAGGAAAATAAGCGAATGAGAAAATAAAAAAACTTTTGTAATAAAAAATAAAAAACTAGTATAATATGTATAAAATATAATAAAAAGTGAAGCTCGCCAACGATCCCTCTTGTTATCCACATCGTAATTTCGCGCTCGTTACGCCAGTATTCACTACAGAGTCGGGCATCACGCGATAGATCATGCCCACGCGTTTTAAGGTAACACGATAACGCCTGTTACATAGATCCCCTCGAGCAGTAGTTATGCTTGGACGAACATGCGCGATCGCGACATCAACTGTATAACTATATCTACATGAATATATATATGTTAAGCTAATGGGCTAAGGGCCAAATACCTAATAATTTGCCCTGGAACTCATCAAGTTAATCTCTTCTGGCACTCTTGTGTCTGCCGGCTGAATTGTTGAGTCGCTTTAAATGTTCATGCTTGAGTTTAATCTCTAATATACTGTAAAAACCGCGTTTACCGTCTACGCAATATTAAGTATACATACTTTATGTACTGTGCAATATCAAGTGTCATTAGCTGAAGGCGTTTTAAATATTTTTAAATCCTCGGTTATAAATTTTATTCTTTGGCTCGGCAGTTAATGTCGCTTATGAATTTTAAATAAATAAATTATCCGACGGTTCTGTTGATTATTAATAACTCTAATAAAGTTTCAGTGATAATTAGAGTAGATATCTAATTGATATTTATGAAATAGATAACGATATTTGTGAGGGATTTTGATTACATGGATATTATTTGACTTTTAATGCCTGTAACTTGTTAGGTATTAATATTGAGTTAAAAGGCATAACGTCACTTTTTATAGGAAATTGAATTTACTAAAAAATTTTATTGATATAAATTTTTTGTATCTTTGATAGCTGAGCTGTAATTTTAATTTAAAAGTCGACGGTAGAGGAAAATGGTGGAAGAAATTTTCTAGAGCTTTGAAATTAAATTCTGGCTAAATTATTGAAGATACAGTAAAACTGCATTGAATCTTTTTTACAGCTCGTTAAATTTACTATAAAAAAGGTCCAGAGGACTATGAACCTAGAGTGAGTAGTTTATGCAAGAGGAGCGTTTGAAAACGAGATAAAATCTTTTAATATTTCAGACCAAAATGCATAAATTTACAAGTAATTGTTGAGAAAACACGTAAATCTGTAAGTCATTGGACCTTTGTGTACTTTAAAACCTATATATATATGTATAGAAGTGCATGTATTAAATTTTCTTTTGTTGTTGTTGGTTTTCTTTGGTACACAATGATGAAACGTTGATATATTTCCATTTTGCCCGAGTGTATTATATACCTGCACTTTCCGGAAGCAGACTCCTTGTTCAAATGACTCTCTTGGGTGGCTTTAAAGAACCGTAAAGGATCAGACGACCTCAGACGACTACCAGCTGCTTCTTACGCCGGTACAGTTAGCCCTTTAAACTTTTAAAGGGCTCGGGAGAAACGAAAAATATACCATGCCGGTAGAAAAAAAGTAAATTACTTATATTATATAGAGAACTAACGGTTCAAAGTACCCCAATATAAATCTATAAAAAATAATATGATTTCAATAAAGAACGAAACTATTAAATGATTGGCTACTTAATCGGAAATCGAAAGACTAAAAATATTCTAATACGAAATTTCCCGCGTAAAAAACATTTCGTTCTGAAAATGTTCAAAAAAATTTCATAGCCGTGAACTTCAAAATTAAAGACAATTCTGAACTTTGAGTTGATCATTTTTTGAATTTTTAAAAAATTCAAAAGTAAAAAAGTTTTCAATTTAAATATTCGCTGGTTTGAAAAACGTAAAAAAAAACTTTAAAACAAATTATCAGCGTTTTTTAACTTCTTATAAGAACTTTTGAAAAACGAGACTTGAAAATTGAGAATTTCTTTACTCTTGAATTTTTTCAAAGTTCCAAAAATGATTAACTTAAAATTTAGATCTGTCTTAAATTTGGAAATTCACCATTACGAACTTTTTTTGGAACCCAATTGTTCTACACGGAATTTGATGTCAATTTGACTGTAAAAAAAATTTTTTAAATTTCATAATTTGTAAAAAAAAAATTATCAAGTTTTTAGAGTATGTATTTTTGAATAAAAATTTAATTGTTATAAAGTTAGATAGAGGATGCATATGTATAATTAAAATGAAAATTAGTTGTAAATTAATAATTTAATTATTAGATGTTAATAAATTTTTAATTAGTTATTAGTTATTAATTAAAACTGGAATTTAATATCACGGATATTGGTGATACGAACCGGAGAGATACGATGACCAAAATAATTTACTATATTCTATGTACGTATTATATACTACACAAAGATATATGAAATTACTTTTTTTTGCCAACCGGATGGAATGCGACATGGTATTTTGTAGACGAGGCGAATTATTAAATTTAATTTAATAAAAAATTAATGTAGAAAATAGTAAAAAAAATAAAATTAATTATAATTTGATGTCAATTATTTAATAAAATTTCAACGTCAATATATCTTGTTGTCTACAGCAGTTGCATCGTCATTCTATAGCAATTTAACTTTCCAATAGTAAAAAAATAAACTAAAAAAAAAAAAAAAAATTTAATAAAATATAAGAGAGAACAATTCAACATTATTGAAAGTTCAATTTTAAACGTTATATCAATACTTCTCTATCTTCATTTAATTAAATACAACATACCAACTACTGTGAGCGTACAATCTGAAAAAATTCCAACGTAATTGAGCTCCATGTTGATATTTCATCAAACAATATATTATTTTAAAAAAATTTTTCTACTATGAGTATGAAAAAACAAATATTTATGTAACAGTAAAAATATTTTATTTATAAGTGATTTTAAATAAAAATAATAATTTCAGACTGTACTTTAAATTTGCATTTTTTTTTGCGGATTGAAATCGGTTTTTTTTTTTTCCTAATGTGATATATATTAACTACTTTTTCTCGAGTGTTATGAAAAAATTTGTTCATGATATAAATTTTTTTTTTTCAAAATTTCGTCATTATAAAAAATATTTTTTTTTGAGTAGTAATTTATATTTATATATTTTATCATCTTCTGGATTTGGCAGCAAAGGCATGTACTTAATACATATGGACACATATATATGTACATATACATTGAATGGTAATGAAAGCGTTACCATTTTAATGGCAGTAATGTTTAGATAATGTTTTCTTTCGTTCCAGGGATAGGAGCGCAGGTGCAGATATTCACTGACGGTATGTTTTAAAAAGATGGCGTCGGACTTTAACTGGAACGAATATGTAAGTAAAGTGAAGACCCTCGGGTGATGAAATAAAATGCACACGTCAAAAAAAAAAAAAATGATCCTCTAACCCATGAATATTAATAACACATGATGCTATCAATAATCCTGATACATACACATATTTTTGAAAAATAAATACAATATGTATATATGCATGTATATATTTATATACCAATTTATTTGATTACGCGATGTGAAGAAGTATCGCCAAAAATAATACTGGTATTTATTTATAATTTTCCGATCGGGTTTTTGCTGTAGATGCGAATGGCAAACGCACCCGCGCGGTAAAATTTAAAAATTAACTTTTATTTATGTCATTAACATGTACATACACCGGATACGGTTAATAAAACCATTTAAGGCACATATTTTAAAAAGGTTTTTTTTTATTTTTCTCCGGTAGATGGATTTATGGATAGAACAAAAACAAAGAGTAATTTATTCCCGTCCAACCTTCACTGTGACGATGTAATC
The DNA here is from genome assembly GCA_964016945.1 of Microplitis deprimator. NCBI lineage: Eukaryota > Metazoa > Arthropoda > Insecta > Hymenoptera > Braconidae > Microplitis > Microplitis deprimator. Next base: position 2,930,227 of record OZ024710.1, on the reverse strand, counting down.
CCCATAGCTGTAGTAAGCCATAAAAATTGTTCGTGTAAAAACATTTATAGCCATCAGTTTGCTTTTAAGCCGCATATATTTTTTTTTATTATCGATAAACTTTAGTCTTTGTTTTTTAAAATAACATTAACACCTGAACCTGTTTTTATAAATTTGTTAAATAAAATGGTAAAATTACAATTTATATTCTTTTTTTTTTTTTTTTATAACAAAAATTTAAATTCCAAATGCTGTAACTCGGGTTTAAAACGTGAGTTATTTGTCTGAATAAAATCAAAAATTTGTATGTGGAGGCTATAAATTGCGAATTAGATACTTTTTATGACTATTCAATCGATAGTATGCTGTATTTTTTAGTCATTTTGATGACTTTAAATTACTCATTACAGGTTAAAATTTTTTAATAAGATTTTAATAGAAAAATAAAAAAAATTGAACTGTCAAAAAATTTGGTTTTTTAAAATTCTCTTTACAATAAAGCCAAAAAATTTATATCAATACATATATATATATTGATTTCCTTAACAGATTATTTTTAAATTCTGTTCATTTCAAAATTTTGATTAAAATTTTTTTTTATTTCTCATATTTTCTATAAGAGCCTAAAAAATTGAGTCTCAAATTTTGATATTTGCCAAAAAAAAATTTTTCAACAATTTAACTATACAATAATTTTTATAAAATAAACATATTTTAAATTTTGAAATATTTTTTCTAAAAATTTATCAATAATTTAATATTACTTAAGATTTGAGATATGACTGCAAAAATAATTATCAAAAAATCTAAATTTATTATTTTACAAATACGATTTACGATAACGTTAAAAATAATCCTTAAATTTTTTTTCAAGTATCAAATTTCATAACTTGATATTAAAAACCAAAAAAATTTAGTAGTTTGTATGTCGTGTCAGTGATTAAAGCGATTGATAATTTCCAAGTCAATCTATCTATTTATCCATCTACTGTACTATTATATACCATAATATATAGTTATCTAAGTTAGCAATAGAGTATATGGAGAAATTTATCGTAAATCCCGTGGCAGCGTAGCCTAGACCGAGTGTCGAGCACCGTCAACGTTAAGTGAGAAACTTACAAGGAGATGTAACGTGATACGTGGCCTGATTCGCGGTTTGAGTTTCATGGTGAACGCCTTTAAGATCATCCACGTACAAACATTTAATAAAATTTATAAAAAAAAAAGAAAAGAATTACAGAAACATTACAGGAATAAATTCTTGTAAATATATTTTTAAGCTAATCCACAGCTAAAATCAAAACTTAACGCTCTGAAAAAAAATATTTATTCAAATCTTAAACTTTCTACACGCATTATTATTATCTCATCTACTTAACTAATTTTAAATTCAAGAGATGATTGATACTAATTTTTATAAGTTAACAAGATCAAAATTACTCGCTGTGGTAAACATTAAAATTTTATAAATATTTATAACCGCTGTTTGCTATCGCGATATTTTATCATCGAAATAATCAAAATATTCATTAATTTCCACTTTAATTTATTATAAATAAATATTAATATTGTAATTGATAAATAAATTTCTTAGTCATCTGTTACAATGATTATTGCGCCAAGTGTGCTCGCTCGGCTGACACTAATACGATTGTGGTTCAAATTTTTTTGTATTGAAAATTCTTGGAAATCAGCCGAGTGTGAATAATTTTTTCTTTACATATTTAATGAATATATGTTACTTATTTGATCAATGATTAATGCGTAATAAGTTTGTATTTTTTTTTTTTTTTAGTAAATTAATTCAAAAGTTTATTTTACTGGAGTATTCTTAGTGTCAATGGAAATTTTTTAGGTGACGAGATTACTCATTTTCAAAATAATTTTTGAGTTCGTTAGTTAACGAAATTTGGCACAGAAAAATAAATTTTTGGTCAGTCATAATTTTGGCGAACAAAAACTGTTACTGGGATTTCAAATTTTTATTCTTTATAATACTGGGTTTTGAAAAAAACTTAATAAATGATTGGGTAAAAATTTTATATATATTTTGATTAAATTAATTTATCAAAAAAACTTAATGAAGCTTCAAAAAATAAATTTCTAAAGCTCAAGAACTTAAGACATAAAATTTATGAAAATCACGAAAAATGTTTAGCAAAGCAAAAAAAAAAAAAAAATACGTATTTTTCTATGAACTTTTTTTTTAAATTCAAAAATTTTTTCGAAAAAAATTTTGATAGCTATAAAATTTGAATAAGAAATAAAAAAGAAATTTTTAAATTTATGTTAGGATTGATTTCAAATAAAGAAAAGTGCGTCGCTCTCGAAAAAGTTAGAAGAAATTTTAATTTTCATGGAAATTGATTGAAAAAAAAACAAAAATCAATAGAAGTAAAAATTCTAATAGAACAATATGAAGATTAAAATTTTTAATTAATACAGTTTTCTATATTAATAATCCATGATTACCATAAGTAAAAAAATGGGTAATTAAAGTTAATTAAAAAATATGAAAATTTAAGATTCCGTTCGTACTCGGATATGGATAGTGAGTATAAACTCACATTTAACGAGTTTTTGTTATTAAAAAAGTGTATCGTTTATTTTCTTTATAACAATCTGAAGAATAATAAAAATTTTAATTTAGTTCAGTTTGAAATGCCTGAGGTTATAAACAAAAAAAAACCAAGTAAAAGTAAGACGGATTTTCCAATCTAGAAAAACCAAATATATTATTGCGGAGAAGTGGAAACGTACAATATCCTCTACCGTGTGATTCTAAGCATATATATATATAGTTTCACATATTCAAGATCATACTGACACGATATAGTTTCACCCAATAAAGAAGGCAATAGCTCCTGGTGTAGCAACATATTTTTTTATCCTTTTTTTTTCACCACATCCCTGCGAAAATTTCATTTAAATATCTTTTGCTGCGGTAACTTGGGAAAAAGCTCGAGGTAATAAAGTTCCAGCATTTTATAATATTTTTTTATTTTTCATACTTGAGTCTGCTGGGTTACTTCAGTCGGTTATTTTAGTATCCAAGTAAAGAGATTTTTTTTTAAAATATTATTATTAATTTAAAAAGCACATTAATTATAAAATATTGTTTATAAATTTACTAAAAAGTTTATATCTGTTATTTGTGAGTTTATTTAAATTTAATCGTATGAAAAATATATTTTTTCAGCCACGAGATTACCGGGAAAATAGAGAGAAGTAATTTCGATATGGCAAGTAAAGGCGAAATGATAAGACTAGATAAAACTAGATAAATAATAGAGAGAGAGGAAGAGGAAGAGGAAAAGCAGGAAAATAATAAAAAAATGATAATGTGCTAGAGAAAAAGTTGAGTACTGATACATAACGCAGTAGTTTGAGAGAAATGAACGATAGAATTGTGGATTTTTGTGGCAGACAGGCATACAACTGGGAATAGGTGGTTGTTACTAGGGATGAATGATTATATACAGTCGGTGTTCTATATTTGATGTTAATCGATAAATGAATAGCTCAACGTCAGCCGAGTGTCTACTCAGCTCTCCTGTCGTCAGGCGAGGAGTTATCGCGGGTAAAGTTAGAGGAGGACCTGCTGGTAGTGCAGTGGGCGGCGGTGTAGGAGCGCAGGTGCAGGGCTCCTGGGGTTTGCGAAAGAATAAAACGGGTGAAAAAAGTAAAAAAAGGTTTAATAATAATAATAGTAAAAAAAGTATTGAGTTGAGAATGAGAGATATAGAGGTCGACTGTGGTAGCTGAAAAGGTGGCGCTGTCTACGATTGATATTAGCGCATGTTGCTACCCGGCAACCGACGAATCAAATATTTATATCTGCTAAATACCCTTTGCTGGGTTTGTTCATATTATATCTTATGAATGTATTCTGATAGACGAGATATTTTTTATTAATTATTCAATGGATGTCTCGTTATTCTCGGGGGTAATAACTAATAATTTATACTCCTTTTAATCGATTGATAATTTCATGCTAATTAATATCGGGAATGAGTAAAAAAGTTATTGATATTCATAATTGATGCTTGAAATTTTTTTATGATTACTAGAGTAATATTGAAAGAGTAAAAGGCTGTGTTTAATTGAACTAGGCCTTGTGGTTATTTTTAGATGGAAAAAATTTTCGTTTTATTCAAATATGATGTTTTCGAAACGATTTTTTTTTTTTTTTTTTTTTTTTTTTTTCTTACAAATCGATTGTTAGTCAAAAGAATAATGTTTGTTCTGATAGCTAATAATAATATCCGAAAAATCTTGACAAAGCTCATGAACCCTCATAACAAATGAGAAAAGATATAACTTACAATACATGACATTGAGATTGATGGAAAATAATTTTTCTAACTTACAGAACTCTTAAGATATAAAAAGAAAAAAAAAGGTTTTGTTCCATTACTGGTTTTCAAATAATTGTTTAATCAATAATTAAAGTTTCGAATTTTTTTTTAATCAATAGCTTGGAAACAATTACAACTTTTTCAATAGACCATTTTTCTCTGCATTTTAAAACCCCCATTAAAGATTTTCATTGAATTTTTTTTTTTAAATTGAAATAAATTTACAGATAATTGAAAGAGGGAAAATTGAATTTTCTTCTACAAGTAACTTTGCAAAAAAAAATTATTTTTATATAAATATTATAATTAAAATCAGTGTTGGTAAAAATAAAAAATAATATATATTATTATTTTTATTTTTACTGAATCTATCAAGAGAGAGATTAATCTTGAAAAAGTTTATCGAACCTACGGTTTGTTGATTTTATATTTACCCTCTTATATTCTTTTACTCAATATCCTCGTCAGTTTCCTATGTCTACATCTCTTACACAATATATATATATATATATATTACGTATCACGAAAGACATTATGTGGATATTAAATTTATTGACTGAGTATAAGAAATGGATAAATATAATGAAATAAAAATATATAGAGTATCTATAAGAGTCACTAGTAAGTTTAAAACTTATTTTCTACCTTTACTCTAAAGGACGTGATATTGTTTAGTTGGATCAAAAGAGTACGCAGGAAGTACCCGAATCGCATAAGAGAAGAAATAGAAATAGAGTATTAGAAGAAAAGAGGAAAAGAGTACAGAGTTATAGAGCAGAGGTAGAGGTAGAGAGGCAGAAGTAGAGAAAGAGGAAGAGGAAGGTAGAGTATACAGAGGTTGAAGGTTGTCATTGAAGAACGTGCACTTTTCCCAATGTTAAACGTATACACTTCACCCTATGGTACTTCTCCACACTACGGCATACTCTATTCTCAACTATACTCTATACCATCTCTCGCTTATATTCTCTATACGACGACCCCGGTATTATAAATTATTTATGTACCAAGATAAATCGAGCGCCACGGTCTCGAGATAACGAACAACGCTCTCTACTCTCTATTCTATACTCTTTTTATCATCTTTTACGCTTCTCGCCCCCTGCCACCGGGATTTTGTATTGTTAAAACAATAAATTCCACTGAAATCTACAGAAATAATAAAAATATACGATATTATACACATATATGTATGCATATATACGATTAGACCGACGCGAATCCGCTCAACAAAAATTACACCCCATAATTATTATTATTTTACTCCATAAGCTCTTTTAATTATTCATTTTACGGTTGAATTTTAAAAAATTCTTCCAGCTTATTATATATAACTAGCTCTTCATAAAACTTTATAAACAAATTGTTATCATTTATAAGTCATAAGTAATGCGCGCTTTTCATAAATATTTCAATTATTATAAATTTCAAATTATCCAGGCATTCAAATTTATCGTAGCATGAAAGTTATTACAATAATTAAACTTGACTTACCAAAATTTCTTCGGCTTCAGTAAAGTCCGTCTGTAACAAAAAAAAAAGTTCAAAATTAATTTGAGCTGAAAATTCGACTTCTGAAGAAGTTTGAATTTGAATTATTATTTTTAGTCCACAAAAAATATATGACTCATTATATTTTGTAGTTACAATAATTATCCCCGTTGGTCGCGTCTTTTTTAGTAACTCGCGCTCTATTATAGGAATTTTCTTTGAGTTCGGGTGAGGGAATCCCTCATAGCGCGACCAACGGAAAGATAACGTACTTATAATTACTCATAATTATTTGAAAAAAAAAAAAAAAACCTCAATTATAATAATAAGACTTCAAGTATAAATTTACGCTCCCAGTGCAATAAAAGATCAAAAAATTTTTTATCCTCTAATAAAATTTAAATATTTATATTATTTCTATATCCAAATTCTGAAATTAATTATCATTCAATAAAAATTTTTAAAAAACCTGAGTTCAAAAAATTTTCGTTAAAAGTATGGGCGGTTTTCTTTTAATTTCAAAGATGTTTCGAGCTCGTAGTTCGTAAGAAGATTTAATTTTTGAAATCGGGGTTTTCTGATGACGTCACAGTTTACGAAACTAAAACTCAGTTTCTTTATAACATTTTAATACCCAAAGTATATTTTCTCATGATTAATTCTTTCGGTCTTTTCCTCTTAAAAATTTAAAACGAGCATAGATTTATTTAGTCAATTAAAAAAATTTCTCCATTATCCAGAGAACAATTTGTGCTGCTAACACAATCAACCCAAAATTTATGTGAGAATCCATACAAAAGAGTGTGTAAATCATAGTTAATACAAAATTTTCACTGCATATTTATTTATGGTGAATTTTAGTTATTTATTACGAAACTATTCCCTTAAATCTCTCTTTTAGTCGCGAGAGAATTATGAACACAATAATTAATAAATTCATTTCAGAAAATAAATATTTACTTTCAAGTGCAGCTAAAATGAGTATAATTTCGGGCAATCAGAGTAATTTTGAGCTTTTTCTCAGACATCAAGCCAAAATTGAGTGCTCAGATCTGAATATAATGATTATATGGTAAATCCTCAGTAAAAATGAAACACTAAAGTAAATAAGTTGTAGTGAAATATTTAGTGTTAAATAATGCATGTAATCACAAAACTGAGGAAGCTCTTAACCTGGAGGCACAGACAATGAAGTTAGTTATCTGGACTCGCTTTGAAAGCACGAATATATATATTTATATGTATGTACATAAGCACGAACTGGGTGAAAATTCACGGGCAGACGTGGTAATATATAACTTTTGCTAAGAACCATCGACTACAAAGCTCCATTTAGTCTCGTTAAGATATACAAAGGAACTATATTATACATCTTATCAACTAAGCAACTCTTGCGTTGTTTGTAACTCACGTGCATTAATCCACCACCACGTACGTGCAATAAACTCTGCACTGAAATTACAACTCATCCACGAAAATTAATAACTTAATGTGTGAGTATGTCTCTTCATGTACACATAATTCCTGCTTTTATCCATTAGTTTCAGAGGCAAAGTATTGACACTGAAAAAAGCGGGAGTCAATTCGAAGTGATTACGGATTTTATTTAAATTCGAGTTTAATACTCGGAGTTCCGGAGTTTTGAAAAAGATCACTTCGAATACGAAGTTTTTTTTTTCAGCGGAGTGATTTCGGGGTAATCTGAATTTTATTTCAATCCACATTCACTCCGATTTGGAGTTTCACTTCGAATTTACTCCAGACTTAATCCGCTGTCACTCTGAAAATTTTTTACTGTGTATTGGTTTATATTTTGAAAAATAAAAAATCCCAAAACTCAAATTGTTATTTGTATCAACACCAAAAGTTATTTAAAAAAAAAAAACAATTGATATTTTTTCATTTTTCGGGTGTAAATTACTGATCATACAATAAAAATGTAAATAAAAATTTTGTAGGAATTCTTAAAAAAAAAAGTCCTGTGGGTCAAGTCGATGGTTTACAAGCCACAGGAATCTCAATAATTTAAGAAACAAGACATGAATAACTTCAATTTATATTTTGGTGGGATATTTACTAATTTTACAACGAAATCTAGCTAGGGATTAATATTTGTGATGGCCAATGACGATACATCGGACGTTTTCATACCCATGAAATGAGATGAGATGTAAGAGAGCAATAAGCCAGATTGATATAGAGTCGAAAGCGCAGATAAGCGTACGAGTGTCGGATCTGGGGACAGCTCGCAGAGGCGGAGAAGGGAAATAGCGATGGTGGTACAGTGGTAGAGTGGTAAGGGCGAGTAAGTAGAATTATTGAGAGACTATAAGTATGGGTGGTAGAATCCATTATTCACGGGTGGTGTTACGTCTCATACTAGGAGCTGGTTCAGATCCAACCACCGAGACCAAGAAGATCCTTGTGAGAGCCTCTGGGATAATGTAGTATAGCGCCGAGGCTTAGAAATTCCTCAGGAAATCCCCCGAGAATTGTGTTACGGGTCGAATGAGAATTTCCAATGATGATTAGACGGAGCCCTGCAATTGTAATAAGATAATACCCTATCGGTAATTCCATTCAGATATTTGTAATTCCTTTTCTTCAGGATTTTAATTTACACATTCTTCTATCCATTTATTTGGCAATCTATCTGCCTCACTAGATGGCTAGCTGGCTATATCTATCTCCATTTCATTGTCTACCCGTAGATTGTTTTGTTTGAATTCGGAGATTCACTGCAGACTACACGAGTAAATTTATCGAGTGGCTCATCGAATGCAACCATTCGATTTCCGTAGATCGGGTGCCACAAGAGTATATACTGCTGATGCTGAAAGAGAGAGCACCTCGTGTAGTGTAGTGTAGTGTAGTGTATTGTGCTGTACTGGACTGGACTGTAGTGTAGTGTAGTGTAGTACTGGTAGTACTATACTGCAGCAGACCGTACTGTAGTAACCTACACTGGGTTAGATCGAGTGTGGGTCGGGTGTACGAGAATACGAAGGATATTATGTGTTCGGATGGTCGTATGCTCAGTCTCCATATGAGGGTGGGTATTAAATTTTTTTAGCTCCTGCTGCTGTTGTACTGTAGTTTGTGTGTTAGTGTTGATGCTGCACGTGTATCTCCGCGACCAGAAAATACGTTTTAAAAAGCGATAACTATAAATAAGAGAATCCCGTAATTCTCGGCGCTCCAGGGTGTCCGAGATTCATAGTTCCGGAGAACTGGAGAAGCTAAAACGCGAGCCAAAAGCTCACACTTGCATTCGTTTAAACCCTCACGTGCCAACGTTCTTGTCTGTCTGTCTGTGTGATGCTTTCCCATTTTTTTAAAAACTTTTTCTTATCCGAACAGCGAGTTCACTTATTATTTAGTTTATGCATATAAAATGGACGATTGAGCTGAATTTTATTAAAATTTTTTCCTTGGATGCGGAATAAATTTATTAAGTGTGGATGTGTTTTTCTCGGCTATTTGTTTTAGTTATTGTTATTATCATTTTTTCTTTTAATTTTTTTTTTTTTTATTTTAATGGGGGAGCTGAGAAACAAGAGAGTACCAGACGTATATTTCGTCAGCTTTGATGTGAATGGAGAGACTTGTTCGCCCGCCTGAATACCCACATTGAATTTCTCACAAGGGTGAGCTGCTAACAATGAGGCCTACCACAAAAAATGTCGGCAAGATATCGGGCGACGGGCATTGAGAAAAGTGACACGTGGCTGTCCACGGTCCACTGATTATTATAACTACGGGCGGAATGACTTTTGTCCAAAAAACGAGAATAAAAAAAAAAGATATTATATCCCTCGGTGTTATATTTTTCTTAAAAAGTATCTCGTTTAAATTTAAATTGCTGATTTTTATTTCAAAGAGGGTTTCGCTTCACTGCTGTGTCAATTAAAAATATTATCTTTTCACTAATTTCTTTTTTTTTCCCTTTAGTCTTAATGATTTCTTTTATTGTTATTATGATTATTTTTTCAAGTGTTGGTATTTTTAAAAATTGCGGTAAATCTAAAAACGCCGGAATAGGAAAAATATAAAATATATCGGGGGATAAAAACAGAAATATGTTTAAAAATATATAAAGGATGGTGTGCAAGCACGTTTGAGTCATTGGAGGTAAAAATAAAATCAAAATAAAGTTCCTCGGGGTTAAATTGAAAGAGATCATTTTGAAAGGTAAACGATGTGGAGAACGCAGTGCGAGACCAAAAGAAAGTTAAATAAAAAAGTTAAAAATAAAAGCATGGTAATAAAGGGAATGAGAAAAAAGTAAAACTGAAAAGCTAAATAAAATAAAATAGAGCAAAGAGTAAGTAAAGAGAAGAAAAAAGGATAAGGATAAGGATAAAAAAATAAAATAACACGAACAAGAAGTACATTTTCATTTTTGCTCATTTCTCTCAGAAACATATTTCTTCGCTTAGCTTTTCAATTGTGTAAAAGTGAGATGTGAAATATGCTTTTAGCTGATTGCATGTTATTTGTGCTCGGTGGAAAAGTCGCACAACGCAGAAAAGTTTGAAAGGAATCGTTGAGAAGTAAGGCAACCAGAGCAAATATATTATCTGAAAATTGGAGGTAGACTTTTTTTTATTTTTATTAATGCTACTCATACCGTCTTTCTTTCTTTCTTTTATACTTATTTTTATAATATTTTTTATAAACACACATACCTAAATTTGCACACACGGATTTTTCAGTGTACAAGATAGAGAAAAAAACTAAAACTTAAAGGTGATAACACCTGTTCTTTGGGCTGTTGCCAACGGGCTCGACTTATTGGGGGTTGAAAAGCCAAAAGAGCTTTTCTGAGACTTTCATCTGTATCCATCCGTACAAGGAAAAGTAAGAAAAGCATTCACTACTACCAGCATTTCTCTATATAGCCTATACTTTACACAGCAAACATTAAACTAACACAACTTTTCATCATGAACACAACTTTTCGACATGAATAGAAGAATGAGTAAGTTGAGAAAATCGTTCGAGCTAAAGTAATATCATGAAATAAAAACTATTTTTTCAATGTGATAATAAAGAGATCTATCTATATACATAACTTTATTCCCGTAACCTTTTGCTCAAACAAAAAAACTTTTACAATAATTATGAAACTCATTTTTAATTCCGCTTTGCTTAAACTTTTTATTTTTTCCATATTTAAATTGACCTATTACTTTTCCTCCTCAAGAACTCTTTCATTTATTCTCTCACTCGTCAACTCAACTCAGCTCAACTCGACTCGTTTCCTTTTATTTTTTACAAGATACCAACAGTTAAGTAAAAAGTTAACTTTTGAGTTAATCATTTTTAAATTTAAATAAATCTTTCCAGTTACATTTTGACAATTAGTCCCATTGTCTTTGCTCACCGAGGCTTAAATTACTCAGGGAATTCTTACGGCAAACATCATATACCCACAATATATACAACATAAAATACTGAAAGCACTTTGAGTTGGTCATCACTATGGTAATACACTCAGTGCATTATTTTTAATGTATTAAAATTAAAATTACCAAAGCTTTGTTGGCTTAAAGTTTGGCTCAACAAACATCCACATTAAACACAAAACACATCAATGACTAAAGTTTTACCCAAGTAATCCAATTCATTGTCTATTAGCATAAAACAATGAAAATTAATATTTAACTTTACTTGCAGTTATAAACTTTATTATTACATCACAATATCATATAATATAATATAGATATATATCTCGTCATTGTTCATACAGACGAATAATCTAACAAGCCTTTGAAAGCCACAAGAACCACCAGCACACCTGCCATCGACAGGTATGCATCCTCGAGCTGTCTGATTTACCGTGTCTTGCGTATGAGACTCACCAATACAATAATCGATGAGGTTGCCACATGTACATACATATATTTACACACATATATGTTTGTGTGTTTAGATGTTTATGCTTATGCCGAAGTTATCAAACGAGATTGGAGTTCACACGGCACAGATGTAACCTAACCAACAGGGTATTGCATTGCCATTTGGTTTTATCGAAATAAAAAAAAAAAGTCATAAGTTTTTAAAAACTTATTGGGTAGATCAGATCATTTATCATAAATCTAACATTTGCACCTGAGGATAATGATAGAGCAGCCACGTTGCTCGTGTACTTCATATAATTCGCCTTAATGATTTACGGTTTTCGCCGTAATTAATTATTTCTTTCCTCACTAGGCTTAAACTTACGCCAACTATTTTTTGCACACAACAATGGGCTTGAGAAAGATACCAAAGAGGTTTCCACATTTCAAAAGATGCCGACACGCGAGTCACAAGAAACCTGCTTATATTGTGTATCATCTTCCTACTATATCTTTACTCCTTTTCTCGTTAGACGCCAACACCAATATTAGTACCTACACACACACACGCACACAGTATATGTATAAAGAAAAATGTCTTTTATAACTTGTTCTCATGTCCTATCAGTTAATACGTGTACTGCAGTATTGATTTCATCAATAAAGTCTTAAGTAATTTGAGTATACACATATGTAATTTTTTTTTTTTTTTTTTTTTATTATTTCCTTTATGACTAGAATTATTTTTATACGTAAAAATATAAATAATTTAGCCTCAGGTGAAAATAAATTTATAAGATAATGTGTGATATGAATGAGTCGAGTTGCAAGTTATCTAGGCGATAAAAAAAAAAGTAAAATTTCTCAGTGACTTTAAGTTGTGTAGCAGGTACAAATAGAGCAGGTAACGATTAGAAAGAGACAAGTTTAGATTTAGTTGCAATACTTGTTAGTTGTTACAAATACTAGTTACTGGTAACAAGTACTAGCGTGTGTCTGTGACTTCTCAATTGCTCAAAGTCGACGATCGTTTCAGCAGGTTTTATTAGACCGGCAGGCGAAATGATTGTGGAGGGTCTAACACGCAACGTGTTGTATAATTCAAAGTCTTTCCGGTCACGGCCGTCGATCATCTTGTGATAGATAAACCTGTTGCAACAGTTTCTTTGTCTTTTCATTTTTTTTTAAATTTATTTATCACCCGCTAAACAATTAAATTGTTGGTGTAAATATGCGCAAGTGCGGTGTATAAGTACGGGAACGCGGATTGCATGCAGAGGATTTTCCTTTATTTTATGACATTACACCGGTATTACTTAAAGTTCTTACATGAAAGAATTTATAATTTTATTTCCTTGATAATCGGTATTTATCGATTGGCTGAACAGCGTCACATTGTGATGCATTGTAAATCCTCAGACCGCAAAACCGCGCGCCATATTTATGTACATTCCCTTATTTATGCTCGTGGGAGCGATAAATTGCATGCAGAAGCTTTCCACGTAACACGCGTGTCGCTTTACTACTGTACACTTGGGTGTATACCTACACAGGGTGCAATGTGTGGATTCTCCCTCACAACACTCACTACATATGTAAATTACCGACCTACAAAAACATATATTGTCCTATAAAATACCCGTTAAAAAATTATTACCAACAATTGAAACTAAATTTATATATACACATTTTAAAGTGTTATGTATTTATATATATATATAAAGAAGGGAGGGGAAATGAGTCCCTAATTTTTTTTAAACTATACATAGGGACAACATGGTCATCATGGTGAACCCGGACTCATTTGAGGACTGAAAAAATCCAGCATTGACATTTAAAAAAATCCCGCCCATATTTCAAAATAAATGAGTTCAGTGTCGTCTCGTCGTTTGAAAAAAATAATTAGTACTTGTGATATATCTTTACATATTTTCAAAGTCGTTAGAATATTTTCAAAGTCCAAGGATCACTTTTTTAACTCATACATATATATTTCAAAGTATAAGGCTGTGTCACATTTAAATCCTCGGAAATTAATAAATTATCTAAATAAATACGAAGTGGTTTAATTTGATAATTTTTTTTACGTAATTCTGTAGATAAATTTATCACATTCTTGGTCATACTTGTTCTGTCTTTCGGTGTCTTTAATTTTGGTGACAATCAACAAGAAGCACGTTTTCGGTGTTACGAGAAATGCCAGACAACACACGTTGGAATGAGAGTTATTTCATTCGGACTCACGTTCTCAGACACTTTACCACATTGCCAATATTTATATGCATATATATATCGTGTGTGTATCTATATATATAACGTAAAAAGGTAAAAACAAGGACTATTGAGTTGAATTTACGTCACTGGTTGCATTGAATGTATTGGATATATATCCATAAATTTATATTAATAACCAGAATTGTTTTGAACTGAATGGGAGGCGAGAGAGGATCAGATTGTTACAGCTCATTACTGGCGAACAATGAGATGCATTATACACTTTGTAATGAGAATGTTAATAACAGCCGTGCTAACAGAAACAGGATTCACTTTATTAATAAAACTCAAAACCTGTTATTATTATTATCATTATTATTAATAATAATAATAATAATAAATATGAGTAGGGACTGAAAAGTGCAAAGTAACTTTTTTAAAATTTATAAAATCCTAAAATGATTGTAATGCAAATAGTGAACGTAAGGAAAATAAATTTAACATTCGGTTCAATTTATAATACGGCATAATTTGCATCTGTTTTTTATTTATATTTATTTTCTCATGTCGCATATTCAAATTGCAAATGCCTTGTGTGCCTTCTGCCAGTGAATGTACATTATATATAGGGAGAAGTTGAACTCTCGTACACCGAGCACATATCACGGCACATCCAACCCTAGACTTTACTACTATACCGAACTCTGGCTTAACCCAAACCCAGGAAATCCAGTTGCGTCATTTGCAAGCGCGAAATTTGCCTACTCATGCTGACATGTAAAAAAGCAAGCATCTAGGACTGAGGCGTCGGTATTTCTTGCACCACCAGTACGCGAAAAAGCTAACGGACGTCAAAATGTCTGTCTGAGCTCTAGCCAGTTTATGTTCACGAGAACGAGTAATTCGCGTCGCGTCTGTGCCTTCGGGATCTTCGGGGGCACAGCTAGAGCCTCTGCTGTTGTGGATCAGTGCCATAATTCACTGAGGAAAAAAAATAAAGCGGCAGCAGGGAAGGCTCTAGAAAAAAAAAACCAAAAAAAAACAATAGGAAACGCGCTTCATATGTAAAGCGGGAAAACCGCCTTTTGGCACGCACCAACCCAGGAAGTAACTTCTTCTCAGTTTCTTAGTGTCCTCGATTCATTTTCTTCGTCTCACATCCACATTGCCCAGACACCCATCATTGTCTCACTTTCTCTCTCGGTTCTTTCATGTGTATCCTCATCAGTAACTCTGTACTCTTGTCTCTGACGGAAGTTTGTAAAAAGTTAACTCTGGGTACTAGATTTCAAGCCGTGCAAGAATTTCTTCTCATTCTCATTTTCCTTGTTCTTGTTCTTGTTCATTTTATTTTTTCTTATTTTTCTTTTCCTTTTCTTACCATTCTGGCCCATTGTTTCAACCCTCATGACTACAATCTCCAGTCGCTCATATAATTTTTTTTCTTTCTTGTTTTGTTATCCAACCCCAAAAGATTTCTCATTAACTTTCTTTTCTACAATTCCTATCGCGTATTATTACGATTGTATTAAACGAGGCTTTGCATTTGAACAAGTTTAAAAAAAAGTAAATAAATGTTAGCTAAATTGGTTGGTTAGCTAATGGGTTAGCTAAAAGGAAAAATATGTTGACATAATTTGTTTCTTTAGCCCGTAATGGTCTTAATTGGTGGCAAGTATTTATTTGTTTTTTATTGCAACCAGGTCTTGGGAAATCCATCGAAGAGGAATATTGTGCCCGTGGATGTGGATTATCCTGAACTAAGTTGGATCAAAGCATGATGAGCTGTCCGGCTAGTATAGGTGGTGGATGGATACATTTGCCCGTCATGGAGCGCTGCTCGTAAACAATGACATGGATGATGCGCCGGAAGTTGTAATGCTTTGGATTGCGAACATACATTATGCAGCGTGACATATCGCATAATGGACACCAGAAAAAGAAAACAAGGGGATAGATAGACACTATGCTTCTATGTTACTACAGACTATAGAGTTCTGCATGGTGTCGGCGAGCAGCATCAAAAGAGACAAAGACAAAAGACAATATGTCGTTAAATGTCCGACTGAAATAATAAAGACAATGGGGTTAAAGATTCTCGAATGTCATTTAACATAAAACTCTAATGCACACATACATAATATGCAAATGTGTTACGGTGTCAGTCTATGCGCTCTTGATATTATGGTCGTCTCGGTTTTTGGGCATTTTCGGGCCGCATCCGGTTATTCGTAACCGACGTTCCGGAACCATTCTTGTCGCTCTTTGGTAGTCCTACTGCTGGTACTTTTGCTTTTACTGCTATGTCGGTATGCTGCTGCCACTGCACCAGATACGGGGTAGAAATGGGTGTAATTTACTCAAAGTGTTCAGTTACTAACCGGGAGTCACTTCCTGCCTCATTTTTATGTTGAGCCTCCATCGTCTCTTTTATATACTGAATTATTCTGACATTTGACAATTATCTTTTTAAAACATGTTTTATGTTTTACATTTATTTTTTTTTTATTTTTTAAGATAAAAAACTTGCCACTTAAAAAACACTTTGACTTTTTACAGCGAATGTGTTTCTGTTTTCAAGCCTTAAAAAACTCAGTAATTAAATTATCATTTTTTAAAAACATGAACTGGTTTACAAAGAAAAATTTTAACATTAAACGTCGAAACTTTTTCATTCAATGAATTTTTAAAAATTAAATTACTAGGGCAATTAAGTTGCTTTAGTAATTATTAAAGTTTTTACTGCTGATAATTAATAAAAAAAAAAAAAATATCATTGACTTGGCAGCTCAATTAAATATGTCATTTCTCAATGACTCTTGATAACTCGTGTTATCTTTCCATTATCTGTTCTGTCGTTATCGGTCGCACGGTCGCCCATTATTAGTTTTAGTCTTTTTAAATTAATTGAAGGTATCGATAGTACGTATTCTATATATATATATATATATGTATATATATAGTAGATTGGATATTTTAGAGGACGGTAATGAAAGTTATTGAGTTAACTATTGCACTGATCACTACATTGATATTGAAAGATAAAAATGAATTGAAATTAACATATCGAATTTAAATGCAACGAGAGTTTAATTAATTATTTATTTATTGATTTATTTATACGGAATTTATAATAAAGTATGATTTAAAAGCTGATGAAGATCTTGATGTAGGTATAATATAAGAGAGTAGCAGTATCAGATAGACGGCATAATAAATATACGTGTAATGACTCAAATCTCATTAGTAAAACATTAGCAGCGAGTTGAATGAGATATCTATCCTGTACATACAATCGCTGGCATAAAAGATTGAATAATGTACATTAATAATGGACATAATGATACTCTGAGTATTTTCGCTAAGTTGTACTGAGAACTAAACCATTGTTTTAAGAATTCGTCGAAAATTACAGTCTCTATGGTGTAAAAAATTATTGTTTTATTTTATTTAAACAAGGTAATGTGTATGTAACTAGCGGTTTCTTCCGGTTCATGAGTACAAGTGAGAGCGGTTTAAAAAACGTCATTATTAAATTTAACACTCTAATGAACAAACTATGGGATGTACTGTTATTATTTTTTTTATTGTCTATTTACTTAAAAGTAAATATTTCAAACTGTTTTTTGAATTATTTTCAAGGGAATTTCAAAATTTTAGAAAAAATTTTCTACGTAAGTGGGACCTAAAAATTTATTTGGAACTTGTCTATATTTTTAAACAGGCCTCGTGGTTTTTAATTACAGAAAGAAGCCGAAGTATATAAATATGAATAATTACATATGTTTGTTTAAGTTTGTTCAACCTTGTCTCTAATCTTCATAATTACAAACAATAAATAAACACGGCAACTTTTTTCCTATTGTCATCGACCGCAAGTCATTCTTTATTTTATTTTACACAATTTATCGTTAAGTTTAAAAAGCTATTTTTGTATTCAAATTTATTGCAAAAAAACTCAATATTTCTCTGCATATTTAATTTATAAATATTTATAATTATTCTAAATAAAAAATCAACTTCCTCGCTGGATTAAAATAACGTATATTTTATATAAGTTTAATTAAAAAAAAAAAAAAAATATATTCTGATGGTACATGACCTGCGCAAAAACCGCGAATTGAATATTACTGTAAAATAAAATTTGAAAAATTTATTTTACATAAATAATGTCAAGATATGAAGAGGCTTAGAACCTCCAAGTGCTCCCAGGTTAAACAAATAACATAAATTTGACTTTTTTGATCTGAATTTAGGTCAATTAAGTTTGACTTTTTTGACTTAAATGGATACTAAGTAGGTCAAGTAAACCAAAAAAAAGTAATAAAAAGATAAAAAAACATTTGATTTTGATTTGAATTTGACCAACTTGGCCTACTTCGTGCCCACACAGAAAAAAAGAATTTCTTGGCGCAAGAAATATTTTGTATTATGAATTGAAGACAAAAATTTTTCTTGGCTCAATAATTTTTTTCTCGCCTAAAAAATTTTTTTCTTGTTCCAAGAAAATTTTTTTTCACCCCAAGAAAATTTTTGTTTTCACTTTATAATACAAAAAATTTCTTGAGTCAAGTAAAAATTTTTTGCGCCGAGAAATCCTTTTTTTCTGTGCATTTGACTCAAACATCTCAAATTTGACTTGGCTTTAGATCAATTGACTCAACTTTCAGTCTAAAAAGTTTAAATTCAGTTATTTTCTTGACCTGGACATACACTAGATGCATCTAATGAGTGGTGTAAAAATTTACAATATTTTTTTACGTCAACTCGCTTCCAAGAACAACATTCCTACCTCCATAACTATAAATATAACAAAACCAAATAAACTATGCCATTCAAATATTAAATGGTGCACTATTTCTTTAAATCATTAATTCTTTCCGGTCAACTCTGCATAAAGTATAGATTTGCTGCGTGTAAATATAAAAAAAACACGCACATAGCAACCTAGTGTATTTTTATTACGACGTTTGACGAGTCAGCAGTAATGCAAGTGTATAAGAACCTGAAATAAAGTTGTGAAGAACCAGTGGTTGAGTCAATAGTCCAATGTATATTTATCTATATCTATATACAACAGACTCAATCCTTTCTATATTAGTATAAGTATGCATTAAAGAACAAATTATTTAATTTGATAAAGGATCAGATATATATGCATATGGGATAAAATTGTTAGATATACATATCCGCGAGTTAATATAACTGTATAGATCTAAAATCTGGCAAAGCTCTCATGTAGAATTATAGTTAATTTATGCTGGTGATATGTATCGTCGGATTGGTAATAACGTCCCAATTGGATCGTGACCTGCAAGGTTGACTCCACACCAAGAATGGAAGTCCGCCGGGCTATTGTAAGCCATACATAACAACGAGGTGTGCACCAAACCGGGGCGACACGATAATCACGTACCTTTTGTATCATAGAGTTATAATAATAACAATAATAATAATTATTATTATTATTATACTGATTTTAATGTATTAGAAATCTTTGTATTATAATACTATTAAACTCTCTTTAAATGTCATTCCAAAATATATATTAATAGGATAAAAGTATTATTCATATTAATCGGATTATATTAATGAAAGAGAAAGTCATAGTCATGTATTACAGAATATGTATATATTTATGTATGTGTATGTATGTAGACGGTGAAAAAAAAATGGTAACTATTACCATCTTGCAATAGGGAATGGTTATCATATATATTGTATGTGATAATCATTATCATAATTTTGTGTTATGCTGTAAAAATATTTCGGAGTAAATGCGGATTGAAATCAGAGGAAATTTGGAGTGAATATGGGGTGAATAAATTTTACTCCGAAGGGGAGATTTTAATATCGAAACTCCAAATCGAAGTGAATGCGGATTTAAATAAAATCCAGATCATTCTGAAATCATTCCGTTGGAAAAAGAAACTCCGTATGCCGAGTAATTTTTTCTAAAACTCCGGAACTCCGAGTGAATTTGAATAGAATTAAAATCTTTAGTCAATCCGATATTTTTCAGTGGGACTATTCTTGTCTTGCATAATAATTTTTATTATTGCCGATAGTAATAGTTACCATTTAGACAGTAATGTTTTTTATATCTGAAAAATTTGTAAATTTTGCCATCTGAGATGATAATGATTATTATCTCGGTTAAAAATGGTAACCATTTCCGATAGGAGAATTCAATATAAAAGAATGAGAATTTTCAAATGAAAAATGGAAATTTTTTGGAAAAAACATAAATTCCAAAGCATGGAATGAAAATAGCCAAGTCTACACGGAGAAATTATTATTAGTAAAGCCGGACCATGTTGACCACCCGAAGGAAATTGAAATAGACATGCAAAAATTAAAATGACCATGGGGAAATTTTCAATGGTTACAGTAATTTCCTTCGGGTGACCAACATGGTCCGGCTTTACTGTGATACCACAGGATTTCAAACCATACTAATTTCTCGGTGTATATTTTATGATTCAAATCAATGAAAGCTAATTACGTAAGAGCAAGTAAATAATTTCTAACATTTGCTGAAGCTTAATAAAAGTGAATATAGTTATAAATAGCAATGGGTGTATTCATAAAATACGGGCATTGAAGGTGCAAACGACCAAAGCTGAAGTTTGTGAATTTCCAAGTTGATTTTCAAACTGCGTAACTTGACTATCCTGAATGCTCTTTTTATGTAAAGTCAATGTAGAGTTTCAAGTTTAGTTTCTCAGAGTCAAGCACTCGCCGGTGATTAGGCGCTCCCGTATATACAGATATAGTTTTACGAGGATAGATTTTGAAATGATGAAAATTCATACGATAGTCAATTTCAATTATCGAGTTTCAAATGACAACTCGATATAACGAGTTCTAATATGTTTCCAATTTATAAAAAATATAATGACCATATGTAATGTAGTAGGCCTGGTCATTAATTTATTATTAGATCAATTAATTATTTGAATACGGGTTATTAAAATATTAAAATTAAATATAAAATGAAATTATTTATGTAACGATCGTTATTTAAAGCAGAATTTAATAGCGGCATGAAACATATAACATGAAAAAAAAATAATCAATCTGCAATGTGAATGGACATATGGCATATCTATAAATACAAGTACATAACATAACTAAACGCGAGTAATGAAATTAAAGACGAAGAAGAAGAGCCGATGAGTCGATGCTCTTTATTTGAGGGAGTACGTGGACGACTGGGAGTCGCAGTCAAGTACGCAGTATATATATGTGGGCATAGTACGTACAGATATATAGGAGCATAATTACACACTATTGCAATATGTGGTGTACTATCTATGCGTACATATATACGTATATATATAAATGTACGTATGTAGTGTAACGAGTGCGTTCAACGACAACCAGGGTTCGCAAAAGTGTGTTGGTAGTGGGGAAAAAAACTGGTGGTGATGGTGCTGCTGCTGTTGGTGCTGTCAGGTCGACGACCTACGTCGAGTACTGTTCTAGGAGAATAGCTCTTTTGCAAGCAAATGTGTGTCACGTTTGCCGTGCCCGCGGGGCCTCAGTTCGCGACTAGTATCTGTGGGTGTCTTGGTTGCATTGACGTGTACCTCGCTGTGCTGCTCGAATACGAAGTAAGAGAGAAGAGATACCTACGAGCTACAGGAGAAAGAATAAGTGAAGAGAATAAAGAGGTGAAGGAGGAGTGAGAAGGGTAAGAGAAGGAAGAGGGTATAAGTACAACTACTTTTATAAATATATATGTATATTATCTTATATACATATACATTAGACTATTGACTCAACCACTGGTTCTTCACAACTTTATTTTATGTTCTTATATACTTATATTACTGCTGGCTTGTCAATCGTCGTAATAAAAATACACTAGGTTGCTATGTGCGTGTTTTTTATATTTACACGCAGCAAATCTATACTTTGTGCAGAGTTGACCGGAAATAATTAATGATTTAAAGAAATAGTGCACCTTTTAATATTTAAATGACATAGAGTTTATTTAGTTTTGTTAAATTTATAGTTATGGAGGAAGGAATGTTATTCTTGGAAGCTACTTGACGTAAAAACGTATTGAAAATTTTTGCACCACCCACTAGATGCATCACCGCTGGATGTTCTATAAGCGACTTTATATCTTTACACTGTTTATGTAAAATATACTTTTTTATTTTACTTCTTGCAATATTTCATTCGCGGTTTCGCGCGGGTCATGTATAATTTGAATTTTTTTTTTTTAAATTAAATAAACTTTTATTTCAGATGTCCATTCTGCTCCGGATTACTACTTTGTGGTGACCTAGCCTGCATACCTATTCATGTGGTTTTGTTTTCATTTTTTATTCATTCTTGTAAAATATTTTTTTTTTTCTATTCCAATTCAATCACAAAAGATTTTTATCAACTGGCTTTTGATATAAACCATACCGACACTTTTAGTTGATATACATAAGACAGCATATCATTAATAAGATATCAATAACATTAAAACCGCATTTCATGTATCACAATATATATATATATATATATATTCTATTATGAGTTTATGTAATCTAATATCAATGTTTGAACTCATGGAAAAAAAAAAACAATAAATTTAAAAAATTTCAATGCAATAGATATAAAGAGCGAAAAAAAAAAGAAAAAAAAATAGACATAAAATAAAAATAATGGGATTTAAAATGACGGCTTGCACTGATTCAATGTCCAACAGGATATTTATGTTTACAGTTGACGATAAGATAACAACGCACTCTCTGTGTGATGGCTAGCTATGCGTTTTAATAATAAATTTATACTGACAGCTGTTTTCTCATATATTATTTAACAAAAAAAAAATATATATGCATTTAAATGTAGACATGTGTGCATAGATAGTTATTTTTCATATATATGGTCTTTTTAAGTTTAACAATAGGTTAAAATTAATGATACACTGATTTTATGTATATTTTTTAATTTTTACGTCTGAAATAAATTTTGTTTAATTAACAGCAACTAGATAATTAAGCAGTTAAATAAATATACTTTTCTAATTTTATGGTTATTGGTAAATGTAACGACGGTCTTAAAACTTTCATACTTTCCATCGTAAAATTTATTTACATCTGACATCATGAACTCTGACTATTGTAAAAATCTGTTACTTGTTAACGTTAGAAAAAAAAATATAAATAAATAAATAGAAGTCAGTATCTAAGAATACAAAAAAAAATCTGTGCCAAAGTCTTTTACGTATGAGAAAGAAAAAATTGAATGCTGTAAAAAATCTGCGGCGAACACGGCAGTTCGGAGCGGACGAATTTTTATTTTTTTCGTCGACGGAATGAAATTTACTCCAGAGGTGAATTTATTTAGGCATCAAAACTTCAAATGGGAAAGAATGAGAATTGAAATAAAATCCACATCACTCTGAAATCACTCCACTAAAAAAAAGGCCCAATTTACCCCGTATGCAGAGTGATTTTTTTTAAACTCCAGAATTTCGAGTAAATCGAATTGAAATAAAATCCGAATTCACTCCCGAGTTTTTACAGAGCATTGAGCCGTATTTTGAAAAATATCGCCGATTGGCGCCTGACGGACTTTTTGAATTTCATATTAAATATACATTTGTATATAAAGTACGTTTGGAAAAAAATAATTTTAATCTGAGATATAAATTCCGTATCAAATTTAAATCCAATAAAACCAAATTGTCAATTTTGATTTATAAAATAATTTCAAAGCCTAATAGATCCAAAATTTTATGAATTTTTCCAAAAACGTTGAATTTGGAGTCATCATAAAAATGAAAAATAAGGACAAGTTTTAAAAATGATAAAAGTATTTTGCATAAAAATTTTTTTCGTCATGCTGAAAGGCATTAATTTATAATATTTAATGGCTAGCAAATATTCGACAAACATTTTTATAGTACGGTAACATTGAAGATTGATGATACACAAGATTTCGCGGATTCACCGCGCAGTGATGAATAAGCTTCGCTATAGAATTTAACATTAGCGTCAGTATCCAACAGACACAGATAAGACACAACACACACACACACCCACTAATACCACAGTTATCTAGTATAGATATATAGCTCTACTCTCCTATAGATGTAACATCAGCAGCAGTAGCAGTAATCTCGCTTAATGCGTTTCCCTCTGACATGGTGAAAGAGTGAAGAAGTATTAAAAAAAAAAGATAGAAAGAAAATATAAAACCAAAAAGAGAAATACGAAAAAGCGAAGCTTTCTCGTCAGGTATTTAGTACTGTACTAATGTCAGTAAGTTGGTCTTTCCCTGATTTTATGAAAATGCTGGGGTAGTATAACAAGATCGTTATATCCCAAGACGACTAGACATAACAATAAAATTTTCACAAAATATCCCTATAAATATACAAATACACATATTTGTATGTATATATGCGCGTATGTGGGGTTTAGTAACTAAGATGATTTTGTGCAATTTACATATCTAAACTTGCTGGTGGAAAAGGGTAAATGTGTGGAATGGAGCAAGTGAACTGTATAAGACAAGAAACCCAGTTGGTGGTTGATGTGCCTAGTGTGGAATATACCAGAGAACACCCAGGGAATTCCTTGCTCGGTTCCTTCTCTCTTCTCTTCTTTACTCCACTCTAGCCTATTCTACTCTTCTCTATTCTATTCTACTCCGCTCTACTCACAATACGTATTATACCTCAAGTCAAATTTGCTCGAAACTGAATCTTATTGTTCCTCAGCTTCTCAGCTTGACTAGACGATTCACCGGCAACATACCTATATTACATGAGATAAGACAATATTTACGTAATGTGAGTACTTGAATAATAATATCGGTCCAAATATCTATTACGCAATAATATTGTTTTAGTTTTTTGATAAATATATCGACATATTCATCAATAGAACTCATCGTTCTGATAACAATTGTCATAATATTTATTTTCTCCGAACATGATATTCATTTTATTTATTCACTATTTTCAAGTCAGTTGCACCGAAATCGCTCACCGAACAGCAAAATAATTTCGAGAGACCAAAGTTCTATAAAATTAAAATTTTTTATGAACGTTAGTAAATAAGTTTTTTGTCTTGTCTGCAAAATTTAAAAAATGCAGTAAAAAAAGTTTGCTAATGAGAAAATTTCTAGTGATCGTAATTAAATTAATCCCATTTGGCAGAGCAATTAATTAAATAAAAATTTACAAGTTCAATTACTAATTAGTGCAATTTTTTTTTGTAAAAAATTACTTGAATAAAAAAAAATAATTTGATAAATATTTGGTACGAAAATTCAAATGATGAATAAAAAAATTAGAGGATATTTGTCAAAGGGAAAAATATAAGATTTAAATTTGATTCAAGTTATAAAGGGTCGAGAACTATTTTCCAATGATTGTAGAGTACTTGATGGATTACATGGGTATGTCGATCCACAATAGCACATGTATGTATGCATGTACGGTAGATATTGTAAGCTCGGTGATACGAGTGGAGTTTTGCAGAGAGAGTAGGAAATACGAATGAGAATAAAGTTAAAGCTGAATAAGGTAAAGAAAAATAAGGTGATGCAAAAGCGGTGGGGAAAAATCCCGAGAGTAGAGGTCGTACGACGATTGTATGAAATCGGTGAAAGCTGCGCCGCGTTCCGACTGACCTGCGCAACACTTACGCACGTAAGCTGGTAGGCATGTGTGATTTGGGAGTCGGTGCAGAACACGTACGTGAGCTCATGCCCAGCAAAACTCCTATATGCTGTACATGCACCTTTATATATTTATACAGCTACAGCTTCAGCTCCTGCATCAGCTACTGGACTGCGTGCCGTGAATTCAACTTTGCCACTTAACGATTTAAATAAAAAATATTAAGTAAACCCGCAACTACACGGCTCGACTTATGCACACACACATATATATGTATATAAGGCTCGGCTCTTCTTTATAATGTTTATTTTTGTCAATTCAATTTGATAAAATATTCTAAACAAGTCGCAATCAGATTACTTAACTTATTTTTTTATTTTATGCCCAAGCTTTTCAAATGATACCAGATAACCTTTCATGAATAAATTTAAACATTTGAGTTTACTTTATTTTTTTTTTTTTTTTCCAAACTATCAATATTTCAACGCAATAAAGATTTATAAAAATACCAAATTACTGGCGACTGTAATTAATGAGAAACTGAGCCAGCGATTAATTACTGGCTGGGTGTGTGCGCATAATTAATTGGAAATAAATTTAAAAAAAATTGATTAAACGCGAGTAATATATTTTTTAATGTTACAAGAGCATGTAACACCTTCTTGAATATTATTATCGGCACCTGTTGCTACATGTAAGAACATATCTGCGAGTGCTGAGCGTTCAGCTCGATCGCATTTGATGCCTGATGGTTCCCACGTCGTAACTTCTGATATTCCACTCGTGACTCTTAAGGACCGGCTCGGGGGATCATTCACCCGGGAAAATAAAAGAGGATATCGTGGAACTCGAAGAACGTATTTTTTTTTTACTATTATTTTATTTTTCTTACTTTCTTTGTTATTGTTATTGTTTTTTTTTCTTTTTTAAAACATCATCGCCGAGTTAAACGGTTTCGCGAACTAAGGAAATAACAATTTTAAGTAAAATGGTATGTGCATGTGGAGTGAATATTGTGCTGTATAGTACACGCAAGAAGTTGTCATTATACGTGCGGCAAATGGATTCATGTGGGTATAGATAAATATATATTATGTATTTACGGAGAGAAAAGCCTCTGGGTCTTCTTATTGCTCGTAAATATTACCAGAATTGAGATACAACCGAGGAATTGCTGCTGCCAGTTAATGACAACTGTTGAACGCTCGATTCTTGATCTCTAATGAGCGGTATCCAAGCTAAAATACTTGGAACTCGAGAGACTTACATTACGATATAATGTACTTGGACTTACACGAGGAGATCCACATCATTACAGTGATTTTTTTATTTTTATCCAATGTCAAAGAGCATTCAAGTACACGGCCGCTTAAACTTATTTTATTTCCTAGATTTATTTAAATTTTTATTGGGATAGTAATAAAATTTTATTGTCTAAAGAATTTATGTGCGGCTTCAGAAATCTTATTTTTATTTTTTGGATGACATTTGGTTGCGCGGATTGAATGATAAGAATTTTGAATTTTCATTTTTGAATTATGCGAATTGGGAAATTTGACAACACAAAAAATCGAAGCGATTTTTTGAAAGAATCGACATTTTTAAATTTTGCTCAAGTAATTGAAAAAAATTATTTTCATGAGTACAAAAAAAATTTCAATCTCCTAATTTTCATAGTTTTAAATAGCAATTTTTCATTCAAAAATTTTGACCAAAAATTTTATAAAATCCTTTTCGTTACACGTGACCTTTTGCTTCTCTCTCTTCTAGACTTTTTAGTTTTTTTTTTCTACACTAATTTTGACAAATTATTAAATTTTTTTTTCTCACTAATTTCGACAAATTATAAAATTTTTTTTCACACTAATTTCGACAAATTATTAAATTTTTTTTTACACTAATTTTGACAAATTAAAAAAATTTTCTTTTTTTACCCTAATTTCGACAAATTATTAAATTTTATTTTCTCTACTGAACTTCAAGTTCTGTAAAATTGTATGAATTAATGAACAAAACTAAATTTATTCATAAGAAAAATAAAAAAATAATAATAAATTAGTGTAGTATTATAAAGGAGGGCCTGAAAAATGAAATAGTATAATAGAATGAGTGTTAGATCGAGTTACAGCGATAATTCCTCAACATCGCAGTCGAAAAGTTGGAGTGACGCCAATGAGTATCTATTCCTGTTGGAGTGCTGATCATATAAAGAGACTAATAATTATTAAACTTGAGAAATAACACCGAGCAGAAGAGAAAGAACACTTAACTCAATATAATACAACTGCAGCTATCCACTCAGTCTAGTCAACTCTCAGCAAAACGAGAGTAGAGAAATAAGACCGATGACGAGGATCCAAACTACCAGCACAACTAAAACTACCAACAGCACATACAGTACAGTAGGTGAAGTGCGGTAGCAGCAATGACGTATTCACTAAAAGTTGGATCTAGTGTCGAACAACGAACTTTCCGAACAGCCGGTACGCATAATCTCACCGGAACGATTGAAACAGAACGGTTGGAATCATGCCAGAAAACACGAGAGAAGGCGTGTTCGAGTGGATGAGTTTCAATAATACACAACACATACATTTTAAACATTTTACATATGTATATATTTAATTCGCTGTTGTGCATGCACCTCAGTAAATGAAAGTTACCTCCGGAATATATTTCTCTTATTCAAAAACCAAATATATGTTACACTCCATGCCTGACTTGTCATTGTTTTACACACTTCCGGTCAATTTCATTGGCAAATTAAACGTCACTTTGATTGTCTTTTTTTTTTTTTTTTTCAATTCACAAGACGTGATTCATCAGAAAAAAATATAATTGCTCATGAGTAATGAAGGTAATATATATAAATATAAAAAAATGCAAGTAAATTGCCTTGGGTAAGATCGTTAAATATTAAGGAAGACAAATTGAATAGAATAGAGAACAAAGATGTAAAAAAAAAAAAAATTGTTCTTATTAAGGTCATGTCTTAATGTTTTAAATTTCAGGACTATTATAATATATATATTTAAAAACAACAGTAGTTATTATATATGTATAGCTAACTCGGCAATTATTGCGGTTGAGCGATTGCGATTATTGAAATTTCCTCGAGAATTATTTAATGTATGTATAAATAATTGTGCTGGAATATAACACAGATTTGATAATAATGTACGCGGTATAGAAGCAATTAAATTATTTTCATAAATCGTTTCTGTCTATTAATATATTAACCAGTGTATAAATTTATATATATTTATGTTTATGTTTGTATGTATGAGTTGTAGAGGAAATAAAAAATAGGCAAATCGTGTGTGCAACGAACGAATCGTTATTGTAAATGCTGATCTTTTACGATAGACAACTTTCTATTCTCATTAAGGTTGAATGCTCGTTTCCTCCTCCCCTCATTGCTATTCATCACTTTATCTCTTTAGTTATTTTACGGCTTGTAATGGTAAATAGACGATAATTCGACGATACAATACGAGCTTTCACGTTAATTTATTGTACAGATGCCTGCTGTGAAATGGATTTTTAAATAACTGTAAGCGCGAATATTTATTCTCTAGGTTATTTTTTTATCCAGAGAATACAATACTGAAGATTTTTTTTATTTGTTGGTAATAAAATATGGTGAGATGTAAAAAAAATTTAATTCAAGGTGACAGTCCCACGCACGATGAGATTAAAACACGAGTTCAATGTCGAACGTTGCATCAGAAATAATATGTAACCTCGCTCTAATTACTGATTATCCATGCTCCTAACGCTCGATCTTTTAGTTTGCTTGGTAATATTCAATTAATAGCGTGACGTAACGCTTTCAAGGTTTTTTAAATTGTCAATATTTAATAGCAATAAATGTACGTTAAGAAATTTTTTTTTTTTTAGACTTTTTTAAATAAATCGGTCAGTCTACTTAGAAAAATTAAATGACAATTGTTTTTAATGCTGATGTAAAAAAACAATAAAATATGTAACGTTAAAAAAAATGAGGTATAAAAATTCTACACTGATTTTATTTTGTTCAAAAAAAATTTTTGTAATGAGGAATTTTTTTTTTTTTCAGATAATGAGAGAAATTTTTGATGTTTTTAGTGTGTCCGTATTGGAACACTTATAAGACCACTCGTCTGTATCTGATTTTCTGTAAAATATTTGAAAAATTTTTACGAAATTTTCAAATTTACGATTGAGGTTCTTGCAATTTAGAAATTTGTTGGCTGACAGTTGAAAAAATTGAGAAATAAATTTTGAAAAAAAAATTCAAGTGAAGGAGCACTCAAGTATTTTTTTTTTTGATTTGAGTAATGCCCGTTACGCAAATTCTCTGAGGAGCGTAAGTAAAAAACGTAAAATTGACAGTTTGAAAAAAAAAAAAAAAATGAGCAAACAAAAGTATGTACTTTGAATACAGTCTCTGATTATCTGTAGTTTACCTGGGCTTAAATAAAAGTAAATTTGAAACATGATTTGATAAAGTAAAAATATTAAGACGTCGAAGAAGAAAAAAACAATTAGCATTTAAAATTAATTGAACAAAGTAATACAAGAAAATTATGTAAATTTATTATTGAGTTGGCGTCCCAGCTCTTTAGAGTGAAGAACTTTGGCCTCTCAACTTGACGTCGCCAGATGCAGCAACTACTGGGTTTACGAGTTTACTCTTACTACAACCTTGGTATTCACTCGAGAGAGTCGCTCTTTATGGACAATTTGCCTACCCAACTTGCCTCGTTTACGACTTGCGACAGGAACTCATTGCGCCCGAGGTCATTTAAAGGTCGGATGAAGGAAAGGTTAAACCTTTATAAATAATAATAAAAAGTGCCTCACTGTCAACAAGATGAAAATTTTATAAATTCAACATGTCTAGGATAACAACTTGTTTATTTTATCATCATTATAAATTATTAACCTCAAAAACTTCACATCGCCCTGACATACGCGTTGCCACAAACTTGAAACTCATAAAAAAAAAAAAAAAAAAAAATACCCTACCTATCTAATAATTGATTCTCCATTCTTCCGGAACGAACTATTATATCCTCAGTTTTATATCTTTTCCAAAAACACAAGACCGGAAAAAAGGATATAAAAAAATTTATATAAAGTAAAGTAGTAAAGTTGTGTTTCTATAAAAAAAAATCCAAGAACAAAGAAACAATAAAAGATCGGCCGAGTGATACAGTAGCGATTAACCGCATCTTCGAAGCGAATCGCGCATACATAAGTATATAAAATTAACTTCTAACTGATGTGTGTTAAAGTAAATATATATGATACAATGTATGACATGTAAACCGACGTATGTAATAAAATTAATTGCCACAGTAACTCAGCTAATTTTTTAATTTTATTAGAATTTTAGTGTCAAATAACAATAGGAATTATAAAGCATTAGTCAGCATACTCTGTCTATTACTTTATTAATTTAATAATCAAAATCATTAACTTTTTTTTTCTACTGAATGTCTTTTAGATTTTTATTGTTATTATTATTATTAAATAAATTAACTACAATAAAAGAAAAAACACGTAATTGAATGTCAATTGGAAAGAAAATGTTTTATATATAATACATGTATCATAATATATACTCGGATTTAAAAACGAGTGATTTTGCATATTTGCATGCAAAATTTTTTCGATTGTTAAGTAGAAATAATTATTTTTTTGACATGGAAATTTTTCATATGTGATAGTAGTGACGTAGTAACTTTCGGTTCCATGACAAGTGATCACACGACAATTGATCCCGAAGACAACTAGGGATCAATAAGATATTTCATATCATATTAATTATAGATCTTCGAATAAATTATTTTTTATTATTATTATGAGATTAATTAATCAATTGTCGATGGGATCAATTTGTAGGAATCACTTGTGATATAAAATTATCGGAATCAGTTGACGGCCGTAACTTTCCTTATGTATAAATATATGGGAGAAATTTCTTTGCTGAAACAGAAATTTTTTCAGTCATAGAAAACAATTTCCATTTTAAAACTGAAAAATTTTTCTGTAAGCGATAGAATTTCTCCTACATGCTTATATATACCCAGAAAAAAAAATGTGCTACGAATTCGCAAAACGAGTCGTTTTTAACTCAAAATTCAGTCGACTGGCGACTAAATCTAGTTCGCAGTACATTTTTTTTTCAGTGTAAGAAAAATTACTATGCGTCAATACGTGAAAAATTTCGGGTCAAAATCAACACCAGCAGGAAAAGAATTACTTACACAAAAATTCGTAATATTTAACATGTTCACGAAAAATTTTCTAGTGTGGGAAAAATTTCGATGGAATGTAGGAAAAGTAAATCCTTTTTTTTTCTCGCAAAAATTGGTTGTGTCTCGCAAGCATATTTATCTAAATATGTAGAATTAAATTCCGACGGTTAATAAACTATTAGGAATAGGGGGTTGATTAACGTTATAGATACCAATACAGAGACTGACAAAACGTCAATAATATATTTGGGTTATAAGCGCAATGATTTACCAACAGAAGTATGCAATCAAAGCACTATTTCTAGTTTCAAAACACTCTCAGTGAATGTATTTAAGAATAAGCATAAATATTTAACATTAAAGAGGTTAAATAAATAAGAATATGAATATGAATAAATAAACAGATTCATATAATTTTACATATTTACATAAATTATTTTGAATTAGCTATTGAAACCGTAAGAAATGTGAAGATAAAATACACTTTTATTTGTTTAGTGTATTATATATTCGATAAATTTTTAGTCAATACCTATTTGCTAATTGAATTCATGATCATTATTATTATCATTATAAAAATTATAATCCTAGGATGTATTCGCTGGTTCAAAAAAGGCTTTGGCTAAAAAAAAGTTGACAAGTCACTTGTGAATTTGAATATAAAAGAAATTTGAATATTAATTAAGATAAATAATAGTATTGTGAATTGATTTATAGCATGATATTTTTATAAACATAAATGTATATAAATAATAGGACAGAGGAAGGTAAGATTATTTTTACAAGTCAAACGATAATGATCATGTGAGGAACGTAGGCGTTGCAGGAATCTGCAGGATCTCTGGGTGTAGAACGTGTAGAATAAGGGGCGTTTTCTGTTAAGGCAAAAAGCAACACGATCAATCATCCCCTACTCTTACACAATATATGCACATATATATAAATATACACGTGAATATTATTGTAGCTTGAAGCTAGTTAATACAATGTACATATGTATGTATATGTATATGTATATATATAATAAGTTATCGTGCAGTCCCTGCTCGGTGGTATTGAGTCGGTAAAAGATTTCTCGTCATTACTAACCAAGTTAAGTTTAAGTGAAAAAGTAAAACAAAAAGATTAACAATAATAAGAATATTATGTGAGCATGCAGTAGGTCATTGACTTACATTATTTTACGAGGGAAAAAGGAGAATAAGAAAATTTCTAATGATAATTATATTCGCATTAGGGCTCGTGAGTTGGGCTCGTTTATCAACTCAGGCGTTTATATATCGCTAGCTAGCTAGCATTAGCTTTAAAACACACGATTCATTTTTTTTCCTACCGCACTCTTAAGTATTACCCTGACCTGCCTTTTAAATTATTCGACGGTTAAAAAAATTACTCGAGTACAAAAAAATATATTTAATTATTTAAGTTACCGCGTGCATTTCCTCAGTTTTTTTTTTAATATTTATTATTAATAATAGTAAATTAACTTTTTTATTTTAGCAGTTAATAAGCTTTCAAGTCCAGATATATTAAAGTATTATGAAATAAATATATATATATATATGGTATGAAGAGTTTTAAAAGTTTTGGCACGGGGGTTTTATAATTTTAAAAAACTCGCCCAAGGGATGAAAAGTCAGATGAATTTTCGTGCCAATGTCTGGTCGGTGAAAAGGCTCGTGCTGTTTCAAACTTCTTGGCAAAATTTCTCTTTACTCTCTCTTTTGCTCGGCGGGAGTTGTAAGAAGGAGGAATAAGTGGATGACGGGCAATTTCGATCCATCTATTGAATTAAACTTTAATATATCGAGTCTTGATGTTTTAGTTAATAAATAAATTTATAAATAAATTACCCTTGATTTTAGTGTAAGCTGGTTTTATTTATCCAGGATTACTTTATAAGTTTTCGGGTGGTTTTTAATAACCACCAACTTTGAGAGTAAGTGGTAGAGGGGATGATAGATCGCCCAGAGGATTGGGAGTATGATGAGAGAGAGTTGAAAGAGCTTAACCATCTAAGTTTTCAGTGGTCAGTGTCGTCCAGTTATGAGTGTGGTGTCTGTTGAAAGTCGAGGGCCAATATTACGTGTGAAAGGAACCCATAGAAACCTAGAGACTCTTTGTCCTACCCACGATAAAATACGAAGACCACAAAGTAAAGGCGTCGTTTCATTTTCTTTCCTTTCTCGCGACTTACTGTATACACATACATATAGATATATATGTATATGTATATGTATATTTAGATATAGATATAGATATAGGTATAGATACAGATACATCACACGTATAAAGTGGTATAGTGCGGTATACTCAGATGGTGGCTCTTGAAAATGAATAGCAGAATTTATAGTAAGAGAGATTTAGTTGAAAAGCATTCACGGAGACTTGCCAAAGATCTTGCTAGCTTGCCTTCTCTATCTTTCTCTCCTCACTCTACAATATAGAAAACGTTTAAGCCGGCGGAAATTACTAGTGGATTCCGCAAAGCAGGATAAATCTTGTAACTATATAGATATATATACTATTATTATTGTTATTATTATTATATCACTTGAATCCTACACTAGAGGTACTCTCGAGAAAAAAAATCCTCTTGCTGGCCGGTTAAAACTTGATTTGGACATCCTGTGAAGCTTCTACGGCGATTTAATTTGCAAGCTGTCAAAATGAATTTGCGACGTCGTCTCATCCGGAAAGTGCACATGTCCGGGCACATAGGGAATACGTAATTATCCATGAATACATACATATACATATATATATACTAGTGTGCTGGTCTACCTTCTTTCACATTTTATTCCGGCCTTTGCTTTTTTTAAACTTCTGCCTCGAAAAAATAAATAAAATTCTGACGATTTTCTGTTCTTGTATATAAAAATCCTCATTTACTTACACCAACTAAATTCAAATGAGTGCAAAAAAAATTAACTTGCTTTTTAATTTAATTAACAGATAAAATATATTTAGTCAGTTGTTGAATTTAATAGTAATAATAATTATTATTATTATTACTATGTGGGAAATTATATAACGTAAGCTGCAGTGCTACAGGTTTGGAATTGACGTTAAAATCACAGGCTTTACAAACAGTGGCAATAGTATGAATTATGAAAATCTAAAGCAGTAATTTCAAGTCGACGAACACGAACGGACGACACTATTATACATATATATACACACATATAAACATAGAGAGAGAAATGTAATATGCAAGTAGAGACGTCACTCGTAAAGTCCGGTTCGAATGGGAAATCACGGTTGATATGGTTGCAAAGTATATAAGATCTGAACTATATATGTATATCATATATATGGCATGCAGTAGACGAGACTAAGAATATAGAGTAATATAGAGTTGAGAAATAAGAGGAGTCTAGTCAGAGTCGTATGATTCTCGTGGGATACGCGAAACGACCTCACAAACGGAGACGACAGACGACGTCGTAACGTTTGATGAGATCGCACTGGGGACGACGCACATACACGTGACACACGTCGACGACAATGACGACGGTTGATACGGCTAAGTCTACAACTACCAGCAGAGGAGGTTTGTTAAGTATAAGGATAGCGTAGCATGTAACGTAACTTCTAGCATCCAGCATATAGAGCAGAAACCAACTGGCCTTCTTTACTTTGTCTTTATCTGAATCTCAATCTCAATCTCAATCTCAATCTTAATCTTAATCTTTTGCTCTCTCTCTATATTCATTGAACAAACTATTGGAAGCAGAGCCGGAGCCAAGTAGAGAGGACCTTCACGAGGTCAGACAACTTGATGCTTAACGACGATAAAGGACACTCGCGTTAAACTCATTTCCAAGTTTCAAGGTATAGCTCCAGAAACCGCTTTCTTCGCTCAACTCTTCTCTACCCCTCTTTCCTCCCCCTCACCCTCTCTTTCTCATCACCTTTCTGCTCTTCTCACCAGACACTCTTTCAATTACTCGCTATAAACATTTTCGCGACTGTATTTTATTGCCAGTTTTATTTTTATAAATACCCCAATCCTCCGAACTTTAAAAACCTCTGGGTACTTAAAAATTATCTGTCATAATAAAAATATTTACCCAAAGTTAAAAGTAATAAGAAAGTAATTAAAATTAGGGTTATCTGTATATTAAGCAAAAGTAACGTTAGTTTTAAAACATAAAAATGATAAAATAAAAAGTTAATTTAAAAAGAGCTAACAAAAAGTAAGTAAATTAAAATGTGACAAATTAAATGGAAAATTTAAGTCCGTATAATAATAGTAGTGAATAATCATTAAGGCGAATAATTGGAAGGGAAAACCGTTGAAATGAAACAGGAGTAGATATGCAGTAGCAGTAGCAGTAGCTCTAGCAATGGCAGGCAGGCAGCCAGGGTAAATTGGAAATCGATATGCGTGGGATTGCTGAAGGGATTATTATACGGTAATTGAGCCTGCTGTAGTCTGCAAAAGTTGACGAGTATACTTTTCCAATGTTACGTTATTGTCAATCGGAAATAATTGACTTGGGGATTAAGGTATCGAGTGTATTATATATCTTTCTCTTTCTATTCTGTAACTTTCTTTCCCTCTATTTCCTCTATGCTATACGTATGTACACAATACAAAAAAAAAATATATATATATGTATCGATACTCTTCCTCTCTTATTTCCTCTCTGCACTACATCAGATAGTACCAACGTGACGTCGACAGCTGTCGATCATGAGAAGATCCACGTAACACATGGATAATAATGCGAAACCTGCCAGAGACTTGAACTTTTTAACGAACGCAAAATTATTTTGCTCGGTCTATTCATCAACTTTATTCCCTGTTATCACTCGTCGAAGTGAAAAAAAAAAATAGTAATTTTACAGCATGAATGGAGAAGTTTTTTTTATTACGATTTTTGTAGTCGTATACTGATATGCATATTCTCTGTATATATTTTTCATATTTTTATAAAGGCATCTAATCAATGACGGACGTCTGCTATTAGTTGTACGAGGAAACTGATGCATATATACGAGCGAAATAGTTATTGTGTGTGTGGGCGAGCTTGCGAAGCTTTAAAACTTTTTATCAGTTGGTTTTTTCTTTGTCTCTAATTTTTGGTACTCTTAAAAGGCTCGTAGCTTAGACTAATGCCAAGAGAAATTGCTTTGCTTATCAGCTAATCTCTTTGTCACTAAATTCTAAGGACGAAAAAAAATACTTTACGTTCTCATGAACAAAAAATAATATAATCGGTTAAAAAAGATAAGAACTTAACGAGTATTGTAGCTGAACCTTTCACTGTTGATCCCCTACTTCTTTTGTATTAATTAAAATTCTGTTTTATACGACTACAATAAATATATAACCACATTTATCTCAATATTTTTAAGTAGTTTAACCCGAGTTTTTTTCTTTTACCAAAATTGTTTCATTTCGTTTTCAGACAAATATCCGTTTTTTTATCAAATGTCATTGGTTTATTTTGAAAAAACTTTTTTTTACAATGAAAAATTTGTACTTAGGATTTTTTTTTAAATTTACCACTGTAAAAAACGGGAGTGAATTCGAAGTGATTACGGATTTTATTTCAATCCCCATTCACTCTGATTCAGAGTTTTAGTATTAAAATAAACTCCCCTTCGGAGTAAATTTCACTTCTAAAGGATTCAATAAATAAATAATTTACTCCGCATTGACTCCGCAATTTTTTTAGTGTGAAAAAAATAAAAAACTCGCGATATTAAATTTCCAAAAATTGGCATTGGTTCCTTAATGTCTTCATTTTACCCAGTTCTCTTTTATTTTATTTATTAAAAATCTTTTTTTTTAATTTCATTTTGATACATATATATACAACCACTCCCATTTACTGTTTCAATTTAACTCATCCGAATCAACGATCCATTATCACGAAGCCCATTACTCATGTACCTGGCATACGCAGTTCCTCGCTGACGTCTCAGCCGTTCTATTTCCTCCTTTCGCAAAGCACTTTATCGTTCCATCGGTTTTTACCTATTTTCATGGCTATCTTTTTTATTTTTATTTATACCACCTCCTTGAACGTCATTTCAAATCGATCAAACCAGACACACAACCCACAGACACACACACACTGAAGCAAAATAATATTTTTTAATTTACGCAGACAAAAACTAATGGCAGACTACACCTATCTCTACCCACCGATTGCGTATTGATCGGCTCGCGAAAGCGATATGACAAAGAAATAGAAAAAAAAAATTTTTTACGAGCAGTCTGAAAATATCTTTGGCGGTGCTTCTTATTTTTACGCGTCGGTTGTCATTGCAGAGCCGCCACCACCACATCGAGTGGACACGCGATAACGTCACGTACGTGAGCGTGATCGAGAATCGCAAGGCGGATTAAGCCACCGATGGAGACACCTCAATCCTCGTCGCACGCGATACACATAAGCGCAGCTTTATAACTAAGCTCTCTGTACACTCAACTAAATTCAAAAATTCTAAGCTTCTGATTATTTTTTATCAAAAATTTTTTTTTTATCAATTTTTTAACGAAATTACTTCATTAACTTTTCGCTAGATAAGATAAAAATATATACATATATATCTTTTCCTCTTATTTCTCAGTCAAGATTATAAATTGTTGGATTAAGTCTAAAATACAACTCACTCGTATTATAAAATATTTTTCGTATCATTGAGATCTTTAAACTTTTTTTTTATTTTTATTTTTATCACATCTGTCAATCTTTATACTGTCTACAAGTGAAGTATACTGATGAAATACAATGCAAAAAAAAATATATATAAATAATAATGACGGAAAAAAATGAAAGTGATAATGGTAAAATATATATGTGTATATATTTATGCAAATAATTTTTTTATGTCATATATTGTCCATGGATAATGTAATAAAATAAAATGCGTTTAAAAAAAAAAAATAAAAGTGAACAAACGCATTTCGCAAGTATAAAAACGGTTGAAAGTCATCGTGAAAAAAGGCTAAAGCCACAATCGAATATAGCTAGAGGTGGTATAGAGGCAGGTGTAACCGTTGTCCAGATGATGTATGCATATATGTATGTATACATATATGCACACATAGATATAAATGTGTAAAAGTGTGTGAGTATGTGTAACACGGGTAACGCGAGTCGTGTTTCACGTTCACTCGTTCACATCCATCGAGGGCTGGCCATTAATCTTACCAGGGTAAGCTAAATGACTGATGGACGCACGAGCTCGAACGAGACGCCCGTGTACACAGCTCTTTACACACGGCCCGCGTAAAAGCGCGTCCACGGTTTTGCTATGCTTGTCTTGTATATATATTTTCGTTTTTGCATGCCACTCACG
Source organism: Microplitis deprimator (assembly GCA_964016945.1). Classification (NCBI taxonomy): domain Eukaryota; kingdom Metazoa; phylum Arthropoda; class Insecta; order Hymenoptera; family Braconidae; genus Microplitis; species Microplitis deprimator. The sequence continues at coordinate 2,891,136 of OZ024710.1, read as the reverse complement.
CAAATCTTCGTCAGTGTACATACTCACACATTCTCTACTAACTCTCATATATATATATATCACATATTCACACAGGCATACACTCACACCAAGTTATCTCCTTCACGCTTGCTGGCTAGATGCCTAAAACTGACTTACAGAACTTGAAGAAGATTAAGAGCCATTCGAGCTATAGCTGATCGATGACGTTACAAAAAATATAAAAACCATTTTATAAAGAAAAATAAAAAAAAAACCATAAATGGAAAAAGATATATAATAATATTGTGGCAAGCAAAAATTAATTGATCCATATGTTTGGCTATATATGTATATAAAATATGAAAACGTTCGGCTGAGCCAGACATTTAATTTATTAACTCCTTTAAATGTATGTTCATATTTTTTAGTGTAATAAATTTTTATAAATAAGTGAGTTATTTTTGTATTTTTTTTTTCTTTCAATTTATAAGTTTTTTGAAACAATAACTAAGAACGTTATCTAATTTAACTGTTCATTGAGTAACGAATGCTGTCTGATAGCTTCGAATGGCTTATACCGAAAAAAGTGACGTGATGTAAAAAAAAAAAAATTTTTTCTAATAGAAAATGTCAACTTTTAGTACTTAGGAAAAGTGGTAATTTTTTTTAAATTTTTGAATAATTGAAATAATGGTGTTATAAAAAATTGTTTGATAAATGATCAATTACTAAAAGAAACTTTATTTGAATTATAATAAAATATAAAAAAAAAATGTTTTTTAATTTATCTGATAGGAAATGAGAAAAAAAATAATTCCGTGAGTCACGAACACATTATAATTGTCTATTGATTTTTCGTTCCATATATAAAGTGCGTTACTTTTTATAAATTTTTTTTTCCTTTTTTCTATTCTTATCTTGCCTTTCATTTCATAAATCAATCAACTGTTACATTGTAATTTGCATTTCCGTCATGCTCGATTTGATGCATTTGATATAGACCATTTTTAATTTAAAATGAACTCAACTATATAAGTAAATAATTTATAGTAATAAAAAAATGATACCCTCATATATATAAGGGGTGTAAAATAATTTGTGTCGAATCGAATATTAATATTCCCCTCAAAATTCAAACCGAATTATTACGAAAAAATTTTAGTGATTTACGACATGTATTTACAATTTAAGACTCGAAATTTAAACCGAATATTTGAATTTTAATCGAATAGTAATATTTCATTGCAATATCTCTCATATATTTTCAATTAATTGGCAATGTGCCGTACAATTAACTCGATTGTAAAAATGTATTGTAATTTGTCGCGGATTATCGTCTAATAATTACAGAATATTAAAAAAAATATGATTGCACATAAATTTACCGATAGTGATAATTTAGATGTGTAAATAGATAAAAAATAAATAGACATATACATTTACAATCAATAATTACTGATAATTAATTGAAAAAAAAAAAAAAAATTAAATAAATAAATAAATGAAAAATTGTATTTATTTATTTACTACACACTCCATCAATCTATAAGTAGTTTTGTAAAATACATTATAATTTACCGTTATCTTAATCGAACGCCTAAGTAGACCTACCCACATTACACCGTAGTTTCTCTTTTCTCAAGATCCTTGCTTACATACAACGTTACACATTTAATTATCCGCAATCAGATGTTGATGTGTACAAACATCCACAACTAAATTAATTACTGCCGCGTAATAAATATAAAATATATATTTTTATAATACGGAGGCCGATCAAAACAGAAAAACTCGAGTGTAATAAATTAAATAACGAAATTGCAAAGTGAATTTATCGATTTTTTTTTTTTTTTAAATGAATCGTAAAAAAACAATTTTTTTGACAATTTATTAAAATAATAAACTCGGTAATTAATTAACGAGATTAAAAAATTAAAAAAAAAGGAAAGTGGGAAATAAAATAATATTTGCGAATGGAGTGAATATTTTTTTTTTTTTTTTTTTTTTCAACATTCAATGGTCATTGAATAAAAAAATATAACTGTTAGTTGTCTGGAATCGAGAGAGTACTGAATAATAAAAAATAAAAAAAATCTCCATTAAGTGCCGGCAGCACAATATCCGCCAAGATAATAGCTGGTTAAACATTTTAAAAAATTTTAACCGTACCACTTTCAATTGATTCCATTATGGTATTTTTTTTTTTTTTTTATTTTCGTTCCCTAGTTTACTTCCGCCAAAAATATTTCAGCGATTTTTTTTTTCATTAACGAATGCAATAAAAAAAAAGTGATTTGATAAAAAAGAAGTTAAATTGTTGTCAAGTGTGCGTACTAATTTTTTTTTTTTTTTCCAACTATCTGTCAACTTACGTTATTTTGATTCAAAAATTACAGAAATATTAAATTACAATTGATAATTATTTTAAAAAAGTTTTTTGAAACTCGGGTTTTCTCGCCCCCTCTCAGTCCTACTCGAGATAACTTTAATTAAAGTAATGAATTACCATCGGCGATTAAATAGAAGCAGATTTAAATTTTTATCAAGAGTAAGTACATCTAGCGCACAGTGTTGGCGCTTACATGTACACTGTCAGAGGCACTACTACTATCGCGAGTATTTAAGCTTTAATTGAGTCGACGGATATCTTGTTGTAACGAAGTTTGACCGTTAGTTACTAACCCAACGTCGGCGTCCAATCATTTGCACTGGTTACCACGATGAAGCTCGCTCGGATCTAAAACACGGACAGCCCTTTTTGTGCCATGCCAACGCCTAATGCAATTTTACGCTCGGTGTAAAACTCACCGGCTGAATATTCGGCCGGGATCTATAGATATTCTAGTGTAAACTTAGTAACCTTCGTAGACTACTGTACCAGACTGTCACGAAATTTATAAAATAATAACAATGACATGAATAATAAAATAAATTATTTAAAATTCAGGATTTAAAAAGATAAAGGAAGGAAGAAGGAAGAAATAAAAAGCAAAGAAAGGTATTTTTATTTCATTATTCATCGGGTTATTTTAAAATATAAATTATGCTGAATAATTTACTTGGCCTCTGATAATTCTCGTCTCGAAAAACCAAAGCCATTAAGAGCGTCAAGTAAAGCTGCTGAGCCGATAGTTCTACTTGCCGGTAGTGGTACGTAGGAGATGAACAGGAACAAGAAGTACGGAGAGAAAATGATGAAGAAGAAGAAGAAGGAAAATAAGAATAAGAAGAACGGAGTGAACGAGAGAATCAATATTGGGCTAATTAATTGTTCAAAGCAATCAACCATTCATGAATACCCTATAAATAATTATTGTAAGAGACATCGTGAATAAAAGAGATTGGGTACGCGATGTTGCTATCAGCCAACTGATGGTCTTTATGTTACCTGAGAGTATATACAGTCTTCTCTAATTTATATTTATTTTTACTTTAAATTAAAACCAAAGCAACCTCACGGATCGTCGCCGAGGAGAATGACCTATCGATTTTGTTTTTATAAAAAACTATAAAAGTTTAAATTTATTTACCGTCAAAGTGACATGACAATTTGTCACGAAGATCATGATGATGCTTTCCTGAAGAATATAATACGGTACTTTTGGTAAATGTGTTACGCAATGTATGCACAGAGAAATATGTACACATACTTGAGCCAATAGAATATTTATGTGCACTTAGTGAAAACTTTTTACAAAAAGATACAAGAGGATCCTTGTGTAGGTTTAAATATATTTGTCTACAATATATGTGTATAGATGTAAACATCCATATTTATAGGTATATACATCAGAGGCAGATTGAAATTGCTATACGGAAGATGAGAAACGATATTGTCGAGTCAGCAAAAAAATTAAAAAAAAAAGTGTATTCGAGCTAGGGAAGATAAAAAATTTCTAAGGGGAATGGGTGAAGCTGGGAGCCACTACCCTTCCATCTCTTCCGTGCGAATGGCCAAAAGACCCTCCAAGCAAGCATTCCCTGTCCTTAATTTACCTCGAAAATCGCCGATGAAGCGAGCGCTGATTCTCCGGTGGAGCGACGACGGTCTGTTGGCGTCGATGAAATATTCAGTGGTGGGTTTAAGGCCACCACTGCTTACTGCTTACTGCTTGAGAGAGACCTCGGTGGTGAAGAAAAAGAGTGAAAAATTTTATCAAGATGATGAAGATGGAATTGGATGAAGAAATCGGTTAGATGCTCCAGAGCTGATCCGTGAAAACCGGAAAAGATTTTATTCATTTTTTTTAAATTTTTATAGATCCGTAGGACGGAGAAAAAAATTAAAGTTAAATCAAGACGATGAAGCAAATCAGGCGTGATGAGTGATTATATTTTTTTACGATAAATATCGACAAGATTTATGTATCGGGGTATCTTTTGGGCATTAAAATATGCAAAGACTGTAAGAGCAACCACAAACTCACCTTGATGAGCTGGATAATTTTCAACAAAAATTTATCCTACCGTACATGCTGCTGTCATAGAGAGGAGAGAATTATTTTTATAAACGAAAAACCGGAGTATCTTGTTTCGTCACGAGAAAGAAAGAGTGAGCGTGATATTAACCGCTCGATAATCCGTGAGAGCGTCGAGAATTATGGATGACGAAGAAGCAAAGGGAGGAAGAGGGGGGAGGGGCAAGAGGACAGGAGAGAGGGAGGGCATGAAAAGCAAAGGGGTTAAAAGCGGAAGGGAATTGTCGGCTACGGGTGGAAGCCGATCTCGAATGGCTTCGTGCGATTTGCAAATGAACGACGAGAACGGATACTCCGTAGAGAGTTAGAGAGCGCGGAAATCCTGCGAGCAAATACAATTCATCGGCTGGTGCTACTGCTATTTCAACATCCAACTAAAATATATATATACATATATATGTACATATACATATGATGAGGGTTGTAGTTATATATTTGCAGAATTTTTTCACTTTGATCATAACCCATTGATTGCTACATAAAAATTTGACCCTTTGCTCTCAGAATCGACACTCATTAGTTCTATTTTTTTTTTTTTTTTTTTTTTTTTCATCTCCACGCTGTTTAATCATCAGTGTAAAAGTACATTTTTATATTTGATGAAAGATATTTTTTTAGTGGTTATATTTTATTCAGCTGTAAATTTTTTTTTTACAGCTTTCAATACCTGACGATTGATTTATCAAAAGTATTTAAATATTTAAAGCATAAATAATTCAAAAAAAACTTATTTAAATGATAAAGTTTTATTTATGCTCCAAGTAAAGGCATAAAATTATTATTGCTATTTTTTATAGAGCTACTTTTTCTTAGCAGATGAAATGCAATTGAAATGCTGTAAAAAAAAGTTTAAGAGTTTTGATATACCGTGGAAATGATGGCAGTAGTTTATGTTGTTGATCTTCTTCTTTCTTATCTCAACTATTGACGATCTATTTTTCGCTATCTCACTCGTTAAACCAACTTTATACCAAAAAGTATACCACTACCGCTCTCAAAGGAAAATAAAAATAAATAAAATAAAAAATAAAAAAGAAAGAAAATGTAAGAAGAATAAAAAAATAAGAAAAAAGATAGAAGCCACTTGAGTCAGTTCCACATTCTTCGTCGTTTCTAGACGATCATAAAAATCTTTATGTGAACCACAGTCCATGAAGACCTGAAATACTAACAGTCAGGTCCTCCTCAACTTGTCTTCTCTATCTGTCTATCCACTCGCAACTATACTGACGTTTTAACTCTAACTCAAACCAACATCATCTCAAATGAAACCAACGGGCAGATCTGCACCCAAAAGGATTCTCTCAAGATACTTATCTTCATCACGTACTACCAACATTTCTTCGTCATTTGCTATCCTCCTAAGCTTCTTCAACAAACTTACGTCACACTCCTCAAAAGGGATTTTATATATATATATACATATATATAGAGAGGACGGGTGAGAGACAAAACGGGCTAGGGCGGGTAAAACGGAGTACTTCCCAAATTTTATAAAAAAAAATTTAATGACTTTAGTTTTATACTAAAAACTATTTTAAAAACATTTTTTTTTCCTTTGTATTCAATAATTATGTAAAATATAATTTTTCTTCATGTAAATTTCTTACAAAAAAATTTATTTAATATCCAGAAATTTTTTTAACCTTTTTTAGGGAGTGCCCTATTTAACCCGCAAAAATTAAAATTTTTTTTTACCACAAAATTTTTTCTATTTACTTTGAATATCATTAAAAAAAAAATTAGCGTATTTGAGTCCTCGACTTAGTATTGCCTTAAGTACCCCGTTTTGTCCCCGCCCCTCTCCTGTCGCTCAATTTTTTAGTACCCTTTGTTGAACGTTATCTACTCAGCAATTTTAAAAACCATAAATAGACATATCTAAATTACAAGCTCTACAACCCTGACCTCTTTGGCTTTTGTTTTATCATTATACTTTGCTGCCTTCTTTTTTAACCCCAGTAATATAATAATTCATGGTGGCCTTTATCAACACTGTAAAAATATAAGTGCGATAGCAAGAAAGCCAAAAGAGGAGTAAAAAAAAGTCTTTCAACATTACTTTCATAGTTGACTTATCGCGCACTAAGTATTTTTCACAGAAAAGTTGCAGCCCCAATCGCGATCTTTTCAAAATATATTTCACCAAATATTACAAAATTATTCCATAGAATCACTAAATCCTGCGGAGTATTTGGATAGGGGTCGTTGCAAAGATAGTAAGAAAAAAAAAAATATCCAACAAAATAAACAAGACAGCTCTTTTTTAGAGTAGTAACTGATCTATGAATCTATTGGCAAACAAGTAAGATTGATATTTTCTGCTGGAATAAACTTTTCGTATCAATCTTAATATTTGGATTTTTATGTATGTAAAAAGTTGTTTTATAAAAAAAAAAAAATAAAATATGAGTTACTGATGAATAAGAGTAAGCTTTAGTTTGTTTTTCAACAATAACCTGTTTCCTTAGCTCCTCTAATTCACCCAGTAACTGTTATGTGACAAGATCGTTATCTTTTACACAAAACTTTTATAAAACTTTATTCTTACTTATCCTTTTTCTTTTATAATTTTATATTTTTTATGCCCGATAAACTTTTTTGATTGATACTGCATTAAAAGTAACGAAAAGAAAATATAAATATTCAGAAGCAGATCTCGCATAAAAGTTACGCCAATATTAATTTTTTTTTGTTCCGCGATAAAATTAAATTTAAAAACAATTTTTATAAAAAATTATAAAGTTACTTGAACATTAAAAGTTTGTGACGGTGATGAATAAATTTAATTAAACTTGATCGAGTCAAGTGTCGAGATTTTGAAATTAGGCATCAAACTGAACAATGGGATTTAATAGTGTAAATAAATGAGTAATGTTTACCGGACTGATATTAATTATAAATAAAATATTAAACACAGCAGGGCGCGTTCACGCCGAATAGCTACTGGGTGCTCAAACATCTGCGTGGTTGATCAAACGTTTATTGTCCTATTTCGAGTGTGTTGGTCACGCGTCAGCTGTCAACGTCGTGATATTTCGTATTGTCTTGATACTTAATCGTGCGATGGATGTCACCATCACATACTACTCTAGCTATTGAGAGTATCAATACAATACAATGTCACCGCGTGTTATGTCTACGGAACACACACACACACACAGCTATATATATATATATATTATACATATGTACGTATACTGAAGCTTTGACCTGTTCCTTTGTCTATTACGTGCACCCAAATTAATTTCTCATAGAGCTATAAACTAAACCATCTACACATTTCTCAATTAATTATCAAGATCCCAATCAATATCCACTTGACATGCTACGAAAATATATAAAAATATATAGAAATAACAAAATCTTCTTATGAGCTTTGAAGAATCTCTGCTCGGAATGATTGGCATGAAAAAGTTATCGACTTATCGGGAAAAAGCACCGAGACGACACATTTGAAGATGTAGAGTCGGAAAATGGTTAAACTGAAAATCGTTATTGGAGATTACATAGAAATAGAAGAAATATAAAACAAAGAAAAAAAGTTTTACAAGGAAAGAAAAGTATCTGATTGGTCTCGCGGGAAAACTTGAATCGTTACTGCACAACATGGTCGTTTTCTCATCATACCAGTTTTCCGGAAGCTAAAACTAAAACTGAAACTGAAACTGAAGTTACAGCTAAAACAAGCGGGTTACCTTTATCATACCACTGATGCGAGTGTGTTATACACCAATTTTGAATGAAATTGTAATGAAAGTTAGTCCATTTAGACTTTATGGTAACGAGTGCGGAGTCTGGTGTGTATCGGGAGAATAAACAGAAGATAAAGAGAGATGGAGTAAGCAAAAGCACAGGCTAATTATCGGTCCACAGTTGCTGTCTGTATATATATACATATATGTCTATACGTAACTGCTAAGGGGTTTCTCGAAAGAGGGGTTGGGAAAACGGTTGTTTTCGTATTTACTGTTGAAGAAGAGAAAATACTGAATGCAGATACTGGCAATTTGTTGATGTTTATACGGTAAAATATGTGTGGATTTTAAAACGGTTGAAGATGTTGCTCTTTGGACTCATTGACGAGATGTCACAAGTATCGAAAATAGATTGATTATTATGAGAGGTTTATTGTTACTAGATTGATTGTTGATCGAGTGTAAAGATGTTAAAGTATTGTATAATTGATAGATATTGTCACTGGATAGGATCGATGTGAATTCATTGATGGGTCATCTGGCAAACTCCTGGCCAATTAAGGGACAATGAGCCAGTTTTCGGGTGTGCTCAGTTGTGCTTGTGTTCATCATGGGGGGCCATTGTGCTGGGCAGCTGACAATAGCACGGACAATGAACGATACTTGCCGAGTAATGCGACTCTCTCGTAGTACCTCGTGCTGGGACGCAGCTGGTTCGTGGTGTACGTACCTAAAAGGGTTCATTCTCTCGGTTGTTGGTTTACTTGCTTACATACACCACAACACACATTCCGAACTACAGCTATATGGACATTGCACATGTGTACATTATCTTTTGTAGTTGTAGTTGTAGTTGTAGATTCAAAATCCAAATCCAAAGTGTTAGTTGTTGGTACATATGATGGAAAGTCTATTCGTTATTTTAGGATTTATATTACACGTGCCAAGTTTCACAAATGTAACGCGAAAAGGTATGTTTACTTCTGCTGGGGATATTTTCATTCACTAGACTAACCATTAATCATCAATCGTTCAAATAAAATCCTTCACAATTCTCTCATGTAGTAAAGACTTTTTTTACTACCAAATAAACCCCCACGGTTTTCAATAACTACGGTCTTATTTTGTCACTACATATCAAGTACGTATTTAAGAGCATTAATTTCTTCACCGGACTCATTATCCTGATAAATATTTTGAGTATTAATAAAACTAAACAAAAAAATTTCAAACCGTCGATCGTAACTGAAAATTACCCGGTTTATACTAAAATTAATTATCCTGAGTACGGTATCAAAATGTAGAGTGGTAATCATAAAGGGAATATATATTACGCAAAAAGACATTATATTGTATTATATAATATTATAAACAAGTGAGTAATGAAGATATTAAATTATTAATGCCCTATAATATCAAGTTTGCGCGCGAATTTCCCGGTTATGATGATGACGATGAAGAGATAGGCCACAGCTATATATGTAGTGTTGGCAATACAGCACAGTGTCAATCGTAATCAGAACTGTCGGGACACACATATATGAATTACAAAGTAATTACAAAGTGGGATCAGGTTGACGGGGACGCAACGTATATCATTGTTATTAATCGTTACCAGTACGCGCTGTCAATTAAGTAAATCCTATCCAGACCCTATACTCTACGAATACGAATACTACTGCTACTGCTATTGCTACTGGTACTGGTACTGCTACTGGTACTACCTCTACTACTGCAACTTGTACTAAAACAGTGTGAGTGGAATTCCAACTCGAACAACTCTGAGCCGCAGTTTCAAGTCTATGACGTTCCGGGTTCCATTAGTTAAATTATGGTGGTCCCGTGTGGATGCTCGCGTGTTTCTCTGAGCCCGAGCTTTGGGAGTGGCATTCGTAATACTGAGCTTTCAAGAGAAATGCTCGTCAGCATTGACTGCCTACTACTACTACCACTTATACTACTTCAACCACTAAATCCTCAACATTATTCTTCCCCGTCATGTATACATATTATTTTACAAATAACCTACTAAAATGTTTACGTAAACGTTAAATTTTTTTATTTTATTTTCAAGTCGCTAAATTATTTTTATTGCCATGCTGGATACATTTAAATTACTCAAATGGATTTTTAGTATGTATATAAATCCTAGGATTAAGTATAAAAATATATAAAAAATAAAAACATTGTCAAACTGTATTACAAAGTACTTTCCATGGCATTAAAAATTCCATTAGCTAAATTATTGCTGTTTATTCCCGTAGGTCATACTTAACAGTTTTCATATAATGGCAAATAAAATAATTAATACCCTGAGTATTTTTATTGTGATACGAATAAATTAAATTACAATTAACTAAATAACTTAATTATAATAAAATTTGTATTTTTTAAATTAACTAGACTGTAGAAAGAGAGGTCTTAAAATTAAATGACGACGGTGTAATTTGGCGGTGTTCAATCGGTGTAAAAAAAAATTCCACGTAAAGAAATTTAAAAAAAAATGTATTACATATAACAAAATATATAAATTTAATGAATATTTTGCTATGTACTTATCTAAATAATTATTTATGTAATATGTAATTTATATAAAAATTACACAATTTCACACCCACCATTTTATTCACCAATAATTTAATTAAATAATTAAAACACTTTTTAATTACAGTGATCGAGTAATTAAAAAATATTCACAAAATTAAATATTTTAACATCGGGTAATTTTTTTTTCAACATCGACAAAAAATATTTACACCCTCGGCGGTGTTATTTTAACACCGAAATTTTAGCACCTACACCGCCTGGACTTACTCCGGTTTTTTTCAGTGTATTTATAAAATTGCAAGTTTAAATTTACCGGCAAACAAAAAAGTTCAACTTGATTTACAAGGATTTATTTTTTTTTTTTTTTAACGTCAAAATCTCAATCTCGGTGTAAAGCATGTAATTAAGTTATTATAAAAACATTTAAAAGATATACAAAAGCCAGGTTTAGCAAAGACTGTACAGTATTGCAGTACAAGTATTAAGGTTTTTAGTATTTATTATTATTTTTTTATAACATCTTTTATTGCCTTTCTTTGCACTCTGGGTTATACACGTTCTCTCCCGCCTACTGTATCTCGAAAAGACTTATCGCTACGGCAATAAAGCGTCATTGCCTCAAGTTATATATTATTCGACATTGAAATACTGCCGAGCAGCATGTTCTCCGTTTCGTCGACTCGCGAAACTACGTACAAGTTTCCTACGTTTGACCCCTTTCATCTTACAGTTAACAAAAAAATGTAATAAAAGTAAAAATAAAACTACGATGAGAAATAAAGAAACATTACTATTTTTTACTTTTTCATTTTATTCTCTCTAGTCTGGACGTATCCTATTCCATTATCATTATTTCCCTTTAATTTTTTTAATTTAATTATCAGCATCAAACAGACCCGTCTATCTTTGTATCAATAAATTTCAAACTGAAATTCAATTTCACCAACAAATTTCAATTAAATTAATAAATTTATATTTTAATTATTCGAGTTTATAAAAATTATTCACTTGTTATCAGTTATCATCGGAATATCAATTAAAAATTATAAGAATTTTAATTAAAATTTTTTATGGGTGTGTGCTTGTATCAAACTTTATTGTAATTAAACTACAAAGATTTAAGTAACTAATTTTTATCGAGTCATGCGTAAGATGATTAAAATCTGAGATTAAAAAAGGAATTAGTAAATTTAATTCATAATTCGCAGGTTTGTTTCCGAAAATATCAATCGAAAATTCCAAAATTACCGAAAAAATTTTTTTCTACATTAATATCAGAGCGAAAAGAGAAAGAATGGGTAAAATGGACACCCAGAAATTTTCAAAAATGAAATCAACCCTACGAATTTTAATTTCCATTAAATTTTTTTAACGAGCGAATTTTTTTATTAACTTGAAATTTTTTTTAATTTTTTTAATGACCCATTTTGCCCAAGATTCGAATTTTTTTTTGTGGCTGCCATATTGATACCAAATGTTTATTCATGGGCAAAAAAATGAGTAGAAAAAAAAAAATTTACAGAAATGAAATTTTTTCAGGAGATTCATTTCGCTCCTCTGTGACTTGAAATCATCGACTTTAATTTAACGATACTATTTGCTGTCAATGAAAATTTCACTTCTCGCGTACTAGTAAACAATATATTAAAATTTATGAACAGTAAAATAAAAACCTCGCGTTAAAAGTGTACGAAATTGAGACCGATAATACACAGTGACTATTAATACATTATTATCATGTTTTTCACTTAACAAACAATTTATTTTGGATAACGTCCATGTTACAGCCTAATAATCCTCTTGCTGACAACATTTACGTACCAGTAATGACATGTTTTCGCGCGTCTGCAAGATATTAATTATCAAGAGCCTTCGTGTGCCGCCTTAGAGATTCCCCTTCACGTCACTACTCCACTTCTTTGGTTCCCACCCAAAGTTTCGTGTTTCGGTGTAACCGAAACCGCGCGTTTGTTTGTTTATTATTTATTTTTCCGCTTTATTAATAATCAACAATATAAAAATTAATACCTCCACCAAATAAATCCTCAATAGCTGAATAAAAAAAATAAATCTATAAATTTTAATACAAAAAGTATTTTAAAAAAATAAAATACCAGATAAAATTTATCAATTGATATTGTTTTGATTATAAAATTCATTTTTTCATTTGGAACATCAAGGAAAAAATATAGATATAGTTAATTAAAAAAATAGACAAATATATATATGTATATATGTCCACCGATTCAATAATATCCCAGGGCTTTGCCGGAAGCTCAGTTATCGATTGGCATACCGCGTATGCGGGGAAACAGAACAGAGTGTGGTAGGCAACAGAGAAAGCGCCGTTGGCAACTGAGACCATCTCTTCCAATAATAATATATACAATAAAATATCAATATATTATGAGAATTATATTTTGAACTAAGCTTGTATAAGTGACCCAAGTGTCAATGCGAAATATTTAGCTGCAAGATTCCGTAATTGCGGCATAAATATTAAAGTCTTCGGTTCCCGAGAGTTTGAAAAAAAGTTAAATGGGCGATAGTGAGAAATAAACGGGATGTAAAGGTGAGTACTGTGGGGTCATCTATTGGCTGTAAATTAATGGATTTACAATTGCATTGCCGTTGAATTTCAGTATAATAGTACGAGGTAGTTGGAGTTGTAACAGGGCAGAGTTTATTGCTTGATGCAAATGATTAAATGCCCAAATGCATGCTTCACTAAGCAGCTACCAATAAATTTACATAGATTAGATATTAAATCACTTTGGCTTCATTGTTTACTCGCAATATATTGGTTTTATAATATCGGACCCTACTTTTTCCGTTTATTTATTTTTAGAAAAAATTTTTTATTTATTATTACTTTTTTTTCAAATCTATACACTGTAAAAAAACTGGGGTAAGTCCAGGCGGTGTAGGTGTTAAAATTTTCGGTGTTAAAATAACACCGCCGTCGGTGTAAATATTTTTTATCGGTGTTAAAAAAATTACCCGGTGTTGAAATATTTTTCGGAGTTTAAAATATTTAACTTTGTGAATATTTTTGAATTACTCGATCACTGTAATTAAAAAGTACTTTTATTATTTAATTTAATTATTGGTGATTAAAATGGCGGGTGTAAAATTGTGTAATTTTTAAATAAATTACGTACAGCATAAAAAATTATTTGAATGAGTAGATAGCAAAATTGAAATTTCCTCTGGATAAAATTCATTAAATTTTTATATTTTTTTATATGTAATATATTTTTTTTTTTTAATTTCTATATGTGAAATATTTTTTTACACCGATTTAATACCGATATTTTAACACCACCTACACCGCTGTTTTTACAGTGTATTAATAGCGCGAAATAATATTTATATTTGAAATATTGTAAAACGGTATTTTGTTGGTGATACAAACAAATATTGCGTGACAAATTTATAATCAATAATCTGAAAATCAAGATCGACTGAGTAAACTTGTAATAAAGTTTCTGTCAAGTCGCGTGATATCAAAGCTTTACATATGATTTATTCGAAACATTTACTGTCAATCATACTAAAATATACATACATTTTTTTTGTTTTTTTAATACTATATATTTAAAATTAATGTCATAATTTTTTCAATTGGCTTTTGGCATTAAAGAAATTTTAAATTTTTATTTACGTTCATATTTTATTATTTTCATTATTATAAAACTTTTTTTGTTAATCAAATATTAATGGAGTATTGAATAACTAAATGATATTAATAAATAATAACTTTTTATAGGTATATACATACGTATATGTGTATGTGTAAATATGAATTTAAATGATTTCATTAACTTGTGTTCTAAAGTTTTTTTTTTTTTTTTTTTTTTTAAAGGCAGTATTAATATTGCCGCCAGTTGTTTCGAGTTATTTTTTCCTCTTATGACAACGGCAAAGACAAAAAAAATGTAATTATCATTATATTAGACTATAAAAGCGTTTAGTTAAACTAAAGTTTCAGCGCTAAGGGATGAAAATATAACGTTAACTTTTACGTCAAAGTAATTACATCGGAGCTTAAAGTGTTAAAAAAAAAAAATAAAAAATTGCATAGCTAACTACTTGAGATAGTTTGATTTAATTGCCTATTGGATCTAACTAACTAATTATCTATTTAAAAGTATCACCTTTACTTATAAAATTTAAATTAATACTCAGTATTATAACGGCGATAATGTTAATAATTAAGTTGCGTCATTTATTTAAATTCAATTGTAAAATCTACTTAAATATTTCGCGGATTATTTTAATCAATTTAATGAGAAATTATTAATTAAAAAATATTTTACTCACCCTTTCGATGAGGTAGAGCTTGCGATCCATGAGAAGCACGCCGACTTTTTTCCACCCGTTCATATTATTTTCAGCCACCCATAGAACTTCATAGAATATTGGGTGGGTTTCAGCAATTCGGGTTGCGCGATCCTTTAATTCATTTAATTATTATTATTGTTCATTTAAATCTTGTGGTAAATAATTTTAAATGGGCATAGAGAAATGAAATGGAATGTTGAAGGAAAGTTGAGAACTTGATAACTTCAGGGAACTTTTGATATTTATTTGCGGTATTTCAGTATTTCGGAATAACTGAAATATTGAAGGGTTTGAAAATTCAAAAGAATTATGAAAAATTATTAAACAGTAATGAATTCGCGAACGAATGTATAATTATTTGAAATATTTATGAATGTTATGGGGATTTGAAATTTGGCAAACGCGGAAAATATTCTGCAACTTATAAAATTTATTGATTTGTAAATTTAAACTTTGAAATTTTTGGCGTAGGGAATTTAGAAAAAAAAACAATAAAAATATAAGGATACGGAAATTTTATGAAAATTTTTGAGGAATTTTTAAAATCGTTGAAAACTTGAAAAAAATTTTTTTTCAGGAATTTTGCAAGAAAATTAAATTAAATCAGTCTAAAAAATTAAAATATATGATAAAATTTTTGAACATATCAAATATTTTTTTATCCATAGGTTAAAAATATCAAAACAAATAAATAAAAAACAGAGAACGATTCAACAATAAATATAAAAAAAAAATAATAATAAAACATGTTATCTCACCCAGAATAGTTCTCCAGGCCCAAGACTTTCTTGAGACTTTGTCCTCAATATCATATGTCGTGGAAAACCTCCCTGCAATAAAAAATGAATCCCACTTTAAACCCTCAAATCGAGAAAAAATCCATCCAAATGTATTTTCTACGAGTTTTTAATACAATGTTAAACTCAACTCGATATATTAAAGTTTATGAAAATAGTAATTACGTTTATCTTTAATGTACAACTCAGTGAAAGTACATACTTTACTTGTTAATCGAATTTTAATAGCCACTACAATGATGATCGACGTGTAATCATGTCTTTAAATTTCATATACGCACTATTGCTTAAATATAATTGCAGTTCATATTAATAATAATTATATTATTCAGACTTCAGACGGTTAAATTTTTTCAGCTGTAACTTGCTCATTAATTTAGAAAATAACTATAATTTTAAGCATGATTAATTAAATAAGATATTTCACAAGTGACAGGTACAAATCTTTGTATAAAATATAATTTATACGGTGTTGGATATACACCCATATAATTTTTTCACTTCGAAAAAAAACGCAGTATTTAATATTTATATATACAGGTATATACAGCGCCTTTAACATGTATTACTATTTCTTTCCTTATATATATATATATATATATATACTTTTTCTCTCTGGCAATCTTGCTGATTATTCATGCAAGTTTTTCACCCCGGAAATTCACGTTTTTAGTGAGCGCAATATTCTTGCTCTACAAGACACGCACACAAAGCTGAGTGTGCTTGCAAGCTTACGCTGGACGTGGCGAATAAGAACTTGTAAAAGAGACAAAGCGACAACGAAAGGTATATTGTACTTTTTATATGTGTATAGTATTGTATAGATATATATGTATAATATAAAAGAAAACGAAGGAATAATGTGTTCTGACAGCTTGTCGACGTTATTCGCGTTAAAGAAAAAAAATAAAAAAACGGCCCCTTCTACCCCGCAAACTTACCATCTCACCAAGTGGAAATGATAGACTAAAAAAAATGGCGCCGAAGGAAGTATACCGCGGCAATTACGGAAATTAAAACTCACACCCGCGTACTGAAAATTCTTTCAGACGCTGTTCGGTCGTCAGACTGGCACACAACTTTCTTACAATCTTAAGATAAAAAAATTAAACGAAAAAAAGGGGTTTTGAGAGAACGAAATAAAAATTTATAAGGCTCTTGAACAGTTGCGCGAGGAGAGATATAACAAATGGGTATGTTTAATTTTATATTATTATTCTAGACAATTCTAAAATTATTCTTGTTTACACTAACGAGTTTTTTTATACGTTTATAAAACTTTGTAATAGAAAAAAAGAGTTTGATGGAAATTGTAGAATGGAAAATTTCTACGAATCTTTTAATGAAACATCCGATATTAATTATTCAGTACAATAAAAAATTCATTGAAGGAATTAAAAAACCCATTAGTCTACAGTAATAATTAATTGGATAAATAGATATTTTTTTTTTTCATGAATAATAATTTCATATTAAATCTTTTTAATTTAAAAAGTTGTTTAATAAGTTTGACGAAGTCGAGCAAATTCATCAAGATAATTAATTTGTTTAAAATTCTAAGATCTAGCGTTATCTTCTCTTATTTTCGAGAACTACATGGAAAATACTACTTGTCAATAAATGAAACTGTCTGAATTTCAACACCCGTTGGTTACATGCTTACCGACTATAAATATGTACAGAAACTTTTATTGCCGGCAGTGGAAATTTCGTGGAATTCAAGGGTTGGAAAGTCAGAGAGCTACTGTGTTTTGTAAAGATAACTTAAAAAATTATTTTACCGACAGTGAAATTGTTGTAAATTGTGAAAATTATTAGCAGCCTCATAACCAAGTTGGCAGCAGGCTGACGCCAACTTTCTGCAGCAGTTTGTCACCAAGTTAGCCGCAAAAATTGGCATTTCCGTAAGTTGATGGCAACCCGTCGCCAACTTTCCTAGAAAGTTGGTAACAACTTGTAGTCAACAGTTACAAAAGCTAAAAGTTGTCGACAATTTGTCATCATATTGATTGTAACTAATGTACACCAACTTTCTGATCAGGAAGTCTAGCTATCAGGGTTTGAAAATTATCAACAGTTTTAAGAGGGGTCGGGTCTTTTTTCTCTATTAATCTTAAGTAAGTGTACGGTACTATCCTTACCGCAGCCACAATATGAAGGTAACAAAGAAAGTTTCCATGAAGGTGTTCGCAACTTTTTACTCGCTTAACTATTACATTCGAATTTACAAGTTGCTGTCAATTGTTGCGCATGCCAACAAATTTCAGGAATGTTGGCGTCAAGTTTCAGCCTGAAGTTTACGTCAAGTTGCAGACAAAATGACTATCCACCCTGATAACCAGGCATTGCTCTACAAGTGATTGCAGTGAAACATTCACGGCTAACGTAATGAGAAAGTTTCTGGCAAACCTTGGCTGTATAATACTTTCCTTTAAGTTGGCTTCAGAACACGGCAGTAGCTTGAATGTAACTTGCCAGAAAAACTTGCCGTCAATTTGAAGTGAAACTTTCAATCAACTTAACGTCATTGTCTGACGTTAATTACTTGTAGTCAAATTAAATAGAAAGTTGCAGACAATTTACTGTCAACTTAAAGGTAACTGCTTGCTCTCCAACATTTTCCTTTAAGTTACCTTTAAAATACGGCAGTAGCTTGTAGTTAACTTATGGTTAGGGTGGCTATCAGGGCAGAGTAAAAACCCTTTCGCTTCCATAATGATGATTACCACCCAGTCGACCTAAGATATCACTTTGCTCTTTTCAATTTCATCGCTTTCTTTACAAAGAAAATTTAGGAATCTCGCGTAAATTCTACTGTTCTCAACATTACCGACAACGAACTTAGAGAACTTTCTGACCGACTTCCATAGCAGACAAACTGCCTTTATCGACTGATAATAGACTAAGTTCCGATACTCGCTCGGTATATTTTACATATTTCCAAAAATAGTGTAAATAATAATTTTTGGTAGTAGTAATAAGAGACATATTCTATAAATATTATAAAAAAAACATACCGCAGGGTTATTAGTATATTTCCAAATATCATCAGAGACCTCAACGAAAAAAAATTTCCTCTCCTCACTGCCGTCAAGCTTTTCGCCATCTCTGTGAACCGCGTAAATGTCTTCATGGTTCTCCAACACTCTCTCTGGAACAAAACAAGTTTACTAATAATTAGCAAGAATAATAACAACAATTTTCCATAAATAAATATATAAATAAAAAACCAAACGTCTGTTTCCGTTGATAATTAATCAATTAACGCCCCATAAATTAATATCCGTAATTACTATACAGCCGTTTAATTCATCGAGATAAACTTCACTCGATACCTGAAATTAATTCTCGCAACTTTTTTTCTACAATACTACCAATTAAAATGTTACGCTAATTATGCAAACTAAATAATGCAGAAAAAAAAACAAGTTGGAATGAATAAATGAGTCGCGTGTAGTTTACTTAACACACGCGATATTTTAGCTTCCGGCCTGGTCACACAACACATCAATACCACAAGCTTGTTTCATTATTATTACCATTATTGTTATTATTGTAATTTTGTTTTTCTTGTGAGATCCCACGCAAGAAACGACTTTATTAAATTTCCATTACTTCCTTTTATCCATTTTTTTACCCTCATCGTCGCTCTATTAATTAATAAATTCATGTTTTTATAATTTTTTTAATGAAAGATAATAATTGCTTTTTATTGAGCTGCAAGATTCCAATTAACATTCGTTACAATTCATAACCGACAGCAGTAATATAAAGAGAAACTATTTTACGATGCAATTATACTATTTATCGATACAAAGTACTAGTTTATTTTATTAACTCAACTTTCAACATACAATTATCTGGTCAATATCAAATCAACAACAACAACAAAATAATGAAGATTGCTCTAAAATAGCTTACAAGTAATTTATTAAATAGCTCACTTCCGTCGTTACTGAAGGCTGAATAAATATTGAGGAAAACCTGTTCGTAATATCATTCTCAATACATTCTTATGATACTTCTACTTGTAAATATATATACAGTATGCAATATAGCTGTACTCAACGACGTTAAAGCACCGGAAGCTAAAGTCGTCTCGGCATTGACCAGGAACCAATTACGAGGAAGTCCTAGAGGAAATGCGTAATAATGCGCCGGACATCCTGCGCTATCCGATTATCATGACACTTGTACTTATAAGAAATGCCGATTTGTCATATGTACTTATCAGACTATTTTTTAATATCTGGAAATCCTTTTTTTCCGAAATTTTTTTTCGTTACGTTTAATTATACTCAATAAAATGACGATAAATATCCAAGCTGAAGAAAAAAAATCTGTAACCGATCGACTTACGGAGGAGATGCCCATCGACTTTGCATCGAGATGCCCAGAACATTCTTCTGTGAAGGATCTAGGGCTCAAAAAATTTTTTCTATAGTATTTCCTATTACCTTATATCTCAAGAGCCTCGAAAATAATGTAAGATTATAATCACAAGATAAAATGAAAAAAAGAAAATATCAGATCGACATGCAGAGGAGAGACCCAGATACTTTCCAGGTACACGTGTCTGGAAATATTCTAGGACTCTAAGACTTTGTTCTTCGTCACTATTTTCTATTATTTTACTTTAGAAGAGCCTCGAAAAATAATGTCGGATGATAATCAGGAGGTAAAGTAAAAAAAAAAATATCAGATGGACAGACTGAGGAGACGAACATCGACTACATGAAGATGCCTAAACACATGCTTCTGTGAAAAATCTAGGATTGCAAAACTAAAAAGAAGATAAAATATATTTGAAGTCTATTTTCCAAACACCTAATCGGGTAAGGACAGCAAAAAAATGCACATTTGCACAAAAATATACATTGAAATAAATATAAATCACAAGCGATACGCGCGCTAGTACTTTTGAGAAATTCAAAATATCAAAATTAAAAGAAATGGAATTTTTTTTTTGGTATTGCTATTTTGCGCAACTCACCCTTCTACATAAACTCAAATTTTAGATCATGAAAAAAACCAACATAATGACTTCCGTTTTTCGTAATAATGAAAAAAAAAGTTACAAGAATGCGGTCACAGATTAAGTAGATTTATGAGCCACTTTGGCATCGTTTCTATTGACAATATTTCTATTCAAGAATTATCATTTCACTAGACGAGAAGTTAATGGACACTCATAAACATAAATAAATAAAGTTTGAAGACCACATCTTTATAAATTTTGTCAGCCACTCAAAAATTCACTTTCATTTCATTATTATAATTATTAAAATATATTTTTAAATTGGATGAATAAGCGGTTCGGCTAAAAGTATCTCAATCAAAAAATATCACTATCACCGTGAATCAGCACTTAAAAAAAAAAAAAAAATGAAAACATTTTTCATTCTTTTTTAATGCAGCTCAATGACTTTTGTTTTGTGTTTTTCGTCTGTTTATTCTAATGCCCGAGTTCCAGAGTAAAAAAACTTGTATTTGACCCATAGAACAGGAAACGTACAATGACCTCTAAAAAATAATAGTTGGAAAATACGTTGTTTTAACCGAGGAAAATACTTTCTTAAGCGCTTGTTAAATATTCATTTATTCATCCCACTGATTAAATTCATTTTAACGAGATAATTTCAACTCCTTATACATATTTTAAATTTATATTAAATATAAACCAAGTGGATTTCGGTTTTGATCGATAATTTTTTTTATTCATCCGAACATCAGTATGCGACTGTACTTCTATGCAATCCTGCTTTCAAAATTAACTTCAATATTTATTATGACTAATAAACAACGGAAAATGTGCTTGGAAATTGAATTAAATTTTTCGCTTCATTTCTCACAACCGGAATTCTGTAAATTGTTTTTAAACTTTTTTATGCCTTCTATGCAACGGAGCTTTAATTTAACCATAAAATAGTGAAAAATAATTTCAAGTTTTATATAAAAATTAAACTTTTCCGGCAGCGACGTAATCTCTACAAGCTGAAAATTAAATTTAAGAGGAAACCAAAAATGTGATGGTTATTGCAGTTGTCTACTACAATTTTATAGAAAAGTTTTTGCATGAAAAAAAAACTTATCCATGTTTTTTATTGGCTTTCAATCCTTATTTATCTTAAGCACGTTATCGTATTGAATATTTTACTGGATAGTAATACATCAGGATGCTGTTAAAGAGTTTGAAACTTTTTTATGTACTAAAGTTTGCCATTTTTTTTTTTTATTGATTCGCACAGTATCAAATTTTTTCCGCATCGAAATTTAACCTAAATAATTTCCTTTTTTTTTAACGTAAGTTCATTCTAATAATGAACGTTAATTAATAAAATTACTTATCGTGAAATTATACTATAGATCTAATAATAGAACTTCCAAAAATAAATATAAATAATAATTTTACAGTACAAATATAAATGTGATGTAAAATCAAAGTTTTTGAGTACCGTTTTGAAGAAAAACTTATTAAAAATATATGAATATATAAAATTTAAAACTTACCAATAACGATTTCAAGTTTCGGCCAAGTTTCAACAATCCTCCAATCACCGGGCTCAAATTGATTCTTAATTCTCAATAGTTCACAAAGATTGTCAACACGTAAGTCCTTTTCAACTTCGACAATCGAATACGATTTGTCAATATTGTGAAAGGTCATTTCAATCTAGACAGCAAATATATTTTTATAAAATATGAATACTATACTGAAATATCAACCCTGATAGCAACCTTATCCGCAAGTTAACTTAAAGCTACGGCCTTATTCTGAAGCCAACTTAAAAGCAAATGTTGGAGAGCAAACAGTTGCTGTTAAGTTGACAGCAGATTATCTGTAACTTGAATTAAATTTAACTTCAATTGTTACTGTCAGATAATGACGTCAAGTTGATTGAAAGTTTCACTTGAAATTGACGGCAAGTTTTTCTGTAAAATTACATTAAGATGACGACAGTTGTTTGCATCAAATTGCACGCAATATTAGCCAGCCAAAGCTTGCCAGAAACTTGTTGTTAAGTTAACCGAAAATGTTTCACTGCAGAACTTGCTGAGCAAGGTGTGGCTATCAGGGAATAAAAAATAAAAAAATATGTAGTTACTTCTTTATCATGATCTTCAATCAATCTATAGCCCCCATCTCGTCTCATAAAATCACGGAATCTGTTCCGATTTGAGGGTTTGTCCAGCGGAGTATAACCCCAATTCCTGAAGGAAAGGTCTGGAGTAGTCATGGGAAATGTTACAGAAACATTGTGGAAACATTCGCACATTTTGGGTATCCAATCTGAAATAATAATTGCAATTATTGATTATTGATTGAGTAATTAAATATATATAAGCATTCATTAATATTTGCTGTGATAATTTTAGAAAGTGTGATAGAAAATTAGTGAAAAAATGATTTTGTTAAGCCAAGATAATTCGGGTGCTAAAAAAAGGAGCCCTCTTGTTCACATTATTCTTATATTTATACAATCTGGGCTAGACGATCACTGTCTTTACGTGATATAAATATTTATTTACGTACACCGGTGACCTTTTGGGTTTTATTTAAAACAGATAATACCACAAGTGCAAAAAGTCAACAAAATAATATAATTGTATTTTAAAAAAGCTAGACAATATATATAAACATTTATAATTCCAATACATTATATGCCGAAATATATTATTTTCTATCAATTCAAGGAAATTGTCTTATTAAATTTAGAAATTGACTAAAACTTTTTCTGTAATTTTCAATAATTAATATGAAGATCAAAATAAGACGATTTCCTTAAAAGTTTGTGAGAAGAAAATTCAATCTATTAAATTTATAGAGAAGGGAGGCAAAATGGGCATACTAAAAGAAAATTTATCCAGCGAAACCTTTAACTTGTCGCTTATATTGCAAAAAAATATGACAAATTTTTAAAAAATTGATTCGGACAAAATTGACTAATTTCGAAAGAATTTTTTTTTAATATTTTCAATAAATTTTAACAAGTGTAGGAATTTGCATGTAAATTAAAATTTGAGCACAAAATCTAAAAAAAAGTTTTTAATGTCTAGAAGAAATTAATTTCAATTTATGATCATTTTGAAAAAAATTATTTGCTGAAATTTAAGACTATGCCAGTTTTCCTACCTCCTCTACAAATGTATAAGACTTTTGTGTATGATACAAAAATGAAAGCGCAAAATTTATAAAAGCTCAATATCGACCACGTGAAAAAATTTATAAAGATAATACACAAAAAATAATTATGATTTAATTGTAAAATGGTTGAAAACGTACATATTTTACCACCAATCCAATGAAGTTAAAAAAAAAGTCTTGAAAACTGATTATTATAAAAATGAATACTTGGAAGCGGAGGTAATGGCGTAACCTCGATATTTTTTAATTCAAGGCATTGTTTTATAACGAATAATAACTATTTAGTTATTGCGTATGAGCAATAAAAATTGAACGCACGTGGATGGAAAAAAATAATAAATAAAAAGTAACTATAAACAAAGCAATAATAAATAAAACTATTAAATGGTTTATATATTAGAGATTGTGACGCTCGATTCGTAATCTCACATTATCGTACGTCAAAGCAGTTAACGAGGAAAGAAAGGTCAGATTCTAGTGCACTTCAATTCACAATTACTCTACACAAGAACAGGTTAAATCCTGGTCTATTATATACTGCCGAGACGAAACTCATATATCTTGTGCTGTAAACCGGTTGATAAATTTTTGTTTATAGATTTTATTTATCTGACCTCCTAATATCTACCCTTTGATAGCGACGAGATGTTAATAATTAAACATCATACTTGAGACTTAAATAATTCCTCATTGAATTTCATATTTTCCGCGAAATTTATTCAAAATTATTCTCCCATAATTGCAGAAATATTAGAAAATTTTACGATGATTTTGACTCAAGACTACAAAATTTAGTTGAGGTTAAATTTTTTACGTTCAAACATTTTTCAAATTTTATTCATTGCTAAAATGCAAGTACAGTCGAGTCGCGTTATAAGTCCGGCTTGTTTTCCTTTTCTTTTAACCAGACTCGCGTTAATATGAGAGAGACACTAAGAGAACTTATAACGCGACTCGACTGTACAAGAAAACAACTAAAATATTTTTTTAAAAATGCAAAATTTTTGTAAAAATAAAAACATAATTTCACTAAAAAAAAACTACAGGGTAGAATGAACCACCTGAGAAAAAAAAAACTTTTTTTCAAAATTTTAAAAGTCGCACTGCCGGATGGTCAACATGCCCCATTCTATGATTCATATATAAAATTTTTTGATAAAAAAATAATTTTACCCCGTATTCTTCTATTTGAAAAAAAATTTAATTTTCTTATAAAAAGTTTTTAAATTGACTTGTAAATTTGAGAATTGAGAAATTACATTATATTATTTTACTGTAACGATTCAAAGAACGCCGTAAGACTTTCTATACTATTGCATTACACTAGTAAATATTTTAGTTGCTGTTTAATTTTTATATTTTTCGAATAGTCAAACTTTCACTTATATTATTTTTTAATTGATGAAATAAAATAATTTGAGGTATGAAAATTACACTACTCATCACAACAAATACATTATAGTTTTATAAATAGATATTACACGTTAGTAATACAGAGTTAAATTTAATAGAGCACAGGTAGTGTTTATTGCAGTAATTGCTGTGAACTCGTCGGCAGACGATACGTATGCTAATTTTTACGAGCGCACTCTATGCGCATACATATTTCACCAGACATATTACCATCGAGAAAATCATCTTCACGCGATCCTATTTCCGGTAAAGTTTAACAATAATTGCGTCATTAAATTAAAATACCGTAATAAAAATAATAAACAAAATAATAATTTATTGAAAGCACGATATATTTTAGTATTCATTTATGTTATATTTTTTTTTTAGCTCTTAAATAAAATATATAAAATAAAAATCCCATTTAATTAAATTTAAAAATAATAATAATAATAAATTTATCGTGTTATAAAAAAATAAATTATATTTTTATTTTAAATTCAAAACTATCTCTCTTCAAAGAGGAATAGCTTTCGTGAATGACGATGCAATTTCGCTGGGTAGAAGTCAGACACGGTCGCTCCTCCCCCATGTACATGCATTATATCCCGGTAGGTCGTAAAAATTTAGCACCAATAATTGCTAGATACGCGATACACAGCGTGGAAGCCCTCAAGTCACTCCTTACTCATATTTTTATCCTCTCTCTTCCTCCCTCTTATCTTCAGAATACGTTTAATATATGTATACATATATAATACATCCATAATATATATAACGACTGATCGAAAATCTTTCGAAACCATTTTAACATCCGGTATTCTTGATTACAATTAAAATAAGTCAAAAAATATTTAAAGGTTTTAAATTTTTTTAAATTATAATAAAATTTTTTTTTTTTATTTTCATAAATTTTTGTTTTAATAATTTATATGGCTGATGGATCTTTGATTCCAACCATCCAAGCGTAAACGAAATATTAATAAATGTTAATATGATGAAGATTAAGTAAAAAAAAAAAAAAAAAAAAATTACGCAGCATTTTTACTTATACGCAGTTTGTAAATATTATTTTATTGTTGGGTTAATAGAGATGCGCATTACTTAATATCATTGGTAGACAATTTATTGAACGTAGCAATGGGGAAATAAATAATAGGGTTATTACGACATAGAAAAACTGTTATTTCAAGTAAACAAACAGAATTTTTATCTATATAATTTTATATACAACGTAATGCGTATAATCTTTTATCAAAAACTTATATTTTCTTTTTATTATTATGATTATTTTTTTTTTTATTTCGTTTTTTAAAAACTCGTACGCAATAATCCCTTGGATACGGAGTAATCCGCTTGGATTTATCATTGTTATTATATTTTCTATGTAGTATTTTATTTTTAAAAAATTTTTTTTGCTGAGTGGGGCAAGTTGGACAGTGATAAAAAAATATAGAAAGTATTTGACTGTGAACCAGCCCCAAAACTTCCCATGTTTCCTAGTTTAAGATTTTTTTTTTTTTATTAAATAAATTTAATCAGTATTGAATCAAAATTATTTATATGAAGGTCTATCCGTTCAAAAGTTGTAAAATACTCAAAAATACGCACACACTCAGGCGTTATTTGAAAAAAAATTTTTTGAAGATCTCAAAATATCGATAATAAAATTAAAAATTTTTAAAATTGATTAAAAAATGGTCCTGAAGTTAGAAGACAATTAAAAATTTTCGGTTTTTTTCAACAAATCGATTAAAAAAAAAATGCACATGTAGAAAATAAAAAAAACTACAGGTGCAATTTTTTAAAATATTTTTTTTTTACAATTTATCACTTGGAAAAAAAATCAAAAATTATTAGACGTCGGCTTCCTTCAGTATCATATTAAAAACAATGAAAAAATTTTTTTTTATTTAAAAATTTTATTAGCGGGAAGTTAAAAACCTGGGAAGACTTAAAATATCATGTTGAGGTAGCTAAATTAAATTGACTCTAGACATAACAAAGTGGCGAAAAGAATCCTGCTAAATGTGTGTTACGTATTATAGACAGACCGTCCAGTTAGAACAAACACAAGGTATATAAAATATAAATATGAGAGACCTGACATCGCGAACTCGCGTAGCCTTGGCCTACTCTACTCGTCTACCTATACCACTTGCAATCTCGTCGTATTATACATGTATACAATGTTTTTTCTATCTTCTCGACTATTTATTTACTTTTTTTTGTTACAACCTCATCCTGTTAAACTCCCTAACCCTTCTCATTCCCTTCCTTGGGCGAAAAATAATAAAAAGTCGACAGTAAATACGGCAAAAAATCAGCTTCACTACAAACATCGAGTGAAAGCGATTCTTGAATAAGCCATTACGAGAATAAAATAATCTCAAACGTCTGTTTATTTATAAAACTATATTATTTATAGACGGCTATTTATAAAAGATCTTATTTTATTTTATATTTATCGATTATGTTTATAAATAAAATTTATTGTCATCATTGTAATTATAATTATTACATAAAATAATAAATTATTTATTAACTCGTAAATAAATAAATAAATAATAAAATGAATAAATTTAATTAAGAGATATTTTAATTGAATAATTTTGTATATAACAAGACATTTAGGAATGAGATTGGTGTATCCAGTTTGTCCTTAAATGGAGGTTACAAATAAAATAAAGTCGGAGTTTGGAAGTTGTGTGTTTATCCAACTGGGTGGTCATCGGTCAGTGGAGATTGCCGACGACGACGTTATTGACATTTTCGATCGTTTTTAAGTTGATAAAAAAAATAACAAAAAAAAACAGCTTTAATAAAAGTAAATGCGAGATAAGAAAAAAGTAACTTGAGGTTAATAAACTCTCGTTAACAAAAAAAAAAAAATGGATGTTTATAACTGTATTGGAATTTAATGAGTGACGTGTTTCTAAAATGCGGATAATTACTATCTGATAAATCGATATAAATAAAATAAATAAGCTTAACTTTTCATCTCCTGGTATAAGTAAAAATAAAATATAATAAATAAAAGATATAAAGCTTGGCCGTAAGCTCGAGAAACCCAATACATTGTTGACATTCCGCTAGAGCTAATTCTATTTCATGATGATGATATCCCACAATGTATTAGAGGTTTGCTCTGAATGTCATGTGTATATACGGATATGTGGCTCAGTCTCACCCTCTCTATCTATTGGTTATATATATATGTATGTATGTATGTATGTATGTATGTATGTATGTATGTATGTATGTATGTATGTATGTATGTATGTACATAACAGCAGGAAACGTCAACGTCTGATGTCATTCTGGATGGTCACGAGTATGTATATAGAAGCTCTAAAACCACAACGGGATTTTAGTGGATCAATACGAACTTTATGATGTAACAATATTAAATTAATTATCAATATCGTCACTATTCATGCGGTACAGTAATAATGTATGATTATATAGATAAACATGATTTATTTTTGGAACCTAGCTCGCGCAAGATCATTAAACATTTTGACACGACGCGTCAGGGCTCGGTTTGATTTTTTTTTTTTTACGTAATATATATTTTTTAATTTTATTCGCTCGCGGTTTCCGCGCGGGTCATCTATCATTTATTTTTTTGTTTTTTTTAGAAATTAAATTAAACTTTTATAAAATATATATCAAGTTTATTAGTAATGACAAGTCTTTAAAATATTATGTACCTGAAGATTGGAACGTTTTTCGCACAATGAAAAAAAATAATTGGACAGTAAATAATCTAATAGGTGATTAAATTTCTGAAATGTTTCGCATATAGATGCTGGTATGTCCGCCGAAAATCTTAGGCCACCCCATCAACCGGAACTATCCCTTCAGCAGCCGAATACATAAATTTTTTTCATTTTCGTTGTGAGAAAAACATTCCGATCTTCAGGTACGTAAAATATTTAAATAAGTCTTCTGATGTAATAAAAAATAATTAAAAATATGAGAAAAAAAAAATTGCGGTTTGTATTGATCGCGATTCTCACATTGCGGGTCACACAAAAGTAACTCCTCTTAGGCGATGAGCGAATGAGAGAACAGAAGGATGATCAAGTTTGAATTTAAGCTTGAGTGTATGGTTTTATGTATACATATAAATATATATATAAGACACAATGTATGATAAGTCAGAGGTGCGCAGAACGAAACGATTGGGGCTTGCATAAATAAAGTGCAACGCTTAACTCGCGGTATATAATCATGAGCCATAATCCGATATCACTGATGGCCGATCTGGCCCGAGAGCAAGCGGCACAAGGTTCGCATCGATGAATCGGCTCGTTATCTCGCTCGTTTGACCTACTGACGTGACTCATTACTGTTGTTCATCACTAATACTTGCCTTTAACTTAACTCAACTTAACTTTTCTTAACGTTATTACATTCTATCTCACTATACACACTCGTTCGCGTATATAATTCTTCCTGAATTGCAGCTGCTGCCGGCAGGTAGACAACCATATAATTCTATACCATTATATTATAAGTTAAAAAATCCATCTCGTTACAAATAGTATCATCAATAATTAAATAAATTTAAATTGTTTTGAATAATGGAAAGTGCACACCGCAAGCTCTCACGTTATTTTTTTTCCGACATCAATTTTTATGAAAGGGCGCGATTTTTAAATATTTTAAATTTTTACTTATGAATTCGTCGGCGCGAACAGAATTTTAAATAAAATTTAACTGCGGACAGATCAAGGCTGCAATTAATTTAAATCATTTAAAGTAACACCCGATACAAGTTATTTATTATAATTAAACGGTAATTACTTGAGAGGTAATTTTTATAAAAATTTTATTTTTCACTGATCTAGAGTTTATGCAAAAATTAATGTGTGAATTTATTCTGTCATTCAAATATTATTTTTTATTTCTACTCGGAAATATTAACCGGAATGATTAAAATAAAATTGATTGATATAAAAATAAAAATAAACCGCATTAATTAAAATTTTTTCCTTCTTTTCACGAAAAATTTTATTTATACGAAATTTAGTCGACTAAAAATTAAAGTTAAATTAACACGCGTATAAAAGTGAGCACACCCTGGCCATTGTAGATGTAACTGAGGTGTGCAAAAAATAAAATAAAAAAACATGCAGGTGTTTTGTGTAAAAATTTTTGTTTGCTAATAAAGCTCATCAGTATAAATTTAGTTTCATATATTTGATTGTGTTAAAAGCGAGAATACTTGTCCTCGTCCTCTATTGTTGTTTGTTTCCTGACCTTAATTACATACAGACACGTGTCATTCTCTTGAGTTTTGTTGAAAAGACATACAAGACTCAACTAAATTATACCTCAACTTGATAACAAACGTAATACTTATGAAATAGTCTTGTATAATTTCAATCGAATAGTTCTTTTCATATCGAATTAAATAAATATTTAAATAAAAAAAAAAAAAAAAAAAATCATAAATTTTAAATTGGAAATTCCACGACTTATTTTTCATTTTTTAATCAATTTTAATAATAATTTAATGTTGCTTTCATAATCAAATTGATGACTAATGACGAAATATATTTGATTACACGTATGTTTTTTTTTAGTTATCACGCGAAAAAAATAAATAACCGAGAAAATAATTTTATAAATTACATACTGCGCATTATATATATTTAAATAATTTCTATTATGATTTTTTAAATAAAATATAATGTAAATAATTACTACGATCGTAAACAATGTCCGCATTATAACGGAGTTTATAAATAAACCAATTTGTTATATAACTTTGTATATATATATTTACAAAGTACATTGAGCTAAAATATAAACAAAGCCCGTTCTCATGTCCGTCATGTCATGTTCAATAAATATAAGTAATGAATAGTTTGCAAGTAAGAAAAATGACCAAGCAAATTATATATTTTATACTTTTAAAAATGATAAAGTAATATTGAATAATAATATACGGTATTAAATTTAAAAAAAAAAAAAAAACATAAACCCGATGTAGAATAAGTGTTTACGCTCGATCACAATCAATAACCAGTGGTGTGCAATTGAGTGTGTATATATTAAGTGAATGAATCAAACAAGTTTGATTATATGCCAGCACCATAAATTGTTACCTTTTGACCCTTTTGCCATTCATTTAAACTAACGCGCGTAACAATTCAATCATCTTATCTCACTGAGCTTTAATGATAATAATGATAATAATAAATTTATTTTATAAAATTTATACACCAGGAAAACTAACATCGATATAAATTTATCGCTAACATCATACCGACTACATCATCATACTAAAAGTTATATCCGCAATGCGGTTTTATTCAACCATCAAATTATTCACTTAACTTGTTCTTGTTTTATGCTAAACTATTTTTTTTTATTTACTGAATTTCAAATAAATATATCAGAAGAATACGTGATATTTTTAAAAATCTAATATTTCGTAATTTTAAAAATGAATTTTTTTTTTAAATTTATTATTGAAACAAAAATAATTTTATTTTTATTTTTATTCTGAAAGATTAATGATGTTTACGAATAGATAGATTTATAATATATGTATTTTATAATACATAGTAATATATATGTATTTATAAAATATTTTTATAAGTGAATAATAAATGATGAATAAAATTTTCATAGAAGAATATTACTTAGAATTGAAAAACATTTTTTTTTTTTTGGCGGGAAAAATTTATATTTTTGTAATAAGAGGGTTATTTAAAAATCTTTTAAATAAAAACAAGAGACTAATGTCCTCAGGGGCCAATGACAGTATTTAAATTTTTTTTTTACCAAAATAAAAAAAGTGTAAATGGGTACAAGAAACTGTAAGCAAATTTTGAACCAAGGAAACATTGAGGTTTGGCAGAGTGCCAAGTTTAATTAATTCTGTGGTATCATAAGCTAACAAGCCCAAACACGTAATTAGTCACTATTACAGTAACTAGTGGATTTGATAGACTTTTAATTTTATTTTATCTCCATATATTATAATATCTAATTTATGTAAATGTATTGAGCGAGTAATACATTTTTGAGAATTTTAATTACTGTACACAATTTATTTTTATTTAATCTCGTCATGTTTTCAAAATTTTTACTAAAAAAATTTCTTCAGAACAGAGTAAAAATAAAATTATTCTTCTCAAATATACTCAATTTTACATTAAAAATTTTTTTTTAAAATTCAATTGCACAAAAAAAAATTTTGTTTACTTTAAAGAGATACTCGAAATTCTATCAATTACTCAAAATATATACAGAATTGTTAATAAAATTTTTTTTTTAATTTCCAGTTGTGTCGTCATTTTGAAACTCCCCAAAATTTGAACTTAAAAAATGGAAAATAAAAAAAAATTTTAGAGCTTCGTCATACTCAAATTCCCACACTATACCATAAATTTCCAAGTAGTTATTTTCCCATGGAATTAAATAGAATTTGTCTGAATTTCATCACCGCTGATGACTCAATTGATTTTGAAAGATAATCTTTTAAATTAGCATATTACTATGTATACATTTATTTAAGATTTCTGAGAATCAATTCAGTGTCGAGAGAAAGTGTTAGAGCTATTTTAAAAATATTATTTATGTTACAAAAATATTTAAATTTTTTATTTGACATAAGCTAAAGTTAAAGTGTCCACGAGTCACTTGAACTGATTTATTATGAATCAACTTGATAAATTATTTCGACACAATCTTCGACTAAAAATACAAATCTATATTCAAATAATATTTTTAAATAATTAGTGCCCGTTGAAAAGCATATATATCAAACCAAGATTTAAATATTTATTAAATAAATCAATGAAGGGACGATACTCAAGGACCATGTAATGTAATTATCACTAGAGTTTAACGTCTTAAATAATAAACAAAATTTAAAAAAAAAATACGATAGCTGTACACAGTAAATTTAAATCTACAGCATGTCGTAAAAATCATGAAATAAAAATTTATTAAACTGTTAAATCAAAAATGATTTAATGAAATTAAAAAATGTGCGAGTTGATAAAATGATAAATAAAAAAAATAAATAGAAGACTAAATGAGAATGAGAATGAACACGATCTACAAGCCGTGACAAAGTACTCGCAAGCTAAATATTTATCAGCGTACATACTAGTGAAGTATGTCATTGTATGTACTGTCTATTATACCCGGTATCGAGAGGTACCTAGCAATTTGACAAATATTTCGTGCGTACGCTGATGATAAACTCGGGGGAATACTGAACGAGTGTACACAATTCATATGTATGAAAAAAATAAAATAAATAAATAATAATAATAAAAAAAAATTTATAACGAATAATACAGCGCAGTATTTTGTATAGATCTGTAAAAAGAGTCAATAGTTGACCGGAAAAATTATTGACGAATTTCAGTGATAATTATTGGAGATTATGTTTAATTATTATTTAAATTCAGTAAAATAATTAAATAGAAACAGAAATTTTGAAAATATTTTAAAAGCACAATTTAAATATATTGGAGTATATATATATATATATATATAAATTTAAATATATACCTCAATAAATTTTTAAATAAATAGCAAAATAAAAAATAAAAATGCACACTTCAAAGGCTTGATATGAATGAGAATAATTTCAGATTAATTTTGACGATCAAAAAAAAAAATTATTTTATAAAAATTTGAAGTCAATGAATCGCGCGGAATTCAATTTATCGTGTTTATGTGATACGAAGATAAAAAACGTCATGAGTTAAATAATAAATTCGATTTGAAACATTTCACATCAATTTCATTTATTAGTCTGCTTTTTGACAAAGTGTACTTTTTATTGCGCAGTATGACCGATAATTTGGTGATTGGTAGAAAAGTTTAATGCATTTGAAGTGTGCAGTGATTATTATAATATCATAAATAATATATATTATTAAATACTCACGATGATGTGTAGGATAATTATTGTTGTTATTCGACATAAATTTATAATCCATTTTGGCACACGCTTCTTCCAGAAGCACTCACGTTTAAAAATTAATATCGTCAATACGTGACATTATTAATAAACTATTTATGTATATATTTATATAAAAATAATATTCAAACAATCACAGTATATTAGTTTATATTTATCTTCTGTCGAATACGAAAAGATCGATCGATCGAATTTTTTATAGTCAATTGACCTTAAACGTCATCACCAATTTCCAATAGTCGTTTTCCACTCTCTTTAAAAATTAAAAAAAATTATAAAGTTAATCATAATAATTAAAATTATTAATTACACTACTGGATTACTTCATGTACTTGATATAATTTTTCAAAAATTTTCAAATGTTAAAATAAACTTTTAATAATAACGAGACAAAGTTTCATCTAAAGTGAATAATGTATCATAATAATAATATATATTATATATTATATATATACTTGAGATCATAAAAGCGTTTCTACGAACTCTCAACACATACCGAGACTGCAATGTTGTTATTCTAATCGAGTCGCTACGAAAATAGACTGCGTGGGCGGCTTTTCAGAGCTGCATAGCAATATTATCTATATGGCTGTTTAATGTGCGTATGTACGCGGTATAGATGTGACGAAGAAAAGCCAAAGTAGTCTTTATAGCATGTAGTTGTGTTGTGTCTAAGAAAAATAACTGAGACACGTATAACAACACGATACGGTAGAGTTGATATAAGTCGAGTTGAGTTGAGTGTCTGGCTTGGTTTCATTTGCTTTCGGGGCTGAACAACAACATCATACATACATATATCTACACATATGTACATGTAGATGAATATATGTATATATAGGACATAGCGTGGTATCGGCATGGACATACGCACAGCCACGCGGTGGCGTCTGTTTACGACTTGTTTTTTATTTTGTAGTATTACTCTCGACCGCTCTCCGATTACCCCTTCTACCTATGGATAGGATTCCCCACCCTTTCATACATGAACGCACACAGAAGAAAGACCACACCGCGAGTTCTCCTTTCTCTCTTTTCTACAGAATTTTTTTTTTTTTTATTTATTTAATTTAATTTTTATTTTTATTTATTTACTCATCGTTTTATACTTTCTTTGTCTCACTACATGAGGATCAACATTTATATGTATATATATATATATATATATATAGGAGGAGCGTAAAAAAAAGATAAATATAAAGACAAGGAGAAGCTGGTGCAGGCTCGCGTCGCGTAACAAAAGGCGCCGCGGAGAACCGCAAACAAGCGGGAGGTCCTTGTTACATCCAATGGACAAGGACTCGTTCGCACCGGAATGTTAAAGAAAGAGAGTTGGAGATGATAAAAAATATAAAAAAAAATTTAAAGGAAAAAAAGAGAAGCAAGACTAACTTTTGATCATCTGAGCGTGAGAAAGATTAAAAGAAATAAACTTTCCTGATGGTAAAGATTATTATTTTTAAAAATATTTATTGGTAAGTAAATTTACCGGGAAATAATTATCATATAAATATAAATAATTATTATCACTGATTATAAAAGTAATATTGTGTTGAGATGAATTTAAAAATGGAAAGATGATTGATTGGATGTATTTTATATTTAGTATTTTATTGGCATGTCACACGGAAAAGCTTTATAACGTAACCAGCGAATTTGAAACGACTAATCGGATTCGATATCCATTTCCACTCTCTACTCATCGTCAAACGTGAGCGTCCGGTGTGCACGTTGTTAGATATATATGTATATGTATCTATGTACATCTACTGACTCTCTGATGATATTTATTTCCATTCTTCATACACTGATAGCCATGATAGTCTACTGGACAGAGAAAAAGCGCGAGAGAGATAAATAGAGAGAGGGTTGTACAGAACAAGAGTATAAGAGATACTATAAACTCTAACTATGCGCTATTGAGTACAAACTACTATTTAAACTTGCACGCCTACACACTCGACACAGCCATTGAAACGCATAATTTATACGTCGCGAATCACGTCAGACAATCAAACAAATTGTTCATGGTATCGCGATACGTTAAATTACGATCCGAGTAGTTGATAGAAAAATACATATAATAAAATTTAATGTTACTCTAAATCCTGTTTAATGTCTGTGGTCACTGTATAAATATATATATTAATAGTATATATATAAATTTATGTTTTATGTGGATTTAATTTTGTGAATAAAATAAAATAAAATGAACCGTAAACTTCAAGGTTTTTAAGGAGTTTGAAATAAAAAAATAAAAATAAAAAAAAATTAACAAGCAGAAGTGGAAATAGAAGAAGATGAAGGAGAGGAAGATGAAGAAAGTATAAGAAAGAGAGAAAAGAGAAAGGAAAGGCAATAATTTATTTGAAAGTATGAAAGCCATACAGTCCTTGATAATTTTTAAGCCTTTCTCTGTATAGATGTTCAAAATATTGTAGAAAAGTTCCGACACTTATCAGTCTGACAGATAACCAGCTTTTTAAAACTTATAATTACATCCTTATCTTGAAGATTGTATTAATCACACGATATTATACTAGTCTGATGTAGTTCTTTAAACGGAAATCACGACTTTTGTTTACATAAACTAATACGCTTGTTTAAGGTCGACAATAAAAACAATTGCGTCATAAATAAAATAATGTTATACCATAAAAAAAAATTATCAATTTTCTACGAGTTATTTGTCATGTCTCTACAGTTCGCCTACGTTTCAGTATTCAATCCAACGGTTTTATTCGTTGTGCGCAGTACATATTTTAAGGATGAATAATTTCGAAAATATAAAAATTTCTAAATCGATGATAAAAAATATAGACAGGGAAATAATAGTGTGAAATAATAAAAATAAAGTTTAAGAATAAAAGTCACGACCTTTTTCAATTGCATTCTTATATACTTACAGACAATCTGATACAATTTTATCTATATAAATATATAGGTATACAATTGACGATAGAACTTGACAGGTTCCGAAGAGCAAAAAGAATCAAGAAACAAGAACATGGAAAAAAGGAAATAGATAAAAACTAGAAAGCTTTTACGACTTTTTTTTTTAGCATCAAACGGAAAAAATTTATCTATTATTATTTTTTTTTTAATTTCTTTTATTTTAAAGCTGCTTTTTTATGGAACGTAAATAATAATTATAAGATTTTGATCTTCGTAATTAGAAGTTAATCATTTGGTCTACTTCAATTTAATGAAACTATAAATATAAAAAAAAAAAAAAAAGGAATTGTAGCGATAAATTGTCAGATGTACGGGAAAAATTTAAGAATAAAAACTCTAGCAATTATTGGAGACAATAACAATTTAATTACTGTCGTTAAAAAATAATTACTGTGTAGTTAAAATTATTATTTATGAAATAGAAAAATTACAATGCAAATTAATAACAATTACTTATTAAATGGTAATTATTATTTGAAAATGTATCAGTCTGAAAAACGGGTTATTGTGATAAATTGATTTTTCATGGGAAATTATCTGTTATTTTATTAATTTGAATAATTAATTATTTGGCGCCAAATTAATAGTATTTTAAATTTAATTTATCGAATCAATAATCTAACGCTTAAAAAAATTTCTGAACTGAGCCGTTTATAATTTCCTCAGCCATTATAGTAATTTACTACACTTTTATTTTCTAACACTATAATTTCTCGTCTGAAAAAATTATTTAACCTTTGGTTAAAAAAATAAAGGGATGCGTCTACATTTACCCTATGAAACTTTAAATTTTTACATCATATGTAATTTTAGCATGGGTGTGAATGTAGCAGACATCAGACAAATTTTAAATTGTTAATAAATAGAGTAAATAATTAATAAAATAAAATTTAAAAAAAATGCGCACTTAAAAAATTTCAAAATTAATAAGTGCATTTTTTATAAATATTTTTTTTTTCAATTATTTACTTTATTTATTTATAATTTTAAATTTGTCTGATGTCTGCTACATTCACACTCATAATTTTTATTCTAGGCGGCAAAATTAAGTTTTCAAATTTTATATTCAAAAAAAAAAATTCAAATCTAATATTTTTAATTGCAATACAAAAAAATAAATCAAAATATCGATTGCATTCACACGGTAATTTTATCGATATTCAAATAAATTTTTAACTTTTACTCTGTACATTCTTTGGAACAATGACCGAAAATACTGAATAAAAAAAATTAAATTTTATGGCAAAAATAGAACTTAAATATACTTAAAAAATAATTAAATTAATAAAGTATTAAAGTACTCCATTAATTCTTTACCGTATGTCAAGTACGAGTATTTACGGACCTTAAAAGATTACGTTGAATGACGACATAGTATATATATAGTTTATATATGTATATACTTTTGTAAAATATTTAGCTGTGTCACTAGATTTAATGAAAAATAATAAAAAATTAAAATTTAATTAATGAACCTGATATTTAAATTCAAATTTCCCGCCTTGAAAAAAAAATATTTTCTAAGCCTCCTATTTACACAGTAGTCGTTTTAATTAGTAAAGAATGCTCGTAATTATTATTTTTATCTTTTAATAAATAAAATAACTATCCAATATCATTTTAAATAATTTACTAGCAAAACATAAATATAAGACTGACCTAATAATCTAAATACGTTTGTGCAAAATTTATAGCTCATCAATCGTACCATTATTATTATCGCAATTATTAATTTTTTAAAATACATATTTAAATATATAATAATAATAAATATATGTATATCTTGTTACAATTTTCCGTTTAAATTTCAGTCTCGACACTCGATTCACGACATAAACAAACTTTTATACTTATCAGCAAAAAAAAATTCACGAGTTATTTTATTAATTTTGAAAATCCCGCCATTTTATTTTTCCGTCAGCAAAAAAAAATTTTTTCACACGGCACCAAAACTCAGACACCCGACAACGAAAAATATTCAAAATCATAAAAATAAAAGTTTTTAAATAAACGTAGATTTTAAAAATTATTTTTTTAAATTTAAAAAAAATGCCCGACTTTCATTGTCACAAATTTACATAAAGTAATCCAATTATAAATAAATAATTATTATTACCATTACTGATACGATGTCAAAAGTTTGAATTCTTAATCCTCAATATAAAAAAAAAAAACAAAACAAAACACAACACTGACACTGACACAAACTAATTTAAAAAACACCACAATAATTTAAAAAAAAAAACACACTCACAACTGCGACGTTACCGAAAACTCAATTATTTAAATAACCACAATTAATTATTATTATTATTAATATATAAATAAAAAAAACTAAGTATAAATACGCGTAATATAAAAATATAAACTGCGCAAAAACGTTTGAAAGGTATATTGTAGTAATCGATAATCTAACCTCGGAATTGCATCACTTTCTTAGCCCTCAGAAAAAGAAAAATAAATAAAATAAAATAAAAATATGGAATAAGAAAGATGAGACGCAGAACCGGAATGTAGTAAGCACGTAAATATAAATATAAAGAGCAAAGGGAATGCGTACAAACAACAACACTCTGCTCGGAGCACTGGTATCTGGTATAGTGTTTAGTAGTCACTGTAACTGTGACTGTAACTGGGAATAGATTGTAAACAAAAGCAACAGAGTCACGAACGGTTAAACGTTGGACACCTAGCGTCGGGTACAAGAACAACAGAGCGTACTCCTCACGTGGAGTCTCGCGTAGTACTAACCCGACAATTCCCGCCACCTCACATCCAGTCATCGAGCGCTCACAGGCTCGCAGGCTCACAACTCAGCCGCAGCAGCCCCACGTACTTAAAAACACTGTCGTGCTCGCCTACTGGTGCACACTCACACACATAAATATATGTATATGTATATGTATATATATATATATACATACCATACTTTATATATCCAGTCAAGTCTGAGGAGGATCACACACATTCAACATCAACATCAACAAGAGCCGCGCAGGGCCAATGATCACATATAATACTAGTACGCACTTGTATAAATTATAAATATAAATATACGTTTAATGAGACAAGACGGTGATTAATATTAAATACCCTTTGTATTATGTTACGTAATATAAACACAAAACATTTTTAAATTAATAGACTTGTCTGGTAGTAAAATATTTTTATTTAAATAAAAATTATCTGGAGGGAAAACGTCAGCTTACTTTCTTGATGCATTACAAGCAATTAAATTAATTAAACTTTCGCGGGGGTAATCGTACAATAACGTGATTTTTAAAAAATTTTCGGGACAAATTGAAATTTATTTTTTAATAAAATAAAATAATAAATTACCGTTACCCTTAAAAATTGATATGAAGGAACTTGAAAGGGTAACGCCTTGAGATTTCTATCCTTTATGTCTTATGTATTTTCCATTTTACTATCTTGTTCTCTTTATCATCAGCTCGTCTCTTTTTCCGTTCTTAACCCCTTTCTTCGCACGTCCCTCACTTACTTCCTCTGCATTCCCGGTCGTCGTCTTTATATGTATATATATATATATGAAATGAATAAGAAAGACAGAAAGAGAAGACTAGGCCCACCACGACGCCGACGCAAAGGCGTAGGCCTGTCTTGAGTATGTTTTATATATATCCTCGCTCCTCGTAGTATAACGACCTGATCCTTTTTCCCGGGATATAACTACGGGATATATATATGTGGGTATGGGTGTTTAGATGTTCATTAATCTGGGATTAAACGTTAGACGTCATTAAATACCAGGACAAATTTATGTTTTATTACTCAGGTTATTACTATAACTGTCGGTGTAAAATTATAAACTTAACGAACGCCGTTGGCTGATGTGAGTAAAGAGACGTAAAGATGATAAAGAAAATAGTAATAAATAGTGTTTACGTTTATTACACACGTGTTCAAGTGGGTGTGTCGCGCACGCGTGGAATCAAATTTACCTTTTCCATACAAATTATAATTATTTGTTTTAAATATTTTAAATTACGACCTCTAATATTGCAATTAGTAATTTGGTAATTTACATTATTGAGTACATGCTAAAATTTTTTGTTATTTTTTTTCTACCACTGATGTGTGGGTTTGTGGTTTTCAATTATTTGTAAAAATAAAAAATGAATTAAAATTTCAGAGTACTTATTTTTAAAATATTATTTTTACTGAAAGGGAAGAAATACAAATGGTTATAGTGGCGTAGGTCCTGGATACGATACAAACAAGGGCGGGTGTATGTCGGGTGTGCGCAGTAAGCGCATCTTCATGAACAATTGTGCGCCGATGACATTAAGGGGGTTGAGGATCAAGGGGATTTCGTTAGGCAGTTGCATTGGGTTGTAAAATAACGGTTCATATATACATATATATATATATATAGATATATAATTTGGTGTAAATTTCATGGGCTCCAAACGTGATAACGCGCACGCGCATTAAATACCAAACATGTTCTACTATTATATAGCTAACTGTTCATCGTATGCCGGGAAAAAGCACTATATATATATATATATATATATATATATACCCTACGATAAGTACGAGTAATATAGAGTTTAAGTGGAGAGTTCTGAGAAATGTTAAGGGGACGAGAATGAAATAGAGGGATAACGGCAAATGAAATTGTACTATACTTTGTACTAGTATATATGTAACTAGTTTAGTAATATACACATGTATATGTACTTATTTATGTATGATATTAATAATATATTAGTTTACACATTCTTGAATCCAAATGAAATTTTAAAATATAACAAATAATAATAAAAAAAAGAGACTTCGTGCGATACTAATCGCTGACGTAGTGTGACGTCATTATTACCAGGAATATTTATAAATAAATATATATTTTGCAGCTATAAATACAGTGTTCAGATAACGAGTTATGATGGAAAAAAACGAGCGTTTTAGTTATAATTTAAAATTGCTAGCGGAGAAATGAATGAACGCAATTATCAGCCTGGATCGTGACAGAGTTGATAAGACCTCGAAACCGCCAATGCAAATATTGTCATTGATAAATTTTGTATGGTGATATAATTAACGTAATAATAATAATAATAACATTAATAATAGAGTAATGTTGTACAATAGAAGAGGTTTGTTGCATCAGCGTGCATCAGTGTCGTATCGTATCGTTAGTGTGATCGCATCTGCGTCAGCACCGAAAACCAGTTCACTTTATACCAAAACAGCAACGGCTAGAGCGACAACACACAGTACTGTCTATTTATTTTTATATATTTATATATGTACAGAGCAATACAATAGAATGCATAATAGTATTATGTAGAGTATAAAAGTGGTAGCAAATAAAAAACGAACTCAAAGTACTCACTTCTATACCGTGAGATAGAGGATCAGACGGAAGGAAGAACAAGCGGCGGGAAAAAAAAAACAGATAGTGTGTGCTAT
This sequence comes from Microplitis deprimator, assembly GCA_964016945.1. Taxonomy (NCBI): domain Eukaryota; kingdom Metazoa; phylum Arthropoda; class Insecta; order Hymenoptera; family Braconidae; genus Microplitis; species Microplitis deprimator. The sequence continues at coordinate 2,848,423 of OZ024710.1, read as the reverse complement.
CGCTACGTATGTTATGTAGTAATGTAAGGAGAGGAAATGAAATAAAGAATGAGAATGAGAATGAGAATGAGTTGAGAAGAAACTGGTGTACTGAGACAATTCATTGTAGTCGCGTAGTTGATGTTTAGTCTTGCTATCAGATAAATTTATATTTATATAATATGTACATATATAGCAGTAAGGAGTAAGTAGTATGTACAGTAGTAAGAAGCAACCGAGTGACGATGCAGAGGAAGCTGTGGTGGGGTTGAAACCAACAGGAGAGCACGGAGAGTACAGAGTGTACAGAGAGTAGTAGAGTCGGTTCAATAAATGCAGCGGCCGTTGCCCGAGCTCTACTACATCTCTATATATATATACATATATATACATTACGCGATATATACTACTGAGTATAAAACGGAGCGAGAGAGAGGCCGATTGGTAAGACAGAGAGAGTAATCAGCTGGTGCACAAAGCAACGAGAGAGACCGAGAGACAACAAACCCACGCCTGCGCCACGTGGGTCATAGTAGTAACGTCGTATCGCTCGCGTCTGTCTCTACTCTACTCTATACTACTCAGCCTCACAGTATGTACTATACAGCATACAGCGGGACGGGATATCAGTGGCCGCGAGAATGAGACCCCCGGCAGACAGAGACCGAGATACCGCGCCGAGTGTGAATCGCGGCTGGTGAAGAGGCGCGATGTAGGCTGGGGTCGGGCGAGCGAGGGAGAACGAGGCCAGACGAAAAGAGCGCGAGAACTCCCGGTGAATTGAGCTCACGTGTAAGAGAGTAAGAGCCGCCCGCGTTCTCCTGTCGTAGTCGTAGTAGGTTTGTACGTGTTTTTACCGAGCACGCTGGTGGTGCTGGCGGCGATCGATAACTCGACTCTAGAGCGAGACAGAGTGATAACAATGCAACGTGGGTTGGCGTAATATAAAGCAACAGCGGCAGCAGCAGGAGTATAAACTCGGTTGTGGTACGCACAGCAGACCACCTCCACCTCCACCCCCGTCTCCACTTCTCTTCCGTCCCTTGAACCTTGTACATATTATTGCTATGCTCTGTGTACCTCTACTCGGCGACGAGCTGAGCTGAGCTGAGCAGAGGCGGACGAGGCCACCGACGGTGATTCCAAGAGAATTCTATATGTATACGACGTATACTATACCGCCATTTTGGGATTTTCGTAGCTCCTCGATCGCTCTGCTGGAGGATATTGACCAGCTCCTTCCATTACCATTACATTCTCTCTACTAAAAACTCGCTTTCTCTCTCACGGTGTAGTGTCTGGTTCTCAGATCCTGCAGCCTCCAGCATGTTCTCCCATCGTCGTAGTCTAGTCCAAAGTACTTCTATGCGTGATGTCTGGGACTCCTCCCAGATGACACACCCTGCATTCAGATGCGTCGTCTCGCGGACAAACTCTAACCGATTGATCATATATTCCTACACTTAACGACAATCGATTCTCATAGATTTTACTTAATAATAACAAACATTTACTATTTTTTTATCATCTAAAATCCGAAGCAATTTATCTCATGCAATTTTTTTTCCTGCACCGTAACTGCCCAGAATATTTTTCGAGTGACTCAATCAAGTATACTGTATGATATGAATAATAAATCATCAATAATCGATGATGTTGATGATGATGATGATGAGCTAGTAAGTGAAGCTTTTAGGTTGTTATTTCACGTGCCACGCCTGTTTCTACGGACGCCGGCGCCAGACGATGAAACGAGAAAAGACAAAGACGGAATGGATAAAGAGAGAATGGAATGATAACAAGAACCATCGACCGTAAACGTTGTATGTTGCCCAGACAACACACAAGGCACTGCCATGAAAACGCATAAACTTTTCAACATCACTACTATTTATAAATATAAATACCTCGATTCTATTTATAAATTTGCTATCTCATCCTCATGAATTCTACCATGCACGTAATTATTCATCCATACATATACATATACATATACATATATATAAAGTATATTCTAAGAAATCAATCAATACGCAATTTATATTTTCCAAGATTGTCTCAGCTGCATTCAGCGGCCGTATGCAGCCGCACTGCACGCGACATCGATTATCTTCAGCTCCCTTCTATTCTTCATCTATAAATCTATATATATATATATATATATATGTATATACACCCTTGGGTGGAGCTGCATTATAAACATTTTGTATGCAATAAAAAATAAGGACTATCTGCAGTACAATGGAAGTCCATCCGTGCGACGTCGATCGAGAGATTCAACAAAATTTCCAGCATCGGAGCGTCTGGTTGGCGTCGCGATTGCCAATCAATCGATCGAAACAGCCAACAAAACCTTACATAATGCAAAGTAGTGAAGCCAATGCCAAAGCTAAATGTAAAGGCGTCGGTTAATTCTCTACGTGAACACAGTTAGGGAAGGTCCGGTACCGGTTCGAAGACCCTACAGCACTCGTCGCGCGCACGAGGGGCTACACTCCAACGACTCGACAGCTCAACTCAACTCTACTTTGCTCGACTACTCAACTCACATTTTCGATCGCTCACCGCATGCGAAGAGCCACAGGAAACTAGAAACTCAATCCATTCATGTCTCCCCTTCTATATGAGGTCTTTGTCCCCAGTGTGGTGTCTCTTCACTTGGATGGGTACCACATATATAACATATATATCATACGCGATTATTCTCTAGCACTTCATTGCCAATGCAGTTTGTTGTAAAGAAAATTTATTTTATTATTTTTAATATCCGTCTATTTAATTATTTATTATTTTTTATTTTGAGCCACAACTTTAAATATCGAGTATTAAAAAAAAGCACCATAAGTAATTATATCTTTACACCTACACTTCAGTTCATTGGTTAATAATTAATGAGTATTGTAATATAGATGTTGAGATTAATTAATTTATAAAAAAAAAAAAATTATTAAATTATACAGTTGATATCCTGATTTATTTTATGGAAAGCAAATTATTTTTTATGGGATACGATGAAGTTGAAGCTGATGCTCCGTCTGTGTGGTTAAATTATTATTATAATAATAATAATAATAATAATAATGAAGCATAAGATTAAATTCTAGTCTTTGCTTTTTTTTTAATACTCAATATATTATTAAATCAAAATTTTAATTTACGAATAAATTTTTTTATTAACGACAGCATGTATCAGAATTTATAATGTAAAGGTATTTACAGTGTCTATGGCATCGATTTTAAATGAAAATGACGAGACGGTTAAACTGGAAAGTGGGCCGCCGGAAATCAAGAATCGATACGTCAATCTTCGATGGTTGTGTGGGAGCACGGCCATTTTATCATCCCCAACCTGACCTAACTTAAGCTGAGCATCGCGATACCGTAATAAGTAAATGATAAAAATTTTATTTATTTTCAAGCCGACCCTTTTTCCGTTAATAAAAAAAAAAAATTTTTTTTTTAAAGATAACGTAAATTTCTGACGAGAGTCTATACATTGAAGAAAGTCATGGACTACTTGTAATGATAGTAAACAGGAAGTAACTATAAAGTGTTACGACGGTGCTACGAACGTTAACGTGTTCTTGTTAACTATGCGCAGACAATACTATATGTTTATTTTTTTTTTTTTTTTTTTTTTTTCAATGCCGAGTGTATAAACACTCTTTAAATGCCAGTAAATATTCGTACAATAGATTATTAAACTCCAAACAAGTACATGTAAGTGGAGTAATGAAAACCAAAAGTTTTTGTAAGTTAATTTTTTATGTCAGGTCAAAGTACACTTTTAAGTCATACTTCAAATAAAATAATTAATTTACGTTTTAAAAAAAATAAACTGACGTAAGTAAAAATATATAATTCAGGCGGACATATATATTCTAGAAAAGTATTTAAAAAAAATAAAAATTTTTTTTTGAATTTTCAATTTAATTCAAGATTTTTTTTTTTTAATTAGGAAGAAGTTAATCAAAAAAAGTGGAGTAAAATTGGCTACTAAGAAAAAAAATTTTTTTTTTTATGCATCAAAATTTTTGAGTGGCCGCCATGTCTGATATGGGCAACTTGCCCCATCCTTCTGTAGACTAAAAAAAACTTTTAGTCCTTGGAAAAAATATAATCGAATTTTTAAATAAAATAATTTATTATAAATTCTAAATGATAACATTGAAGTGACAGCTAAATAAACATGAAGAATTTCAAGTATTTGATGTGACATTTTACAGATGAAAAAATTTACTTAGCTTTCGAATACTATACGAGTGATGAGTTAGAAAGTACTTAGAATGTATAGGAAGTAAGAAAAAAAAATTAACCAATTTCTTACATTCCGACCAATTTTCATGTTATGTTTACGTGTTATTTCGATTATTACACACATTCTAATCTTTATGTCTGTTTTCACATGCACAGAAACTCGATGGATAATTGAGTACATGCAAAAATAATTCGGTTTAATTTTGCCAATGGTGGGTCGGAGAAAAGGGATATATAGCATTAGCAGACTCGAAACCGCTTTTCAAGATTACTTTGTTGCAAACCCTGGCATTAGTGACGAATAATAACACCGATGATGGCGCTGAAACTTGAGAAGACTGAGAAGAAGCCTTTGATGATTGGGCATTCAAAACATCATTATTCTTTAGCTGATGATTACTATGTAGTAGCCGTATCCGAGCAACTTAGTTCGACTTCACCACAAAATAACATTCAATGAAAGCAACATTGTATATTTATGGAAGACGAGTATATGGAAATGCATCGTGATGCGGAAGAACGTTGAAATACAAGAAGCGAAAGAATTCAAAATTTTTTTTATCCTAATCACCTGAAATTTTTATTTTTAAATTTTCGGTATGAAAATTTTAAAAAATAATTTCAATTGTACTATCGAAATTCGCGTTTTCGAGAAACCGAAAAATTTCCGTCGAAAAATTTTTAGTAATTTCATTTTAATACTCAAGCATGTGTATGTGTATGCATGTATGAAGTATATAAATATTATATACTAGTTGAAAAATGTATCAAAACTTAGATTTGGTAGAAATTTTTAATTAACCGGGAGAAAAAAAAATTTATTTATTCCGAAAACAAAATTTTGATAAATTTTTCACGTTAATTATAAATTTTCTACTAAATCATACATTCTAAGCCGTGTAAAAAGCAAGAACGATGAATATATAGCAGTCTATGACTATGTAATATCTAATTATATCAAGTACATGAAAACACTTTTATAAGTTTTTTAAATTGATCCCTTAAAGTTATTACATAAAATTATGTAAAATTGCAGGCTATAGCTTAGAAATAATTATTTTAAATTATTATGTAAACATATATATGTATATATATATATTTAATTTTCGTAAATACGACCGATCGATCTTTTCATAAAAATCTTATAATAAAAAAAAAATAAAACCAGCACGAAAATTATTCTGTCATAGAGTTATCGAGTATTGAAACCCGCAACTATAAGTAGTAAAATTTAAATGAAAAAAAAAAAAAGAAAGAAAGAAATGGCACAGCAAATCTTCAAAAGTTGAATATTATTCCGCAGTAGCTAAAAACAATTACAAACATGTAAACATATATATAAATGATGGAAGATACCTGTTATGATGGCAATTAGGAGAAGAAGTAGTTGTAGAAGAAGACGAGGATCATCGAGCAGTAAACTATAAAATATTGCTGGCGTTGTTGTCATTGTCGGGATCTTGAAGCCGACAGATGGACAACGCGAGTCCACCACTCGCGATCCTGTTGATTCTTCACATAATTTTTATAAAAATTCTAACATACGTATTTTTAAACTTACTGAAGCATAACCTGGTGATTTTTTTCACATGGTAGGATATATTGGTTTCCAACTCGGCCGACGTCATTATTTTCGGTTCTTTTTCATTTATTATTGAAATTTCGTTGTAATCATTTTCAAAATTCGTTGAAATTATGCTCGTACTTGTACTTGCAATTGGTATCAATTCAAACTCTACTGTGTCTCGATGAATTTCTGCCATATCAGCTGGAGTTTAAAAGCAACTGAAACATAAAATAAAATATCTATTTTATCGGTGGATGTAGAAATTACATATATATATTTTATTATTGCAAAAATAAATATTTATTTTTACTAAGCCAACAATTGTAATAAATTTTCGTAAAATCAATAATAAATTATGTATATGATACTGACATTTTGCCGGAATTCTATTGAGATAGTCATACAATACAATTAATAAAGTTGGCCTATCTCTGAAAAAGATTGAAGAAAGTTTAACGAAGAGTAAAATATGATTGTCATGAAAAGACAATCGCCACAAAAGATTTATTGAGTAAAAACTTTTGTTGATTGGTTCACCTTTACCATTTCGTATTACTTTTTTGAGATAAATCTTTACGTAAGTCACCAGAATACGTTGGAAATAATTTGTTTATATTGATTTTGCTTATTTTACATAATTTTATAGCAAAAAAATTTATAATGCCTCAATTTGCCTCAATTTTCCCAGGGTACCCTCGTATATAATTTACGAATTTACAATGAATTAGAATTTTATGAAAAATTTTTTGGGTTTTAGCAAATTCTCGAGCTATTCCTCAATGATTCGATGTATAAAAATTTCAAATTGAAAAACAAATTTTCAAGTTAAGCCAGAATATGGCAAATACAGAATCATTGAGTAAATTAAAAAAATTTTTTCTTATATCCAGACTTAAAAAAATGAGATCCGAGAACAAAAAAAAAATAATGCATTTTTTCACGACGGATTCAATCGATTTAACCAAAAATTTATTGATTTTCTCTCGTAGAAGAATCCGTATAAAAAAAAATTTACTCCCTATGGAATTTCGTAGGATCAAAAAAAAAAATGCAAATTTTTAATCCTAATCGAAATTTTTATTATTATTTCTCTATTGGAATTTGTCAGGTGTTCAGTCATGTCTCAGATACCCTATATAGTATATCATTGAAGTGCAGTCATAAGTGACACATATAATATATATTGATGTGTCATCTGATTCAAGGAAGTCCATTACGCAGTTATAGAACAGCGGAGTAAGTATTGATATAGTTTCTACGAGTTTGCGAATAAGAATAAATGTTTGATAGACAGGAATATACCCTGTGGCATGATATATCTAAATTAGTCAAATATACTGTCAGTCAAGAAGAACTTCAACATTAGTTTCAAATTACTTTGAATTAAATATTTATGCTTATGGACGTACAGTTGTAATTTAATAAAATAATACCATCAAGTCGATAATTGAAATAATATGATAGTCATATCTGATAATTGAATTAGTTAAATTTATATTTGATATTACCTGAAAGGTCGTGACTCAAGACGTTAATATCTGTCTATCCTAGTTTAAGATACTGAAGCTGTTAATAATAAAATCTAAAATATTTTTACCATCTTCGTTATAAATTCATTCCTAAAAAAATTGGTCGTTTTATTTTCTTGAAAAAATTAAAAACTTATTGTAGCCTGTGACTTTCGAAAGTGTGATATTACAAAAAAAAACGTTTTGAAACTACATTCTACTTAAAGATGCTTTAAATCGGTAAAAAAAAAAAAATTTCTGAAAAGTTACAGGCCAAAGACAAAGAAAAAAATAAGTTTAAGTTTATTTCGGGCTCATACTATTTTTAAAAAAAAGTCATAGTATGTTGGTTGCATTTGGAAGATAAAACTTTTGGTGATAAGAAAAAGGTTACAAGGTTGGTAGCATTCTTTTTTTCCCACCGAGTTTCTGTTCGGCTTTTTGCTTTATAAGTCAATAAAATAGGAATAAATTACCGCAGGATACTTCAAGTATGAAAAATGAAGCTAATGAAACAAGTTTTTGTGTAAATTCATTAATATCGAGTTAAAATAAACTTTTTTCATGCATATCGATATTTAAAAATCGATTTCAAATTTATTATTATCAAAAAGTAAAATTTCATTTCTTTTGTCATGATTTTGAAATTTATAAATTTTTCAATTATATGTTAAATTTAAAATTGTCTCAAAATTATATACAAATACTTCAAGAAAAAAACATAATAAGTAAAAATTACCGAAACTATAGCTTTTGGCAAAAGTAAAAAATTACTATTCCATAAAGAAAATGTGTTGCCATAAATTAAAAATTACTAAGCATTTATATTTTTTACTTATGGAATAGTTATAAGTTTTTACTAACGTCAAAAGTAAAAGCTATCGAATTCCATTAGTAGTTCCGGTTTAGTTTCCACACAGGAATTATAACTAAATTTTGAAATCCATTTCTTTCCATGTTTATATTTTATTTGTAAGGGACGGTGGAAAATGGGCTTATATATTACATATAAGCCCTTTTTTCTTAATATGCTCATTTTTTTCCACTCTACCCTACAGATAAAAGTATTATTAAAGAGTCAGTTCATACCACCTGTATGATTTCTTTATATGACTACGTGTTCAAATTTGTAGATATAGAATGCAATATATATTAATATGACCAGTCATTATTTATATCCGTAAGCCCGGCGGTAGAGTAAAATTTGTAACAATCGACATGAAACCATAGCACACATTCCTGATGAGTATTCGTGGCTACATTTCGATGTGACAAATTCAACAAATCATATACTGTTCCATGTCTGCGTATTTGTATTTGAAGATATACTATGCAGTATAAATTAATATGACTAATGTTTTTTATTTTTTTAATTGGTTTGTTTCAATTGACTGAACAAACATTGAAACTAAATTTTAACACAACACTGAGAGAACGATTTATTTGAACCAAATAAGATTTGTTTCAGGCAAATAAATCCCGTATTTAAATGGAGTCAATTAGTATTTATTTGAAACAAAGATATGGTTCATTTGAATGAAATAATGATTTGTTTATAGTTAACAAATCTTTATTTGGAATTTTTTCAACCAAGATTAGCTGACTATAAACAAATATATGTTTGAATTAAATAAATTATTTTCTTCAGTCAAATAAATATATTTATTTGGCTCAAATAAATTATTCTCTCAGTGAAGTAATCACTAAAAACATAATGTGAGACAAGAGGTTCATGTTGTAACACCATTTGGGGCTTGATGTTATGATAGTTTTCAACTTCAGTTGGGAAAGCAAACTTATCGTACAATATACTATTATAGTGAATATGACAGTAACATTCGCGATGTTTTCGCATATCGTTAATTATCAACTACAGTTCACTTAATCAAAATTTTCAAACTGTCTAGAACCGGTAGTTCTACATGATACTAAAAGTAGCAAACATCAAAAAAACATTTTTTAAGTGCATTGTTAATAAATTTTATTTTACTCACAATAAATTTTTTTTATAAAAAAACAAAGAAATCGTCTGATATCTGCTACTTTCAGTACCATATATATTCAAAAATTTGAATAAGTATTTTTATTAAACAAATAAATTTTTAAATTGCTTTTTTTGCAAACATATTTTTCAGCAATTTTGCTAAGTTGCAAGTAATTAAATATTTAAATATTATAAAACAAAAAAAATAAATAAATGCTGCGCTTGTTTTATTTTCGAATGAATAGGACAGCCGTGAAACCGACTTATCATTTTGCGCATCAATTACCGTTATCAAGATTAAAAAAGACGAGGGGATACGCGACATTTAATTAATTAAATAAAGGAAAAGTAGCGTCAGTGTTTGCTGTTGTATCTGTAAATAATTTTTAAATCTAATTAAATTTGAATAAAATGATTTATTGACTCACTTTAAATTAGCAAATAATAAATCAATGCGTTAATCACTCAGATCAAATTAGTTACGTGTCAGTCAACAATACTAACAAAGGATGATCATTGACAGTGCTTCATGATATGACGATATCAACAAATCGAATTCTATAATCGAAACGACCACCCCCTGGGTGATTAGATTGTGATATGTTCGTACCCGAATATCAAACAATTGGCCAGGTTGCAGATTAATCATTAAATGATATTAACTCAAGAATATATCCATTGAAAATTGATATTAAAAAGTATTGAAAGTATATATTCAAATAAATATATGTGTGTGGAAAAATATATAATAAAACGACAAAGTTTAAATCGAGAATCGAGTCCCATTTTTTTAGTTTTACGTTTTAAAACCACTAATGAGAAAATTTTTAAATGAACGAGTGGTAAAAGAAAAAAAAATTTTAATTATATTCAAATTAAATTGTCAGATATGAGAATTAAAAATAATAAAATAGTGAGCTGCTAAAAATGTTTGCGTGATATTACTTTCAAAATTAAACAGCGCGAAAACTCTAATGTTTTCTACTCACGAATCTGTAACGCATTAAATAACAAAATGCGCCAATTTTTCGATCAATAGATTTGAATCTAAATAATAATAATTTCGGTAGTGTTATTTTTAACTGATTAAAATAATTGCATACTTATTTTCAATGGTCTTTAAATGACTGAAAACAGAGCTGGAGAATTTTTCGTTTGTTCAGAAATAAAAACCACTATCTGTCTACTTTTCAAGTTTTTTTTTAGAAAATAAGTTTACGACGTGATGTCTTGGGTTAATCAAAACCATCTCTTTCGTTGACGAGGACGTACAAATGGTACAGGTCGTGTTCATGACAAAATGTACTGCTATGTTAAACCGCAAAAGTTTTTCGTTTTCCAACAGGATTGAATTTCCTCAACTTCACAGACTTCATTTGATCCTTTGCGTAGAACCACTTACGTGATCCTTGTTGTTTATTTTCCATGCGCTCATTCTCATTCCACTATCAACATACATTTCACCACGACTTAGTTTAATTAATTTAATTCCATTTATCCAATGTAATGCGAACTATGACAGTACTTGAAATAAACCGTATTTTTTTTTTATGAAAGTAAAAGCTATATATAAACGACCTCAGTACATTCTGTGACAAATAACCTTCATTTGAATTTGCATAATTTTCGATATGCTGCATTTTATGTTACATCGGTAAAAAGTTATCTGAAAACTGAAAAAATGCGTCGTTTTGTTACTAAACATTTCTGAAAGTAATCGATTTATCGAATTTGAATACAATTTCATTATTCAATCAGCTTATTTAATGTCAAGCATTACTCTGTCGATTTGCATTTTCAAGGAAGCCTGCGCAAAATGAACACTCGAAAAATTAAAAAACAAATTTTTTTTTTAATTATTTATTACTTTGGATACGATAATTAAGACCCTAGACTTCTCAATAACGTAAACTTCCCCATCCATCAAAAACTTAATCGAAAGCTAACAGCTATTATATAAATTTTCAGGGCACCTTATTGTCATTAAATTAAGGACGTAATGAACAAAGGTGCGGCAAATTGGGGATACTAAAAAAATAGCTCGAATTATATAATGACCATAATCGATTGCCGTGACCTTTTTAAGATCGTCATAAACTGTATTTTTAGAGGCTTTCTTCTATTTGACAGCTTGAATAAATATTTTAACATTTTTCTATGCCGTAAAATGGATCCCAAATAAGCATTTTATTTTTTTAAATATGTTGCATATGGAAATAAGTACGCCGTGTAAATATAGCTTCGGTGTTTGTTTAAGACAGGAAACTTTGAGCTTTACTGCTATAGGTATAGTAGCATGAAATTATAATACGAACATCTGCAATTACCGGAACAAGAGCTGCAATTTATTAAACTTCATAATACCAGAAAAATTATCTACGAATTAATAGTCAGCAGCGTTTTTTACGACAGAATTGATACTTTCAAATAAAAGGATACTCTTAAACATCAGTTTTATAGTCTTTTGTGTGTTGTACTGAGAAATACATAAAAATTTTGATTATTGTCTCAAATTTTTCCATAAATAAATAAACATTTAAAAAAATTTTTTGCTATTGTAATTAATTCGGCAAAATATATACTTTCATAAAATATCTAAGCTTGAAATGATCACAAATTGACTATTTCTTGTCTATTCCCTCCGGAATGAAGGTTCCGAAGGACCAAATAGGATTGAGAAGACACGCAATTGCACTCAGCAAGTTCTGAACTTGATGCGAGCACATCTGCTGTATCTTATTTCGGCGATTAAATATTTTTAAAAAATACCTAAAGCTTGGAATGCCCCGAAATCGGCCATTTTTCGGCGATTTTTTTCGAAACCAAGGCTCCAAAGGGCCAAATAAAATAAAGTTGCACTTGGCAAATTCTAAGCTTGATGCTAGTGTATCTACTCTGTCTCATTTCAGTGATTTTACTAATTTGCTTTTAATATTTAGGAGTCAACTGATTAATTTTGACTGGATAATTGGACAAATATTTGCTTGGTATTTGTATTACTATACAAGCATTTAAAATAATCGGATTAACCATCTTTTTTTCCTCTGTTCTCATTGTTTCAACGATAGTAAAAGTATAAACATTCATAAAACTCGAAATTGTGTGTACGGTTATACAACAAAGCATTACTCTGACCACCAGTTATCTCTCTATTAAAATATTGCACATGTCCACGATGCTATTGAAGTCTGTTGAATGTTGGTTTAACAGTGACACTTAAATAATTATGACAATACATATTGTGCCTCGAAATGTCATCCGAGTTCACTGTAATGTAGATATAGATATAACTCGAAAAAGAGCGTTATTGTAGTTTATTTTGAATACAACTTTGAATGTTAATAAAAAGTGAGATAAAACTTTTTTTCTGTTTGCAATAAAAATCATAAGCACCGAATTATTTCTATTGAAAAGTTTATTATTTTTATAAGAAATATGACGACTGAAAAGGACAATTACAGAGCGAGAATTCTATTTGCTTCGAAATCATTGTGTTCTGTGAAGAATTCTCTCCAACAGTTACTTCCGGTCAATAAACTACAGCAAATAGATGTTACTGCAGCTATGTTTGCAAAGTGAAAAATTAAATTTTTGTGTTGTCAAGTGCGAATGTGAACTTTGTTACTGTTATTTAAATTAAATTATATTGATTTCTAAGTAAAAACTTTCCCTACATTGAATTTTCATGCAAAGAAAAGTTGGTAATATCTTTAAAGGGTTCGATCTCATCACTGGTTGGTCAAGTTTCCAAATTTGATTTTCTGTGGTTGAATATTAATGTCTTTGTTGTTGTAAAATAGACGGCAAAGTATAGATTCAAACTGAAACTCAAGTTATGTTACTGAGAGTGACATCGTAAGTTGTAATTCCTCTCAAATAAACCCTTAGTTTCATTTGTAAACCAATTTGATAGACATATCATAACCATGTAGCGGTTTTTCGTTCTTTGCCATCCTTCGCTTCGGCATAATTGAATTTGGACATTGATATTTTAAATATTAATCCATAGAACATCTAGAAACTCGGGAAATTCTGAAACTATATAGTTATTACCCTGAAAAGTTAAATTGCCAATGTAGATAAACAATGAAGTCGACAAATCATAAATTTCAAAAAATATGAATTTGAGAAAAAAGATTTTCATTAAATTTATTTAAAAAAATAATAAAAGACGAAGCGAGGTCTTAATTTAAATTGGAAAAAATAAATGATATTGTAATTTTACTGAAATTTTCGGTGCTCCATTTTACCCCACTTTTTTCACGCGTTATTTGTTACTAAAAGTTCAAAGTTATAGACTTGAAATGAATTTTTCTTGTGAAGTACTACAAATCACATTGGGCTTTGCGTGTAGATTTTTTTTTTATTTCCGGCAATTTTTTATTCTCTTGCAAAATTAAAATCTGGAAAACTCACTTAGGATTATGATGAAATTTTTTTTTAGTGTTTGCAATTAAAAATAACCTGGTTTAAAAAAACAAAAAATTTAATAGCATAGAGATATTTTAATAATGAAAATAATTTCGCACGAAATTCATCTTTGCTGAAAATAACAATCGCGGATATTAAAAATGTTTAAAACTTGACGAACTGAAAACTCGTAACAAAGTTTTTTTTGTAACTTCGAAATAGACATTACAGTGAATACAAAAAGGAAATAAAAAAAATTTAGTTCAAATATTTTTATAATGAAAACATCATAAATTTGGATTATTTTATGGAGGATTTATTCCGTGGCAAATAGTAATCGAAAAAGTACACATGTTTAAAACTTTATAAATATTAAAGCCGCTGTAATACCAGAATTTTTTTTTTCAACACCACAATAAAAAATATTCTTTTTAACGCCACGAATTTAAATTCATAGCTCACTAAATCCGCTTTCTCGACGATTCATCGTTTTTCTAGTCAATCGTAAATTTAATTCATATATATCATCTCTACTATATTTATCTCTCAAATATTTCATATAAATTCTTTTTTTTTTTTTTCAAACATTTAATGTCAATTGAAAATTTTCAAAATTTTTATTTTTGTATTTTTTATAAAAAAATTCTACGAAAAATGCTCAGAAACGCTTTCTCAAATTTGAAAACGAAGACTAAAAAATTTTAAAAAATTGACAAAATACCCTGTCAATATTTTTGCTAAAAATTATTTTTGGGCGAACATTTAAGATTCAAATTAAAAAAAAATTATTCAAAAAATCATAAATGAGTCAGTTAATTACAAAATTTGAGCATTGGAAGAAATAAAAAAATTAGACCGCGAAAAATTTAAATATTTTTGAATGTTCAATTTGAATACTGACTCATATTAGCTAAATTTTTGTAAAATTCTGTAGAGTAAATTTACTAACGGTTTTTTTTTTCAAAGTTCTTATTTTATTTTCCACTACATTGGAAAACTAATTATCTATTAATTACGGCAACGGATACAGAGGTAAAAGGATTAAGTAATTGCAACTAATCATTTGAGTAAACCATCTTACGGCATTACTGAAGGACTATAAAGCAAAGATACTTCACTAAAAGACGTAAGTAAATGAGCAAACTCGAGACATTACAGGTGACAACTTTGTTGAGAGATCGAATCAGATGAGTATTGAAACTACTTTAAACATTCGCGGCTGATTTAAAGTTTATTTTTGAATACGCTTTTCAAAAGTTACAGATGTATTGATCGGCGCATACTATATAATGCAACCAGTCTATCAAACTTTTTAAAGTCTTATCGACTTACAAATAAAATGCACCATATTTATGACGAATGTGTCAATAGTAAACTTTATTCGTAACATGAGTAAGTCATATTACCGTATCTATAAATAGAGCTTCGATCCAATAATCTTCGATTCAACTTTTTTTCTCGAGCCAAACTGAATCGAAGCTCTAGTTTTTTTTTATAGTTACATGAAAATTTTGCTACCAACCCATAAAAAAAAATTCAATTAAATAAAAAATTTAATGCCCGTCATATTCATAATGATACTGTAGGAAATTACATTATCGAAAAATAGTTAATAATATATAAGGTCTTTTTGATCAAGATAAATCGTTTCATACATTTTAAAATATATAATTTTTTTTTTAGTCCTCAGAAAAGTAGCAAAAGGAAATGAAGTTAGCAGCCACTTAAGTAATTAAAAATAAAGGAGATTAATAAAGTGCATTAAGCAGATATTTTATCTCAAGACGTGATTCACTCAAAAGTTATTTTACGTCAAATTTATCCGCCATCAGTTGAATACCATTGACTGCAAAGGAGTCTATTACCTTCAGGAAATAGTCGCTCAATTAAACTTCCGGTAAAAATAATAATAATTTTAAATTTTTATTCATGCGTATGTAGAAATAGTGAAATTCAAATAGACGAGAGCGACAAATAAATTTAATTTCAAGTCACAAAAGAATAAGCACAAAAGAACAACGTCTAACATCTCTATACATCATGTACGTACTATATACTATTCTTGAAATTCTCACGATGCACTCAGCTGTATTATTGATTTTCAGCTTACAATTTCTTACTAGTACTTAGATCTATTTCGCTAATACTACTATACAACTTTGAAAATATATATATAGTATTACCGATTTAAAAATAATAACAATAAATTCCATTAAGCAAAATAGTAATTTACTGAATGTAAACATTTTATGCTCATAAATATTTTAATACTATTAAATAAAACTATTTATTGAAAATACCAAAGGGTTCAAAGCTAAAATATTCAAAATATATAACATGAGCTACAGAGAGGATATTATTAATTACTTATTCTATAAAATTGATATCAATTCATGGAATTTATTTGGTGAAAATATAGATACTCATTTATCCGTATTAATTAATAATCGCAAAGGTATTTATAAATATTAAGTAAATTGAGAATTAATTGATGTTAAATTAAATAGAGTTTTTAAATTATTTAGAAGTGATGAATAATGAAAAAAAAATAATGGGTGTATAACAAAAATATTTATTATTCGGTGTTAATTGACAGGTGGATATTGATTTTTAGAATTACTTGGTGCTGTCAGTAACTATAGAATCTGGAATGGAATGTTACAGTAAAGCCGCGGATACTGGTAAACCATTCACTATTAACCGTCGTACTCACTCGACGAAAGCGTAGAAACCAACAGTATGTACTGGCTTAAATAGATATATCATGTATGTACATATTAAAGAATGTGCATGGGAATTAACCCCTGGATTTTTTTTTACTATTTAGCTTTTTAATTTAATGATATGGTATAATGAATTCACAGAACCGTATGATTAATTAGAACTAAATATTACAAGTGCATTTACTTCATTTTCAAATATTAAAATGAGAATAATTTATAAATTGTTTCTTTTGAAAATAATTGGAGTGCTAATGGACCGAAAATCTTCTTAAATTGCCGGGTGACTTTTAATGAAAAATAAGCTGGAAAATTCGAACATTCGGAGTTAATTGAGATAAAATGGACAGGAAAAACAAATTACCAAATGATTCCATCTCAGTATAATTTTTTTTTGCTTTATTTTCCATTAAAAAGGGCAGACATGGGCTAAATGGAAAGGCTATAAATTTTTTTATTAAAGGCTCTAATTGTCATATATTTTTAAGTAATTTACGATATCGGACTTATTTTTCCGAAATTTTTTTTGAAAAATTTTTAAAGGCTTTTGCTCTGAAATTGTTTTAAACTCTCACTGGCACTTTATGTCATCTTACTTGTTAAATTAAATTAAAAATATGAGAAAAAAATTTTTCATTCTTTTGGAGTTACCCCATTTTCACTGGAAAGGAAAAAAAAATTTTTTTGACAATTGACTAATTGTTTTATTTTGTAATTATGTGAAAAGTGAGATTTAGTATAGTCAAGTTCAAAAACTTGCCAGCTCTTTTCCTGTTAAAAAAAAATCGATATAGCAGTTTTAATGAACAATTAGTAATTACTAAAGAAGTTACAAATCTAATATTTAAATTACGGCTTGTGAAATGAAAGCCATTACTATCAAGACAAGTTAATTGAAATCAATTTGAAATAATTGAGTTTAGTTAAGAAATTAATGAATTCCATTGAGGTAAGAATAATTCAGTATGCAAATTTAAAACCAAAATGTAAAAATTACAGAATCGAGTGTTAAATATTTATTATGTGAAACGATAAATTCTGCGGCAATAATTATAATATTTATGATTCACTGTTATTCTTTATTCATCGATTCAAAAACCACCTACGCTTATATCAACTCGTCTACATGTCGGCTAAGTCTAAATTATTTACGAATCTTGTACCCAGCTTTCTTACACATTTGCAGTAGAAAATTATTGAGAAGAATTTTCGTGTCGTATAGAAAATAAGAAATTTTTACTACTTCACTTTAAGTGACTAAAGTTAAGGGATGAAATTAGAGCAATCAAAAATGCATTAACTTTTCGAGAATTTCCCGTCTCACATTCAGTCTATCCTATGGACGGCGCAATAAATAATTTAAAAAAAAATTGATTACCATCAAACGAGACAATTTTTCCATAAAAAACATTATGGTGATTATATATCGTGTTACATACCCATTATAAAAACATATTCAGGACACAGCATTATATGCACGTCACGTGTATGCAATCTATCAGAATTTTAAGCACATTAGCATGCAAAAAAGGCACGATATGGAGAAAATGCACTTTTTTTGTCTTACATCCTATATCCTTCACTTTTCACTCATATTTTAACAAAATAAGACAAACTTTCTACTGTCATGAGAATTTTTTTTTCAGGTAAAATGGGGTAGTTTCAAAAAAGTAAAAAAAAAAATTTTTTCATGTTATATAATAATTTACTTGCAAATTTAATTTATAATCATATACTCAGTTATTGCTTGACTAAATATATATAAGCGTTTGATTTAGAAGTGAAATAATTTTGAAAAAAAATTCTTCTGTCAAAATTTTACACAGAAAATAAATATTTTTTGGCGCAAAAGTTTTTACTTGCCTGAAAAAAATTTTTGCATTATAAATTGAAAACAACAAATTTTTTGAGTCAAGAAATTTTTTCTAGTCCTAAGAAAATTTTTGTTTTCAATTCATAATGAAAAATTTTTCTTTCGCCAAGAAATTTTTTTTTCTGTGTAGAATTCCCAAAAATAGCCATCATCTGTTTCTACTCCATCACCGCATTTATTATTAAATTTTGTTTCATAGTCAAACTATCCGAGGCGTTCAACGTCTCTCACCCTTTCTCGCACCGGGTAAATAAAAGTTATGAACAAAAAAAAAAAATTTTCAACTCAGACATGATGTCCCGAGTTCCCAAATACGACAGACAGATAAAAAAAACTGTTGTAGATTTCATATTTTAAAATTCTGTGTAAGAACAACAAATATTTACCGCTACATAAAAATTCATGTACACATCGAAAGAAAACAGCGAATTTCAAAATTGATCGATCTCATATCCATAATATAAACACCAGTCGAAATTTTGATATTCCATAAATGTAAACAAAAGCATAACAAATAACAAATTATTAAAGTAATTGATGAGCCATTCAGCTTTTTCGAATTCATAATTTGCACGAGTGATTTGAATTGATTGTACATCGAATTATAGATATTAATATTTTGAAAGCTCATTTTACAGAAATTGATAATTCCTTTACCAATTTCCAAAATTTTCATTTATTTCAATATCGTACGCTATTGAATATCGTAATTAAAATTGAGTGGAAATTAATAAATAATTACCCTAATAGGAATTAATTAATTGAACATATGGAGATGTTTCATTTTCATGATAAATATAAACTCATAAATGTATATATAGAATTGAACAATCAATACATACCTAAAACTCGATACATCATATTATTTGACAACCTTATTTCACGCTATTTCAAAGCAATATTGTTTTTTTATATTGGTATTTATGTGTTCTTTCATCCTTTCAGTAAAAAGGAACACGTATGTGATTTTATCCAATGTCGAACGAACCTTCCATTCAGTGGCAAGCAAAAATATAAAGCGTACATGATTTCGTTTGAAACATTAACTTTCATGTTCGCAGATCCGCGCTTTAAATCTTTTACTTTTTATTGTCAAGAGTAAAGTATTGACTTGAAGGCAAAAAACCTCAAATCACTGAATCGTCTATTTGAAACCTCTATTGATATTTAATATCCGTAGTATTATTTATCGAAAGATGTAATCCTGTTACTCGTCTCAATTATCCAGCTAATTTTTTAATTATTTGTCTTCATAATAAAATTATCTCCATAAGTAATCTCCTTGCAAGTCTCTCATTACACAGTAATACTACACAATGCAGCTTGTATATTATCTGAGTTATAATCAATTAAGTGCTAACTATTAGGGGAAGACAAAGCAAATTGGACTACCGCGGGCAAAATTGAGTACCTAGAGTTTTTTTTAATATCGTTATTAATTAATCTAATTATCAATATATTTGAATAATTTGTCATCAAATTTGAATTTTAAATTGTGTGGTAAGTCATATATTTTATTTTATTTTAGTATATAAACTTAAAAATGAGGATTCAGTTTTCTCAACTGTTCAAACCATAATCATCACGAAAATTAAGATTCTGCAGTAATTTTTTGAATCGCTTTCTTTTTTTTTTTTTTTTTCAAACCATAGCATTCATACTTTTCGGAAATTCTCTAATTTTTTTTTGTGGTCATTGAAAATTTGCCTAATTGAAAAAAAAAAGAAAATTACGTATTCTGGGTCTCAAAACCGCATTTATTCTCAACGTCCCTACTCAACCGAGTTCTTGTCCTGGTCCGTCAAATTTATATTAATTTTAAGCCGACCCTCAAATAAATCAATTACACTAATAAGATTAAATTGTTAATTAATAATTTAATTACAGCAGACTACTCTAATAAATTATAAAAAAAAGTTGTTAACAAAATTAAAAAAAAAAAAGGAAATATTCTATACAATAATATTTGTGGAATTTCATTGCACTAAATTTTATATAAAATTGCTGAAATGGTATTTTCCAATATGATGTGCAGCTCAAACGAGCAGAGCATAAAGAATTCATTTCTTGAATTAAAAATAAAATAAAATAAAAAATTTATATTTAATATATATTTACTGACTCACATTACAAATTCACGAGTAACAAATTTTGTGCTTTCAATATGATTCTAGTTTAACGTTTGTACTGTACAAGTTGTATATATGTTTGCTCAAATCTCGAGGTACATCAATACACGTATGTAATATGAGTGTAACATAGGGGTTGAATGGTTCAATTACTAGGCAGTATTAATGTTAATTGAAAGCGAATACATATTTCATTACTACGTTAATTATCAATATATATTTCCATTGTTGATGTAATTGAAAAACAAAAATTTTATTATTTTTGCTGCGTAAATATTTCCAACAAGTGGAATAAATAAAAATAAGTCATCTCGTTAATGGAGGGTGACTTGATATTGCAGAGAAGTCAAAAGAAAATAAAAATCAACATGATCCTAACGAGCTCCAAGCAATAAGAGGAGTTGTACAAACTCGGAAGACGTCGTTCTTTCAATAAATTGGAGCTCAATGTCATAAAAAATCCACTGTAATGGTATTCCGTCAGGGAAGAATAAAGATAAATTTTAAATATTGAATTAACGGTGAAGATTCACAAGGAATTTGTATATTATCTAGAAAACTTTAGAGTAAATATTGGGAATAAATTAAATTATGAAGATCACATACATCAAGTTGTTGTGAAAGCGAATTCAAAGTTTGAATATTCTGAGAGTTTGCAGAGCATTCAATAATTTAGTCACGTATTTAGTTGACTATTTACACTTTAGTAAGATCATTGTTAGAGAACCCTTGGGCAATATGATCATGTAATTTATCTATTCATTAAAAAATTTGGTGTTACAAGAAAATTATATACGGAGTTTTGAGCAGCTGCTAAGTTTTTGGACTGAAAAGAATAAAAAGTTAAATATGAATTGAGATAAAAATTTTCCTTAGGCCTGGAAAAATTTCTTGGGAAGTAAAAATTTTTTGCAACAAGAAATCCTTTTTTTCTGGGTACAAAAAGGCTTGAAGCACAACGAGGCATCTTAAAAAACTTTGTGACGAAACGAACCTATTTTTGTCTATAATTAAATATTTATTTTGCGACTGAAACCAAAAAAAAACTACAATTTTTATTATGAATTCTGTAATCAGGCGGCTGATTTATGATTTATTAAATTTTTTTTTCAAAGAAACTAAAATGTCGATCCGAGATCATTTTTTTTTTTTTAAATACAAGCAACAGGTTATTTTTTTGTCTGCATAAACACTATAGTCTCACACTTTACATTCTTGCACAATTCAACTTTCCTTTGTTCCCAGTACATAGCTAAGGTTGAACTCAGCTTTTGATATTCTGGGCTGGTTGTAAAAACATGCGATAATTACAATTGTTTTTTGCTCTCTATTATTAATAATAATTATCTTCCATTAATCATAAGACAAAAAAGTCTCAAGCTTCGTATTTTTAATGCATAAATTCTTAGAACTAGACCAGTTAGCTTTTGAACGCGGACAGAAATAATATTAATCGTTACGGATTAAATTGATGGATAAGTAAAATCAGGGAAAAACTTAATAAAATGAGAACGTTAAGGAAGTAAGCGGCCTTGTGAATTTTAATACCCTTTTCTTTTTCACCTTACACTTATAATTGTACCGAGTTAAAATTTTAATTGCGACAGTTTCTTTTTTTAAATTAAGTCAAAAAATTTTCTTATTACAATTCATAAGCGGAATAACATCAATAAAAAA
This sequence comes from Microplitis deprimator, assembly GCA_964016945.1. NCBI lineage: Eukaryota > Metazoa > Arthropoda > Insecta > Hymenoptera > Braconidae > Microplitis > Microplitis deprimator. The sequence goes on along the minus strand of OZ024710.1, from coordinate 2,826,319 downwards.
AATACGATTTCCAATATAATTTATAAATAAAATATGAAATAATTTTTCGAAAAATTCCTACGCAACCGCACAAAAATATATGTAACATATATGTGAAATATTGTTTTTTCACCCTTATAAATTGTAATACTTGTGACATACATGTCATATAATTTTCACCTACACAAATATATTTATCTCCATGGACACTTTAGTAAAGATTTAGGTCACCCGAAATTATCCCTCAATATTTATTTAAAAATTTGTAGCCGGTAATAATAAATGCTGGTGTTTATAATTTTATCACATGCGATCATTAATTTAAATTCCGATTTACTTTTAGTTTTCCGACAAAATTAACAGCTTGTTCTTTAACGAAAATTAAATTAAATACAATGAGGCGCTAAGATGAAAAAAAAAAAAAAAAAAAAAAAAAAATAGAACTTACCCTTGTCATGAAAGAAGAGTTGAACTGAACTTAATTCAAGTATTCACCAGCTGGGAGCTTTCACTTCAATCATATTTACAAAAGCTTGAAAAGATATTACTTTCCAAAGGATTTGAAACGAATATTTCGATTTACATTAATCCCATTGACTATCGTCGTTTTATTTCCAGTGAATATTTAAAAATATCTCCACTTTATATCACATCACAACGATGCTTGATTTAATGATCTTGAATTACGTCAATCAGATTTTATCAATGGCCATCAATGCGCTGTTTCACTGTCACTCGTAAAAAACTGATAACTCGGAAATATATGTTTGATATGTCAATTAAGCTAATTAGTATATCGATAGCTTCTATAAACTAATGATAAAAATAAAAAAATAAATAAATATAAAAAAAGTTTCTATAGAAAGCGACTTGAAATAAAAAAAAATGTATCGAATAAATCTTCTCATTAAAAGGCTCTCGGGCTTTTTATCTTTACACAGAAAACTTTCAGCAGAAAATCTTTCATCAAAAGATTATTAAATATATATAATAAAAAAAAAAAACAAATCATAAATAAATAAATAATTTAAAAATTTCAAGTTCTTCAAAAAGTTTTCCGAATTTGAAAACTAATGAAAAGTAAATAAATTATAAATCAATTGACAAATAATATTAGTAAAAGTAATGGAAGATCTAATAGAAGTAAATAAAATTTATTTAATATCAAAACAGCAGACAGGTCACGTTATTTGGAATACGGGATCGACATCAAAGTCATGTGGGAAGCAATGTTTGTAAACATTCCCGGGTCGTTTCGCAGAGTTTAGTGTCGAAGGTATTGAAAATGTCAACCGCTCTATTATTTTTTTTTCCGATGACATTTTCCAATATATATATTTTCCGAACAAGATGAATCCAATAGACAAAGTAAGATTGAGAATTTGATATTAATTTTCGCGGTCATTCAAAACTTAAATAATTCGTTATATATAATATGAAAATATATATATAGATGTATATATATAATTAAATTAATGTACTAATTAATTCGATATTTATCAATGGAACAATGAAGCTAATTAATTAAATTGAAATAAAAAAAAAATTTTTGTTTACCGAAAAGCACTTAAATAAAATTGTATCGTCAATTAAGAATAATTCGTCCAATTGAAGATAATTAGCACAACAGGGTACGAAAAGTGACAATCAATTAGTAGTATGAGTTAGTAGTAAGCACTGTACTACGATGTGAATGGTACGAGATCACAAGAAAAACTGGAAAGCTCGACGCTCAGGTTGGAGCTTTGCCGCTCGGCTGGTGCGTGTGCTCGCAAAACAACGACCAATGGGAAGCGGGGATCGATCGTTACAGTTGGCGCGCAAAATAAAGACCAGACAGATTTGCTGAATAGATATTTAGTCATTTATATAAAAAATGTTATTATTCAGAGAAACATTTTTTTTTTCTTGTACAAGCGTTTGTACATTTGCTTCATTAAAATTTCAAGAGGTCTGGGAATTTTTTCACTTATTCATTAAAAATGCAGAATTTTTTTTTTCATTTGTCATAAATTTCGTAGCTGTGATGACGCGCGTGTTTATTTTTTTTATACTTTTTATATAAAATTTTTAAAGTCCAAACCAGGTCACGAAAATAGAAAAATTGATATTTTTTAATTATTTTTATTTACAAAAAAAAAAATCGAACTTCTGGTCACAAAAAAAAAAAAAAACCCGCGAAAATGAGTAGAGCCCCACACATTTATAAAATTTCAAATTTTTAAAAAATAGTTAAGTCAAAAAATTTTTTTCTAAGCACTGCAATTATTTTTAATTTCTGTTAGCGATGAGAAAACTAGCAATCACAAGTGATTAAAAAAAATTACCATTTGAATTAATGTCACAAATAAACTTCCAGACATCTAAACTTTTGGCGATTTTTCTAAAAAAATTTAACATCCTATAAGTCTACAAAGCTCGAAAGAATTTCTTTGAGCTTAAAAAAAAACTGTACTTTTAACGACGAATATTAAATTCAAAGACCGTTTGAAATTCTAAAGGACTCCTGAGGTTTTTTTACAATTGCATACCAAAAGATTTAAAAAGTAAGCATGAAAAAAATATTTGCGTTAAACGAAGTCAAACAATATAATATTATAAAACCACCAACTTAAATTAAGTAACTCGTTATTCGTTAATTGGCTCATGTATAAATTTTACAATGAGCTAAAACAAAAGGTTTCACTCATTTTGTCATGTCATAATTCCCCTTAATTATATTTCATGCCGAGCGTATTATAAATCTGCACGAATGTCATATGGACATTACTAGTTGTCAAAAAATTTATTATTCAATTAAATTTAAAAATTTAATAACTCAATTATTATAGTTATTGTTAATTTTAATAGTATATGAGTTAGAAAAATTACTTATTATTATTAATGAACATAAAAATTTTTTAATCTGTTTTCATTGTTGATAAAAGTTGTTTTATCTTATATATGATGATGCTGAGGATTAGTAAGAATTTTTTTTAATTAAAATGTCTAAATATTTGAGTAGCTGTAACCATACGAATAAAAACATCAAAGCATAAAGTTGATTGAGGGGGAAATTGTTATTTAAATGTAGAAAAAGTACGAGTACTGTTTGCTATTAATTTTAATAAAATTAATCTAGGTAACATGAGTTTAAAGAGAAAAATTAGTAGTTATTAAAAAAATTAATACAAAGAAGCAGATGTGAATTACAAAGTTACTATAAATGTGTTTTTGAGAGCGTAAAATAAATATTTATACACATATTTTATCAGTAAGTAAATTTAAAAAATATTTTTTATTTTATTTTGAATATTTAGTTTTATTAAATACGCAGTTCTAATATTCAAGTGTTTTGAAATTTTTAAAAATGGAGGCAAAATGATAATTCCAAATTTTTGAAATTTTTTTTTCCATGAATTTATTACTTTTAAATTAAGATAATTATGCGCTTTACAGAAGACTTATAAAAATCGCCGCAAGATGGACAGTGGAGTGTAAAAAGTCATCTCAAATTTACAACAAAAATTGCAATTTTCGTATAGTCAATATTGACATACTTCAACTATTTGATTACGGTAGAATAATTAGACTTCAAAGTGATTAAGTAAATGCACATTGTTAAGGAACTATCCGTTTCTGGTCACTACTGGACCGACGTACTGAAGGACGCTACAGTGTTTTGGCTCGGGCCAAATAGTAGAGAGGTACTGTAGGGTAGGATACGTCAACATATGCCTGTCTCTGGCTAGAATGAATCTGTTTATATTGACGTACTCAAGAAACCATAATCTTGACGACTATTATGAAGTGTTACCCACGTTATTTGAACCTTGATGGTTTACTTAAGGCTGGGTCGTAATCAACAAAGTCACGAATTCTAGATTTCTATTAATTTATTAATTTATTATCATTACAGTGATTTTTTTCAGCTTCCGGAAAAACGCCTAAGATGATCTTCCTCGGAAGATTTTGTCATTCAAGTCCCGTGAATATTTGAAACGTAATCGAAAATCTAAAATCCGGATATTCGTTTAGTACTGCCGGCTCTTAAGAATTAATACACACTAAATTTTTTATGAAAAAAAAAAAAAATGTTATTGTTTACTACCACAGATTTTGAAAACGCCACCAAGTTATTTCCGATGGACATAGAAGACAATTAAGTAGCATGGAATTTTTTTTTCTAAAGTTGGACCTATTTTGGACCAATTTGTTTTAGATAACCAACTTGCCCTACTTTATGTATATGTCGCCGATAATCAAAAAAAAAAAAATGTTTCATAAAAAAATGTCTTATATTGGATGAAAAACAATACCAACTATAAAATTTATATAGTTTCAGATAACTTTGATGAAAATATAATATGATATACCACGGCATAATTTAACAGACAATTAATTTAATTTGAGTAGCTTCTAGTGGTTTAGAATGTCCAATTCTCTCATTAGTCACACTGCATAACGGTTTCAAATTTGTCAAGCCAAATTTAATCTATAGCGCAACATAAAATATGCACTACAATTTGCGGGTTTCAGATATTTTCCTATTTCGTTCACCTTTAATATTTATTTTAAGTATTTATTTTAATATTTAATATTTATTTTAAGTATTAAAGTTACGCAGGTGCCCAATTCAGTGACTTTTTGTCTGGAAGATTAAAAGTACTTAGATAAGCTTTGAAATTTTTTTACTCGACAGTTTAACGCTCAAGTTAAAACTTTACTCCACGAGCTCGTGAATTCAGTGTATTAGTAAACAAAAATAACTCGGATGAAAATACTTGTGTTAAAACGACGGTTCGGGTCTCCCTGCTTCTATATCCGGATTCTGTAGTTAGTGCTAAGAGAGCTTAAACATTAGTACCATCACTGTTCGGTTTTGCTCTTAGACTAACTATTTTACTTTTTACGATAAAATTATCGAAACTAAATTTTAAAATATCGTTTGATAATTTTTTTTTATGTGGAATTTAAATAAATAACGGAAAAAGAAATAGTAAGTAGATGAAATCAGAAAAACAAATTTTTATATGTTATTATTATTTAATTTAATTAAAATTACTGTTTCATTTTTTTTATTTTAATAAATAAAATTTAATTATCGCTGCCTTTGTATGCCTGTCTACAACTTCTGGACGGTTTTTAATGTTTTTGTGTCCGGAATGAATAAAACTAACAGATTTATTGACATTAACATACAAGCATTGTACTAATGAAAAGTAACCGCGAACTTGGTGTGACAGAAGAGTAATTCAGAATAATAAAAAAAAAAAAAAAATGCTGGTGATTTTTATTTGAACGTGAAAATGTCTAATAGTGATGGAATTATTTTTATAAAAATAAAACTTCAGCTGATTTGCTCTCCCCTTTTTTTAATCAGCTCATTCAAAGTCAATACTAATTTTTTTCCATGCACGTTTTAAATTGTCGGTAAGACTTAGAAAACTTTAATTTGTAATAATTTTTTATTTAATTAAAAATTTTCCATCAGACAAGAGAGAAAGATTCGATACTTTTAATACTAAATTTCAATAATCTCTGGTAGTATTTAAATAATTAATTTTCATATGAGAGTTATAAACTTTGTAATTATTTGTCTTGTTATAATAACAAACTATAAATCGGTGACGTCTAAATAATTCAAATTCGCAATTTTAATAAGTTTAAATCCTCTCATTTGCATATAAGGTCCCGTAGTAAAGTCACAAGGATTAGTAGTTCAGGCCGGAACTTATTAATGAGCTATAAAATAATTAATTGAAAGGAAATGATGACAGTATCGTTTTATTGAATAAAATTCTGGTTAATGGAAAACAAACCAAGTCAATTTATCTGAAAAGTGCAGATAAAAATAAATATTAATTTAAACTTCATAATACTTTCGTTATGTTTCCATGTTTCTGTTGTAGGATTGAATTATTATGGAAGAATTAAATGACATTGAGTTCTATAGAAGACTTTGTTCATCCGAGACACTTCATTCTGGCAAAAGAGGCTTTTTCAAAGACTTTATCGACTCTGTACGTAACAGTGTAGAGGATTCTTGGATTGACAATGTCTTTGGTGCATTAAACAGCGATGAAGAACGCATACGGTGCATTTTTACAGAGGGTAAAATAAAACATACTGTAATGGGAATTCTCACTCGTGTAAAACCCTTATTCAGAGACAAAGACGGTCAAGTCTCAATAAATAAAAGACTTGAAGGTTTGAAGTTCATTTCTTCAAATGATAATGAGCGAGCCCTCCTTTGTTTCAGTCAAGCCGTGTTACGAGCTCCTGACACAGGTACTATTACTTTATATTATTTTACACAAAAAAAAGTATAGATTTTCTATAGCTTTTCTTTAGAAAGTCTTAGCCGGCGATCTTGACCAAAATCAAGGCGTCTGATATATTTTATTATACTGAAGTTAGCCGACGTCTAATATTTTTTGAATTTTTTCAAAACAATGAATTATAAAAAAATAGTATTTTAAAAAATTGCACTTGTAGTTTTTTAAATTTTCTACATGTGCATATTTTTAATTTTTTTTTTCTAATTGATTTGTTGATAAAAAAAATTTGAAAATTTTTAATTGTCTATTAACTTCAGCATCATTATATTTTATATTTTTTTATGCAATAATTAATTGTTTATGTACTAATAGAAGCAAATTACACTTGAGAAAAATAATTGAACCTACTAATTGACAGATGATAATAAAAAAACTACGATTACAAATAACTAACTGACGAATGCAAATTATAAAATAAAATCAAAGATGGAAACTACGATGGGCTATCGAATATTTTTTTTTTAAACGATCAATATTATTGTTATTATGATGAGATATACTATGGATGTATGTGTACTATTACTGTGTTGTATTAAATAGGATTATAAAAAAAATATGTCGGATAATTTCATATAAATTTTGAAATAAATTTGAATTTTATTGAAATTGACTCACCAGTTGCTGGTTTTCATGTCGCGATGTCTTCAATGATGACAGAAAATTATTGACTTCGTCAAGGATTCGGAGACAAAAGGGCACTAAATACTTGTTCATTTATTTTCACTATTTAAATAAAACGCACAACTAAAATAAATGTTCACTCACGATTAAAATAAAACTTCACTCACGACTAAAATGAAACTTCACTTTATATTAAAATAAACATTTTATTAAAAAAAAAATTTCACTCACTATTTAAATAAAGCTCACTATTAGAATGAAACTTCACTTAATTACTCACTTACTGATCAACTACTGCTCTACCGACTGAAAAAAAATTGAACCGAATTCCGCGATTTGATTATCGATTACACAAATTTAAATATTATGACACTCGATTTTTTATCTCGAATCGAAACTTGAAATTTAAAGTGAAAAAATGGCGGAATATTCTATGACACGACAAAATTTAAACTAAAAATAAAAAAAATATAATTGTTAATTGAAAAAAAAATGAATCATTTAAATAGACCTTTAAAATAACAAAAAATAAATAGAGCTGAGTCTGAAACATTTAAATATAATAGTAAAGTAGATAGAAATACAATAGAAACCTTTGGACAAAGAAATTCCAAGACCTCTAGCCCGCCATTTTTCCACGAAATTATCGATCGACTTGACTTGATTTAGTCGTTAAAAATAAAATAAAATATCTTTTACATTTATTCACTGCACTAAATACTGACTAAATCTTACTGACATATTTACTTAGTCACCTACTTTTTTTTTATTCCGGTAGTTTTTTTTTTTTTTTTTTTTTTTTTTTTTCTTTTTACACTGACCGATCCATTGTCGTTGCCCCGCACTTTTTTTCAAACACTGCATTATAACTTGATTATAATTAAATAGTAAATTGTATCTGTCTTTAATTTAAAATTAATGTCAATATACTAATTAATAAACTCATTTAATTAATTATTTATTTAATAATAGATCAAGCAAATTTACCGGAGATGTGAACAATGGAAATGATAAAGCACTAATGAGCGTCAACGTGAAGTTGGCTAGAGCTTCATCATTTTCACAGTCTCCCATTGGTTAAAATTTTTCAAAATTGCCGAATAAAATAATTCATAATTAAATCGGCGAATTTTTTTACTTCAGTGTCTTGTGGGTAATTTAAAACAAAGAGAGGTCAATTTCACACTTCACAGTCTAGCGTAAACATTTAGCGGTCAATTTATTTAAATTCATAATCGTAATGAATAAGATATTTAATTGAATTATGCAGTAAAAAAATGTGTGCGTGATAGTAATAAAGTAAGTAAATTATTTTTAGTGCGTGAGTGAAGTAAGTGAATTTGAAAAATGAAAAAATTTTTTTGAATTGTAGTGAGTGTCAATCAGTATAAAGTCACGGTTTGTTTATTCGAATGAGTGTGAATGTAGCAGACATCGGACAAATTTAAATTATAAATAAATAGAGTAAATAATTAATAAAATAAATTTTAAGAAAAATGCGCATTCAAAAAATTAAAAAATTAATAAGTGCATTTTTTATATGGTACTGAAGTTAGCTGACGTCTAATAATTTTTGAATTTTTTTAAAAATTATAAATTATAAAAAACAAAATATTTAAAAAATTATTTTTGTTTTTTTGCAATGGCTTTGTTGAAAAAAAAAAATCAAAAATTTTTATCTGACTGCTAACTTCAGGATCATTTTTTTCTAAATATTATTTATAAAAAAATTTAGGACTTCAAAACGTCAAGATCTGATGAAAACTCGATTTTTGAAAATCGGATCGAAACCAATAACCTCCTTTTTGTTTTAAATTTTAAATTTTCATGGCGGGAAGTTGAAAAAAAATTGAAAATAATTATGAACGATTTTTGATTCTTATCAGAACCGTTCGAGAAAAAGATCAGACAGTTAAAATTTTTTTCAGTGAAATCTACTAAAAAAAAACTAATTTTTTTCGCCCATAAGTAATTAAAATTTTAATACAACAGCTCCCAGATCTTTCTTAATTCCAATATTAAAACAAAGTATAAAATCAATAGATGGTAAATAATTAAAAGAGTTAAATTTTCAGGAAAAAATAAATCTACAAAAGAGGATTTAAATCTTAGTCTCGCTCTGCTTGGGCGAGCCGAAGCTTTAATGGCTTTGGGAGAATACGAGTTCGCAATTAATGACTTAAAAGCTATAGATATTGAATCACCACAAAATGTCAGGTAATATACATCCATATTTAATACTTCTATATAAGCTTCTGATGAAATTGTAATTACCTGCGTATCTCGCAATTATCATACGATAAATGATAAAGCGTAGACGTAAATAATTAAAGTTGCATGGAAATAGAACATTATAAAAACCATAATTAAGTTGATCATTCCACTTCGTGAACCTATTGCACGCTTTTATTAAACGAAACCTTGTTGGTACATTCAATATTCGTGTGCGTACTGCGTAATGTAAACAAAGCTGTGAAGTCAGTATGACCGCTAGGGAATATTATCTAAAGTTAGACGAGGCTGAAACGTAAATTCGTACTTTCGTGTTTGCTCTGCTAAATCAATCGTAAAAATTACAAACCCGCTCATCGATAAATTGAAGTATTTCCACTTTTTTTCCCAAAGAAAATAGAAAAATCTGACGAAATCGCACCACAATTTATTTAATAAAAATATTTTTTTTCATATGGAATTTAGATTCAGATTTTGATATTTTTTTTAGTATGAGTAACAATTTAAAAAAATTGAAAAATTTATATCCCTGTCATTTCCATAAAAGTACGAATTTCAATATTAACAGAGAATAATTTTTTTTTTAATAATTTTAATCTGCAATTCTATAGAGCTTTAATTCTCTTGAAAAAAAAATTCAAATATATTTGATGAAAAATGTAGCTTTGATCGAGTTAACATATATATAAATACATATATGTAAATGGATAGATTAACCGAAGATAAAATTTGCGATGTTAGTTTTTTTCTTAAATAAATTTGAATGATTTAAAATATCTTATACTGCGCCAATCAAAATCATCTCTATATAAAAATTTAAATTTCTTATCATTTGATAATAGCAGGTAAGCATGCAGAGCTTATAGACACGCACATCTATTAAGGATATACAAGCTGAAATAATGACTTTCCACTCACGCAAACTTTACCGGAAAAGGCAATAAAATAAAATAGACGAGACTGCGGCAAAGTGAACTCGAAACAATTATTAAAATTGTACAAAATATATTAAGATAAAAGGTATTGGTCAAATTTGATAGTTAATAGTTTTTGGACCGAATTTCAAAAGTTACCCCACAAAACTAAAATATTGAAACAGTTTCGAAAGATAAATTTCATGTAAGATTAATTGTATTTTATTTTTAAAAATTATGGAAGGTTTTTATTTTTGGAAAATCAAATTTTCAATAATAAAACTAACCATGAGTAGACAATAGCGTATAAAAATGTTTTTCAATAAAAATCTATAACTATCGAAATTATTTTCAAACATTTTGCGGTGCCAGAGCTTTGTCTGTAAATTTTTTTTTTCGGAAATTAATTTTTCGACTCTTCTACACTCAAATTGAATTGAACATCATATTCATTACTGCAATTTACACATGAATTGCAAAACTTGTCCCATATATTTTCCGGATATTCTATTTCGCCGGAAATTTAAAAATCTATTTTTTTTTTTTTTTTTTCAATAATAGTTTTTTTTTAAATACTTGAACAATTGAAAAAAAAGTTTTAAACTCTTTGTCACGAATCGCGCGATTTCTTTATTATCTGAATTTTTCTAGTTCTCTCTCTCCCATAAATTATTATTATTATTTTTTATTAACCCGAGTTGAGTCAATAGCTCGGTCGGGCAAACAACGTTACTCAACAGTGAATAAAAGAAAATAATGTAAATACAAAGGAAACTTTTAAATTAAAAATAAAAATTTTGTAAACAATAGCACTGCACACAATGCAATTTAACAAATAAATACTGCTAAAATATATCTCACATAATATTTTATTCAAAAATAACATACACCTACCGTTTCAATTAATTAAAATAAATAAAAAAAAAAAAACTAATCCATATTCAGCATTAATATTTATGTAAACAGATTATAATATTTTTGATTGAATATAAATTAAAACAACTGACGGTTTATTATCTTCAATTAAATAGTCACGAAAGTACCTTTTTAGATGATTAATAATACCTCCGAGTTCACAGAAAGTCGTTAGCGCTTTAATAAGAAGTTATTGATTATGCTGAGGAAGATAAAAATAAATCTTAAATTTTTTTTTTATTTAAAATATTTCATTCTTATCTCAAATAAATATTTATTAATAATGATAATAATAATAATTAAAATTATCTAATACCGTACACTGTAGAATATACGGTGTGAAGGCGCATTAAATCCGGAGTAGATGACTGTTCATTTATTTAATCCCCATACGTACCCTCCCCTTGGAGCGAAATTCACTTCGAAGGGGAGTTTATTTTAATATTTAAACTCCGAATCGAAGTTAATGCAGATTGAAATAAAATCCAGTTCACCCCGAAATCACTCCACTGAAAAGGCAAACTCCCTATTTACTCCGTATGCGGTGATTTTTTAAAAAACTCCGGAACTCCAAGTGAATTCGGATTAAAATAAAATCCGCATTTACTTCAGATTTAATCTGCGTTCACTCTGGAAATTTTTTACATTTTACTTGTAGTAATCGAGTCAAAAATAACTAAATAAAAATTTCTGTGCATAGTTTGCGTACGTTCTAAATAAAGTATTATTAAGCTGTAATACTCTTTTAAATTATTTTAACCAACTTTACCACTCTAATACTCCATTAGAATGGAAGTGAAAAGAGTTTTCATGCTACAGAAACATCCTTTGTCCCGTATATTGCGCTTTTACATACGAACTTTAGTATTATTATGATAGTCTTTTATGGAATTAGGTCTCAGAAATTATTTATATATATATTGTTACTTATTACTAATGTGAAAATTATAAATTATTGTGATCAAATAAAGTACATTTGATGACAATAACTGACAAAGCAATGTACTCAGACAGAATATGTACAATAGTAATTAATAACTAGATTCATGAATAGTTTTGTTCTCATCAAAGGCAGAAGTAATTTTCTAATTCCCTGAAATAATTACAATTAGTATGTGAATACTTGAATATAAAATTTAATTATTTAACTCAGTTGTTAATGTATTTATATTTTTTTTCAGTTTGATAGCAGACTGATTTAATTAGAATATTAAAATTATCATATGCAATTACAGAGAACAATTGGAACGGAAATTGCAAGAGTGTCATCGTCTATTTGAAGAGTCGAAAAAATCGATAGTCACTTGTGAATCTTCTAGTGGGATTAAAAAAAGGGAATGGAACAATAACTATCATAAACGTAAGTACATTTGTAAATTATGTTCTTGAAAACAAAAAAAAAATTGATAGTTGGAAATTCAAGTCTGAAAAGATTGCAAGCTGGAAATCTAAAAAAAGGCGCAAAAATTAAAAGTTTAATTTTCTTTAGTTTTCAAAAAGTTCAAGGGCTTAAAAAAATTTTCGTAATTTTTTTTCTAAAAACTTCTATATTCATTTCTTTTAAATTTATACGATTTTCAAATGATGAGACCGATTTTGTATGAGAATTTTATTGTTCTTCTAACAGAAATATTTTTCTAATTTTTCATTCAGCCCAAAAAAGGTTAAAACTACATTTTTACAAAATTTATATTGACTTACTCAGGCGTCACTGTCCTGTAAAGTTTATTTTTTTTTTTTAATGTATTAATAATTTTTCGTTATCATCCGTTTTAAAATCCCTAGAAAGCCTTAGAGAAACTCCTTGATCCCTTAATTTTTTTTACACCCAATTTTCTCTTAATTTACACGAAAAACCATGAGAGCTTTTAAGCTTTTTAAACTTTTATAGTCAGTATAGTTTTTGTATAGTAAAAATACTCCACATCTCTTGTACTGTCGGAAACAGTGACGGAAAATTTAATAGATTGGAATAAGGCCAAAAAGCATAAAAATTTGCGCCACAGTACTTTAGCTTTCAAAATAATATTTATAACTGTTGAGTAAAAATGGTCATACATTTTTTCAAAATTATCAATTTCACTGACTATTTTTGAAAAATTTTAAACAAAGTATGTGATTATATGTTCACTTAAATCAAACATCTAATCGGTATCTAAGATGAAAAATAAATTTAAATGAAATAATTAATTGGAAATATTATTTGTTCAATTAAATTGAAGTTATACGCAGCCAGCAAAGGGCGAGTGCGAATAAGAGAATTTGAATACTATTTGAATTGCTAAAATACTCTTGGTCTTTTACGGCACTATTTTCACACACGCAAAAGTGGACAGCATAGAATAATGGTCTTCACGCCCGAAACTCACGGGAAAATAAAAAAAATTCTTGACATATCAATTGCTCACAAGAATCAATAACTTTAAAACTTTGTTTCCATTAACGAAAAGCTAGTGCTGTTGAAAATTTAAATAGAAAAATTGTAAATTAAAATTTATATTGACGCAAACGGTCAGTGGATATTGAATTTTTTATGAAGCCACAAGCGTCAATGAAATATTGAATTCTATATAATTCACGTTTTTTTTTTTTAAATTAATAATAATGATAATAGTAAAAAAATCATACAATTTTTATTTTCATTTTCATTGTCAAAATTCAAAATTCAATAAACAAAAAAAAATTTATAATCGATCCCATATTATTATTTCTGTATTAAAAATTATTTTCGAGATTTGATAAATTTTTTATTCTTAATTTTCGTGTATGTGGAAACTCACTATTCTTTGGGAAAGAAAAATGTATACCAAATTTTTGGAGTGGTCCGTTTTGCTCACCCTGGTCCTAAATATAGACAATAGATAAGTGGATTATCCATGTAAGATTCGCATCAAAGTGTTAGATATTTTGGTATCAAACCATCAAAGTCTTGATAACTCGGGGGTTAATTCACCCACTGTGTTACCGTACTAATGGCCCCTTTGAGCTCAACAGCAGTAAATTATAGGACTACTATGCAGGATAAGATGTATACATAGTAATGGTTTCTTATGAAATGTTATTATAATTAATTATTCAATGAATCACAGAGGAATAATGAATATTGAACATTTTTAATGAAAACCGTTTACCCTTTTTGTGATATTATAAATAATTGAATAATGTAACACACACTCAGAAAATTAAGTAATTGGGTTTATTATGCTAAATTTTTAATTCCAATCATCTAGAATGATTAATAATAATTAATTCTAGTTAACATCCAGGATTGTAACAATTATCATAAATATGGTGAATATTACAATCTAAATGATTTATACAATCATCTAGATAATATTTAATACTATCTGATTTCTTACCATAACTAGATAGTAACTCCTATTATTTGATTTTCTGAGTGCATATTATTAATGTTCTCATATTAATTTTAATATAAAAAAAAAATTAATTTTACGGTTTAATAATTTTATATGAAAAATATCAAAAGAAATGATAGAGAGTCTAGAAAATATATTTATTACTAAATTTTTTCGTTCAATTTATTATAAATTTTTTGCGCTCAGCAGATGTTGCTGGAAAATTTTAAACCTATCGAGTTGAGTGACGCAACCAACGTAATCTTTCTGTCGATATATTGAAACGAAAAAAAAAAATTGAAAAAGTTTTTAGATAACTAAAAATTTCTTGTGACATTGATTGAGTCCGATTGTTTTCAAAATATAGAATAGAGTTAACCGGATGGAAAGATATGGTTAACACTTTATTAACGGTTAAATAATTTTATTTCGGAATGAATGAAAATGTATAAAGATCACAATAATGTAAATTCATAAATATGTTTCTAATTCTCCAATAATATTTTTTTTTATTGTGAGTACATAAACAGGGGTAAAAATTTTTTTATCCAATGTTTGCTCAGAATGAGTGCAAATATAAGTTTAATTCGAATCCTCGATTCAATTTAAACCGATAAAAAGAATTTCATTGAGTACTATATATGGATATATTTTTTTATACTCTTTTTATTATATATTACTTCAAAGGACCATGAAAATGCGCATATACATTTTTTTTTTATTTTCTATTGAAATCGATATCTTTGTCGGACATTTCAGTTTTATTTTCAATTCCAATGAACATATTCAATAAAATATATAATTGTTATTATTATTATTGGTTACTTTTATTATTTTACGGAAAGATATAACTATCGATATTTCCAAGAGGTTCAAAATTTTCAAAATCTATAAAGAGCCAAAATAAAATTTGAAATAATTATTAAGTATACGTATATTTTTTTTTAACTCGTAAAAAAGTGAACCCCTGAGACAAAAAAAAATTATTTTTCAATAAAAAAAAAATCTCGAAATAATAATCAATATAAAAAAAAAAAATTAAGTCTCCGAAATTTGGGTCTTAATAAATTTTCAAACTGAACTGAGAAGTTTTCAGATAACTCTTAATTTGTTTGAAACATTTCAGTGAAAATATTCCAAATAAACGACTCAGCTTATGTATTTTATTATTATTATTAAACAGAATAATTAATTATTTATGTTTTCGAGTAAAATTTCATCAACTCAGTGAATAAATTACCGAAAATTACTTTGAAATTTATCCCTAATAATTAAATTTCTGAATTTATTTCCCATCATAATTTTGCACTCCAACTATTTTCAATAAACAAATTATGCTAGTATGTTTTTTTAAATTATACTACTGGCTTTTCCAAGTGATTTTATTAATAGTAATACAATTAAATAATAAAGTCGTCATGGTATTAATCTAATAAAAACATGGAAACAAAAATAATACTCGGTGTACAATTACTCGGAGGCAAATTCAAATGTATACATGCAAATAGCAATGAACCCCATATTCGATCTACATCGTATTAATTCAAACCCTATATCTACACATATCCATCTACTATGAAATCAATATATTACGAATAATATGATGTTATCATACAATGTATGATGTTATCTAAAATACCATAATGATCGAAGCCATTATAATATATAACTATCATATATTACAACAATAAGCCCACATGTTTACAAAAAAAAAAAAATAGAATTTAAAGCTCTATTAAATTTGATTAAATACCAAAACTTTAGGATTTTCTTATAAAATTATCATACATCCTCGTAATTCGGTCAATAAAATTATTAAAACACAATTAATTAAAACTTTAGTACAGTCAAGTTTATTTATTACTTTAAAAAAAAATGGAATTTAATTACAAAGGTGGAATACTGGTTCAGACAAAAATTCAAAAACTTTTATTTAAATTATTTACTTGTTCAACTTTATACCAAAAAAAAAAAAAACAGTACGTTGAAGATATTTATTACTGTTTCCACAATTTCAAAGTATCAAGTTGTTAAAAAAATTTATACCAACTATAAAGAGTAGAATAATCGATTCTTATCACGTATACATAAAGAACCGGAGCAATCGATTTTATGTTAGACAAAAGCCTGGTAGAGTTAACGCAACTCACGACTTATTTACATTCATCACGAGATATATAAATTATATATTGATAAATTCAACTATCCTGCAAAATGCGCTGTTGGGAATTTCCATTGAAAAAAAAATAATATGCAAGCGAAGGAAAAACTTGTGTATCGATACTGCTAATAATGGAGGTAAAATTTTTACTATTTTTTAAAATTTAACATGTGGGGTCTCGGGTCTCTAACTAATGTACCAAAGTCACGGTAGAAGAGTGACATTTTACAAAAATATAAATTTTATCAACAAAATTAATAATATTGTCAGCTTTATCTTTTAATTTCGTGATAATAATGATAATGATAAAGAAAAGAAATAAAATATGTAACTTTCTTGCGGACGGAAAATTACGTGCCAGGTAGAAACTCATCCACGGGAGTTAGACGTCAAATACTAGTACAGTCGGGTTGCTCTAATAGACAAATAAAATGTCGAGGAACCTAAACTTGACAGTTATAAACTACTCGGAATGTTTTATGCATAAGAACAATAAAATGTATCAGTATTTTATGAAATCATTCAAATGACCAAATAGATTGAAAAGAGCCATAGGAATTGAATATTAGTTGGTTATCAAAAATATTTATATTTTTTTGGTAGCGATTATTTTATCGATTATTTTTAAATTTAATTGATGTAAGGAGTAATTAATTAAATGAGCTAGAGAATATATGGGGAGACAGTAAAAGAAGCAATCGAGGAAGTGGACATTGATAGTTTGTTGATATTCAAAAGGTCAAATTAAATTTGCACAAAAACTCTGTGGTTTGTATAAAAAATATTTACATTGCAGAATATAAGGAACTAAATATAGACAAAGTCTTAGCAAATAAAGACTTTAGGGCAAAATGCATTTTTTGGGCCAAAATACACTAAATTTTTAAATTTTTGTTTGGATTTATAGAAAATTAGACAAATTCTCAATTATCATTGAAATTTTTTCTTATTTTCCGGCAAAATGAGGCCTCAGAAAAATGAAAAAATTTTTTTCAAATATTTTTAACAAAATTTAAATAAGTCGACGTACTTGTGAATTTTCAAAAGCAAAAGCATCAAACAAAATATTGTTTAAAATAAATTATCCTCCCCAAAACTTCTAGTTACCTCATTTAGCTCACCCTCTGACATATATGAGCTATTTATTATACATTCCTCTGTATATATCTATATCACTTAATAACTTTATCATAGAGCATTCAGTTTCATATTTAATAATAATAATAAGTACGGTCTAAATGTAAGCTGATTAATAATACAAACAAACTTGATGTTGATTTAATTTCCAAAAAATACATAAATAATATCAGCGAGGGTAAAGTTTGTTCTTTGTTCCATTGCTATGGAAAGTTTAATCGACGAGGTTTGTTTAATTATTCTACTGATAAATATGTTTACATTGAAATATATATGTCTACTTAATCACCCACGGAATTTACATTTTATTTACGACGATTCAGTAAAATTAATTTTATAGATTGGATTTAATTAAAATTTTATAATATTTCGCTTACTAAATTTTTTATTTTTTTTTTTAGTGAAAATAATTCGACGTCGTAATATTCGCTGCATAATACAAGAGTAAAATGTATATGAGAATTAAGGAGACACAAAAATATTCACAATAAAATTTATTCTCCAATGAATTTCGAGATTATATAATTTAGTTCTTGCAGATCTCATTAGATTTATGTAAATTGAGGGTCAAAGTGATAAAATGTTCCGTCGACCCTTGGAAACCAACTAATGTATTCAGTTTTAATGTAAGAAAACAGAACAGTTGATTGCATTTTGAAAAAAAAAATACGGAATGCTTTAAATAAAGGAATTTATAGAAAGATTTTTAATTAGGACTTAAGATCGGGTAATACATAAAATTCAATGTAAGCAATATGATCTAAAAGGGTAGAAGTAGCATTTGTAGCCACTGCTCTATTTTTGGACATTTGATACTTTATGTTAATTAATGGAAAAGTATAAAATAAAATTTCCACTGTAACAACCCCAAGTAGCACAGAAACAACTTTGAGATGTCTTTTAACGGAACATGACAAATTTTATTTTATCTCAAAGCCAAGTTTTCATAAATAAATAAAACGTACAGATGTAAGTCCTCGTAGAAAATTTGTGGACTTCTTCCGTCTTAAAAAAGTAATTTCAGTTGAAAAAATCGTTTAGATATGACTTATTTTACAATTATTTGTAATTTATTTCTTATCGTCATTTGTGTCAAGTGTTGTAAGCAAATGCATGTAAAAAATTAATTATGTCATTGCGTATTTTAAAAATTAATTTATTAAAATGTTTCTAGTGTCTAGTGATGAGAAATTTAAAATACAATTGAAAAATAAAAGACATAAAAAATTTTCAAATAATTTTTTTGGCGCCTAAACGATTTATTTAAAAATTAATCGATAAAAAATTCAAAGTATTTTGGGAAAAAAAAATTTAATAAAATTTATGAACGCCCTTTTTATTGAGTTCTACCAGCCCTGACCTAGGTTCATGTAAATATTGTAAAGTCTCAGAATAAAGTATAAATCATTTATTTTATCGTATCACGTAGGAATTTTTTACAACTTAAATACAATAACAGCCATCGGGTAAATTTTGTGGCATTAAATGACTTTCTGAGCTTAAAAAGAAAAATGAGATATATTTATATTATGACATGACATTTATTATCAATCTCACGATGCAACATACATAGAATGTAAAAATATCTAAGATGTACGAGAACATATTATTCAATCTGGCATTTGATCCAGGCTTAATTTAAATTTTTAAAAATAATTTCATCTTTCACATTTACTAGTAAAAAGTCCTGTAATAATTAACGTAAATAATTAAAGGACATATCGAATTAAAATGAGCAGGCTCCAAAACATTTGAGGCAAATGAGTGAATGATTAAAAATTAAAACGAGTTTACCTGCTAAATTAGAATGATAGTTGAATATTTATAACTTCATACCCTATATTTATCAAACTCACATCACTTACATATGCTAAATATTTGAATAGTGAAATATGGGATTACGATGACGGATGTCGATCACATTATTTCAATTTTCTCTCATATTTGACACGAAAAAAATTTCAAGCTAAATAAAATTGTAAAATATTTCTTTGTTACGTCGACAGTGAGCTTTAAGACAAACATTTTTTTTATTCGTTTACAAAGTGAATGCAAAAAAAGTACTTTCTTTTTTAATCAAAAGTAAATATTACGAATAAAATAGAGTAAAAAAAAAGACAAGTATTTGTTAATGTACAACATTTTTAGATCTCAAAGATAACCTGAGTGCATCTTAGTCTTTTATACAAATTTATAAACATATATATATATTTTGCTACAATTTTCAAGGCAGTAAAACGTTAAAAGCAATGCCGTTAAAATCAAGTCAACTATAAATTTCTTTAATATTTTTAATATCGTTTTTTTTTTTTTTTTTTTTTTTTTCATGACAGCATAAAAATTAATTAAATAAATGTTTATTCATAACTAGTAATAATTACGATGTTGACTTATTCAATCAAACTAATAATTTAAGCATGAAAAATTTTTGTACTAACGCGCGACCATTTGACAAAAAATTAAAAAAAAAATTACAAAATGTAAATTTTACTACTTCTGTCATGATGAATAAAATTTTTATTTGAAACAATAATTCATATAAAACTTTATAAATTTGTATTCAGTTTTCCTTTAGCAAAAACTCCGCGCTACTGCATAAAATTGTAATTTCTTAAATTTTATTCTTAGTGTGCTTGAAAGTTGAGAAATTTAACATAATTATTTGTTTCTCTTTTTATCAAGCCGTTTCTCCAGAGGTAACTGGAGGTTCACATCCGTTTCTACCGGGCATTTCGAAGCTTGTAGAAATTCAAGAGACAACAGAGGCAGGCAAGCACGCAGTTGCTGCTGAGGATGTTCAAATTGGAAATGTATTAGCGTGCGAAACGCCTCTGGCATCATGTCTTCTTCCCGAGTATTACGGTACACATTGTCATCATTGTTTTGTGAGGCAAGTTACTTTATATCTTTGATAATCCACGATTCTCTTATTCTTGGTCGCCTGTCATACAAATCTCAATATCAAATTATATTTATGTCAAAAGACAATTGATCTTTCATCCTTTAATCCAAGCGCGCTCGCATAAACCTATTAGTAGACAGCAAAAAATTAATTTTTCATTTTATAGAGACGGCCCGGTCATCAAAATGACTTTTTATCCGCATCAAATATGTAAATTTATAATCGACAAAAAAAGTAACTTGTCACTAGCACGTTACCGTTGTTACCCACATTAGCGTCAGAAAACTCGAGTAAGAGGAGGCAAAAAAAATTTGCTATCCATTGAAAATTCAAATTTATGATTTCTTGGTGTCATGATTAAATATCACGTAAGAAAATATCGCTATGACTAATTATCACCTATCAGAATATCATGTGTCTAAATTTCGCAGCCTGTCAATACCATGCGCAAAAAAAATTGTTTATATCTACAATGAAAAAATTAAAAACTATCGATCTATTTTCAAATAATCGATGATTATTTTTGATCTAATATATTATATGTTAATAAATATAATTTTTCATATGATATTAGAACATCGCGATATATGAGCAAGTGATAATTAGACGTGTGATAATTTATTGTATGGTATTTTGGCAATTGAAATTTTTTTTTAATTGATATGTAGATGTATAACCGACTTGATATTACGATCCTATATCTCTGCACTAATCAGTTTTAATAAAATAAAAAAATCGTTAATTAATAGACGATTGATTACCGGAACTAAAAAAAAAATTACATTGACCTGAAGCTGATGAAAATATTGCTGGGAAAATTATAATTAAAAATGTTAAAATTTTTCTTTCAATCGAGTAATTATTAACTTAAGATTGACTGCCCGTTGTTTCATTTTTAATTGTGTGTTTAATTTTTTTTTTTTTTTTTTTTTTTTTACTGACGATTAAATACTTTATATACAATTTATATAATATAATATAATAAATTCTACAATAATAATTAGACTTTTTTTAGTCAAGTTTAATTATCATAGTATTTACTTATTAAAGTTTTCATAATTGCTGAAGTCTGTTAAGTAAATCCATGAATAGATTAAAGGACTTTGTAAGTTTATTGTAAACTACGTAAATTATAGATAACTACATAAGCGGAAGGCATAGGAGAAGAAAAATTCATTTTTTCAATCTTACACTAAATTTATTTAGTGAAAATTTTTTTACTTTTATCCAGACTATAGTTTCAAGTTTCCACAAAAAAAATATTTTTAAAGATGAGCCCGCGCTATTCAAATTTCTAGACAATAATTTTCGATTTTAAATTAAATTAAAAATACATGCATATATATATATATATATATATATATATATATATATATATTTTGTTTTTTTCATACTTAACATAAAAAAAGTCTTATTAAAATTTTAATAACATTTATTACTAAAAAAAAAAATTTACTAATAAGTTACTCGATTGTAAAAAAAAAAAATATTTTTTCGCAGTAAAATCTATTATTGTAACAAAAGATTATCCTGAAAATATTTTCTAACTTCTTAGCACATACACAAATATATATATTTATATATATATCCA
This sequence comes from Microplitis deprimator, assembly GCA_964016945.1. Lineage (NCBI taxonomy): Eukaryota > Metazoa > Arthropoda > Insecta > Hymenoptera > Braconidae > Microplitis > Microplitis deprimator. Next base: position 2,804,191 of record OZ024710.1, on the reverse strand, counting down.
GAACTGTATGTAACAAGTGCTTCAAACTTTTTGATAACTGAGTAATTTAATGTTAAATTCTGTTGAACGAACTTTCAACATTTTACATTTTGATGTGAAATACAATATTCAAATATCTTTCATGTCTTTCAAATTTAAAAACTTTTGACATATTTTCATTATTACTATTTTATAATCTTTTCGTTTACTATTGCATTGCAGGTTAAGAGCTCCAATCGGATGCTCAATATGTAGCAGCGTAGCTTTTTGCGGTCGAAACTGTCGAGACGAAGCTTTAAAAACGTACCATAAATATGAATGTAAAATCCTCGTTCTACTTATCGGTAAATAAATTATTAAACAAACATATGATACTGCTCAGAATACTTTCTTCTATAAATTTATTATAATATCTCGAGTGTATGTTTTCTTTAAAAAATATAAATAAGTAACAGAGATTTTAAAAAAAGTAAGAAAATTTTTTTCAGGATCAGGAATGAGCATTCTGAGTATGTTAGCATTAAGAATGGTTACTCAAGTAGGATTGCAAGGCTGCTTGCGACTGTACCAACGGATAAATGAAAAAGACAGTAATAATAATAAAGATTTATCAAAAAGCCAAGTCAGCTTGAGCAAGTCATCGAAACGACGACTTAGAAAAAAAAAGCTGAAGGAAAATTATTCGTTGTCTTCATCTAATTCTGTTTCTCTGGACAAAGAAGATTTGAATAATGACGTGGATGACCGAGCGTACGATTTGGTCACTTTGAAATCCAAAAGATCGAATATTGATTTTTTTGAGCGTACACTCATGGCGATATTTATCATTAAATGTCTCCAGCAAGTTTACTTTTTACAAAATATTTCTCACGGTATTTATTATTTATTTAATACTACATTTTTAACTTCATTTTATTATTTATATTTTTAATTAATGTTCACTTACGTTTATATATAAATATATATATACTTTTTTTAATGGTCTAAATGTGGAACTCATCCAATTTTGGCCGACAAAATATTTCATAATAACTCCAGGGGTTCGAATTTTTTTTTATCGATTGACTCAACGAATTGAATACTAAAAAAAAAATGTGTTACAAAATTTTGGTAAAGTTTGATTTTGCAAACAATCAAACTTTAGTAACATTGAAAAATTAAAATCTTGGGGTAGTTTTTTTTAATACTCAATCTGCTGAATCAAAGAAACGATTAAAAAAAAAATTCTTTATTATTAAAATTGACAATAGATTCACCAACAGAAGAAGAAATAGCTGTAGGAACGGTTTTACTGCGAAACCTTCAACTACTGCAATTTAATGCCCACGAAATTTTCGAAACACGTGTTAGTAACGAGCATCGATTCCGCGGCAGCAAAACAGTTTATCTAGGGGTTGCAATTTACCCAGGAGTTGCCCGTTTCAATCACGATTGTTACCCAGCCGTAACTAGGTAACTCTTTTAAATTCAACGTTTACTAATTAGATGTTGTTACAATGAGCATTCTCGACTCTATATCTCTTACTGTTTCTGGCTCTCAATAGACGCATTTATGTTCTTCTTTATTGTATGCCTGCTATTCTATCACTAAAAAATTAAATTTAAATCTGAATAAAAAGTGAACTGTAAAATAATTTTGGAATAATTAGCAGTCGGAGTTTATTTTAAATTAATTGTTAAAGCTCAATAACAGCCATATTAATTGTGTTTACATTTTTTTTCATTTCTATTCATTAAAATCTGAATTTTTTTTTTTTCAATTCTCTCGTAAATTAAAACAAAACAAAAATTATAATATAATTTGACAGTAAAAATAAAAAAAAATGTATTAAAATAGAAAATTTTTTTTTCAAAATTAAATAAAAATTCTATTCATTATTTAATTATAATTTTATTAAATCACATTTTCTTTGTAATTCATATTATCCGCCAACAAATAAAGTAATTAATTAAAATATAAAAGCTTTGAAGTCTTTGATATTTTAAAATAAACTGTCATAAATTTAAGGTCAAAATAATGAATATCTCATTTTCCCATAATTTTTTTTTTAAATTTAATTAAATAATTTTTAATATAAAGAAATAAAATTCCTGCCTATTTTCTTTACAAAACAGATATTTTAGCGGCCGTGATATTGTTATAAGAGCAACCCGAACTTTAACAAAAGGACAAGTTATTGCCGAAAATTACGGTCCGATATTTACAAAGAGAAACTTGAAGGAGCGTCAGAGATCCCTTGAAGGACGATACTGGTTTAAATGCACCTGCGATGCATGTAAGGAGGATTGGCCAAAGTTTGAGGTCTTGATTAATTGTACGCCCAGAATTAGGTAAATATAATCTATTTGTGTACTAAAACAGAGTATATCGAACATTGTTAACTATCGTCTCATTACCGGGTTCCAGTATTTCCATGTACATACACCAATTTATTTAAGTAATAATACTAATACTAATTAGGTATATATTAATTAATGGGTAATACTTCAAGGTGCACGACGGAAAACTGCAAGGGATTACTGCCTCAAGCAAATCACCTAGATAATTTAGTAAAGTGTACTCGTTGTAGAAAAAAAATAAATCTTAAATCCCGTATAATGAGCTTAAGTCATTGTGAAGAGAACTACACTCAAGGACTAGCAAGTATGGAGCAAGAAAACTCAGAGGAAGCTATTGATAAAATCGCTGAGGCACTTGAGGAATTTCATAAAATAGCATCGCCCCCTCATCGTGAAACCCATTTAGCTGAAATTGCTTTAGCGGCTTGTATGGCTGATTCGGGAAATCGATGGAGACCGACATTTACTTAAATATAATAAATAATAAATATATTACACTGCATTTTATTTAATAAATTATTTATGCTAATGAACCACTGGAATTTACTTTTAATCGTTTCATTAATTTATTTTAATTAATAATTAAATTTTATTGATTTCTGACGGTGAATTTTTAAACCCAGATGATTTAATTTTTTTTATATGGAAAATTTATTTTTAAATAAAATTGAGATGTGGAAGACATTTTCAAAAATTAGCTCGTGATAGAGGAAGCTTTTTTTAAAATTAATTATTACAAGTGAATATTAATAATTAATAATTATTATTCAAATTTTTTTTTAAATTCGCGCCATTAAAATTTTTTTTTAAAGCTGTAGCGTAACGCATTTCGGAATGTACGCTTATTAATTATTTTTATTACTTGCGCGGTAAATTTAAATATTTGAAAAAATAAATTATTAGAAATTGGAGAAAATTAAAAATCGTACGTCAGAATAAAATGGCGGCAGAATATGACAGAAAAATATTTAAAAAATAAAAAAAAACACGCAAGTGTTTGAACAAACCTTGGCGGGGAAATAATATGCAGAAGGGTGTCCTAATACACTTGGAGATTTAATTTAAATTGCTCCAAGTGTATCGCAGCTAAAAAAACGTCACTGAATTGATATTTCCCACCAAATGATGACAGATGATTTTGCTCAGGAACTTGGAAGTTATCGGCATCAGCAACTCGCAACACTTTACACTGGCACTGAACACTCAACACTTAACGACACCACAAACACTTTGCACAATTTAAATTTTACAAACACTGCACTTTTTAAGTAAACAATAACTATGAGCAATTAAATTTATGGATGATTCTGCGAATTAACTGCAATACTGTATTTCAATTTAAACGTAAAGAACGATCTGGACTACTACTGTCATTGTCGATGATACTGACTGCTGCTATTGGACCGCCAATTGATACAAAACAATCGATTTTGCAATCATTCGATCGCCCCCACTAGCAAAAATTTGAACGTTGAATACAGCAACGCGCAGTAGCGCCATCTTGGCGCGAAATTTCAAAATTGAAATTTAATAGTTTTATTAAAATTTATTTGTGTCAATAATTATATTAATTAGACTAAAAAGTATACTAGAAATTATTTATTTTAATCAATAATTTATTAATTATTCTTATTACTTGCGCGGTAAATTTAAATATTTGAAAAGTAACTTATTAAAAATGCGAGAAAAATTAAAAATCATAAATAAAAAAAAATGGCGGCAGAATATGATAGAAATATTCAATATATTAAAAAAAAAACACGTAAATGCTACGCTACAGCTTCTCGCAGCGCATTTCAGAATGCACTAATAAAAATAAAAAAATAATTAAAGTAATTTTTTACTCAACTTATTAATCGATAATTAGTATGATGCGATAATTTTTTTTTTTATTATTGTCAACTTTCTTTTGCTTTCTATTCGCAAACTAAAAATAAATTATGCGACTCTGGCCACGAATAAATAATCAGGTAAAACTCAGTAATTAAATTCACTTTAGAATAAATTTGATAATAAAAATCATCGGAATCAAATAAAAAGAAGGAATATATCGAAGGGTAAAAAAAATAAGTAAAATAATTATTTTTACAATTTTTTTGTTGGATTTATTTTTTATAATGCACATGTTTCGTGAAAAAATTATATTCCATATGAAATTATTATTAAATATTATTAAAGAGTTTTCAAATATTAGTACAAAATTTTTTTACTGAGCAGTCGATGGCCGACTATATCTATTTTACAAACACTTAACTGGGATATTGAGTAGTAAAGTGGTTCAGTCAATACAACAAAAACCACATAAGCGTTTTTAGTTATAGCCCGCAAACATCTCACCAGCCCGTCGATCTTTCAACCATGGCAGGTTTTTTCTTTTAACTAAAAAATTTAACAAAAATAAAAAAAATACTCATCAATTAATTTACTTTCAAAATTACCAACGCTACCTGACATTTATTAAATAATTAATCGAGCGAGAGAACTCGTCTTTTAACCATCAATCTTAATCACTGATCCTTCATTTAAATGCCTGGAATTTTGAGTTACTTATTTTATTTTATTTTTATTACAAAGATACAAAAAGTCAAGGGCATTGTTTTTTTATTTTAAAAAATCATGTTTTTCCCACACTCACTAGTTGATAAATAAAAGCTGTTACAAATAATTAATGAGTGTTTAAGAGCATTCTTAGACGATACCCTCCACTTTTTGAAAATTTTCAGTGACTCAAATGTCAGAACGGTATTAAAATCTTATGAATTAATTAAAAAAAAAAAACGTTGCAATTTCGCCGATAGATTTTAAAAAAATTATTCTGTTGTCATCAATTAGAAGTTCAACAAAATTTTGAAAATAAATTTCAGTAAAATTTTAATGTCAATTTTATGATTAAAATTTTCAAATTTTTTACGCTAAAATTTATATACCAAATTTTGTTTGACTTCAAATTGATGACAACTTTAATTTTTTTTTAAATCTGTAAATCGCAACTGCGCTGTCCTTTCTTAAATTTTTTTTTTAATTAACTAATAAAATTTTAATCCGGTGATGACAGTCGAGTCATTGAATATTTAAAAAAAGTAGTAGGTGTTGACTAAGATCACCCTCAAGTGAAGAAGAAACGAGAGAAATCGACGCCCAACAAAGCGACGTGCTTTTGTCAAAAAAAAATGAATTTAACTCTCGTTTCTTCTTGATCGTAATTTTTTTAATCAATTATTTTTAAACATCACACCTCGGGCATCGACATATTTAAAATCGTCCATTTATATTTAAAAATATAACTCAGAATTTTCGGAGTAGAGCCGCTTGTAACCCTGGGGATTCGATCGGGCTAATTTCTGGCTCATTTATTATTTATCAATAAATTATTCATTTAAATCCTCGTGTTTTCCCTACTTTCGATCATTAATAATCAATCATCAATTGTCAATACCATCTATTTCAGTCAACACATGCATTGTACTTTTAGCAGCCGGTATTACATGATTTTTTTTTCTTATTTTCAATACTCATTGATTTAACACGATTATTGTTTACATAAACTTCATTATTTTATTTTAATTAGTCCTTGCACCTTGCAAGCTTACATAAGTTTTTTTTTATTAATATTTTCATTTAGACTTTTTTTCTACGGTGCATTTTAACGCGCGGTTTCGTTCATTTTAAAATCAATTGTACGAGTACACAATCGGTACTTGATAAAAAAAAATTTAATCAATCGATTAACATATAAGTTAACTAAATATTACATAATAATAATAATTTACTCATTATTATTAGTCATTAATTAAACAATCGATTTAGTAACGCAACCGCGCGTTACAACTTAGCTCTTAATTAAATGCATCTAGATATTATGCATTGAGTTGGTATTAAATACTCGCGATTTAAAATAATTACAAGGACACAAATAATATATTATGCGTACTGGAGTTTCCCAATTACAATAATAATAATGTTAATAATTTATCAACGTAACTGCCACCATACAAATAATATTAACGCTACATATATATTTTTTCTGATAAAATTATTGTGTATGTAATTTTGTTTATATTTTATTTAAACAGACTAGGGATGTGCGAAGTGTTTTTTTCAAAAAAAAATTATGCATTTTTATTCGATACAAAATTACAATTAGTCGTAAATTTTTAAATTACTCATAATTTTTCAAATTTTAAATTTCGAATATTAAATTTTAACTCACATCAAAAAAATTATAAATTTTTTTTTTTGCAATTATTTGCTGATAATTCGAATAATTTGTAAGTAAAAATTATTCTTGCATCCCTAAAGCAGACATCAAAATGACTGAAAATAGCAGACAATTTTTTTTTTTTTATTTAAATTAATGACTTCATTAATAAAAAATTTTTTTTAAATTCCATTTTTTAATAATCGGTAATTAATTTATAAAAAAAAGAAAAAAACGTCTGCTATCTTCAGTATCATTTTAGAAATTAAATGATAATGATAATGATAAAAATAAATAAAAACAAAAATAATAAATGTAAAAAGAAAAATCGATATTTATTTAGTGATAATACTACAACCTAATTAAAGATGTTCATGCAAAGCTGTATAATTTTATTGTTGTTATTATTATTGTTTTTTTCTTCAGTATCTCTACGAAATACTTAACATAAAATTTAACAATTAATTAACTCATCTGTCAAATAAAGAATACGTAAATAGTCTACAATGATTTGTCACAGTATCAGTTAAAGAAAAAAAAATCACTTTTATTATTACTCTTCATCAAACAATAGCATCAATTTAAATGTCAATGATTATAATTATTGGGAATCGTTTTAATGAAAAAAAGAAAAAAAAAATTATTAACGTACAAAATACGAATGGACAATTATTATCATTATTAATATTATTATCATAATAATTAATAATATAATCATAATTTATCTCTACTGAAAAAGTTTTGTTTAAACATCAGCGTACTCTCAGTACGATATAAAAAAAAAAAAAATCAAATGCAATTCAATGTAACGATAACAAAATATTTAAAGTACACCCGTTTAAATTAAACAATTATTTCCCAAAACCCTTTAATTTTTTCACACAGCAAATAAATTCCATTGGTATTTAACTCAATATATTAATACTCAATATTAATTGATAGCCAGCGTCTAATTAATTAAATTTGCCCAGCAATTTTTTTATAAATTATTTTTCAAATAATAATATTAATAATAATAATAATAATTTATGTCAAATGATAAATATCAATTATTCACGATGAAATTTTTTTTTTTTTCAAACTTGATTGTTATTTTTTACTGGGAAGTGTTAAATAAATTTTCTTGTATTGATATTTTTCAAATATTTTTTTAATTAATTGTTATATATATTTTTAAATATGTTGGTTGTTGTTGTAAATGTTGTTGTTGTTGTTGTTATTGTTATTATTATTATTGTTGTTGTTGATGTATTTATTTAAAATGTTGATGTTAATTACCGCTGCTGTTTAAATTCATCTGTAGTGTTTTTTTAAATGGGATATTGGTGTTACAAACTTTAAAAGGAGTGTTGAATGGTGGTAGTAGCGCTTTAATTATTTTTATTTATTATTATTATTCTTTTTTTTTATTTATCAATTAATTAAGCGTTGCTCTCGGTGGTGGTGTTCTGCACAGCCTGGCTGTCCTGTAACAATAATTACAAAATATAATTTAATAAATGTTATTAATTAAATAAATAGATTAAAAATAAATGAAAACACGGAGTTTGTTATTTAAATAACAAAGTCACTGTAAATGTAATTAAATAATAATTTTATTATTTTTAATTACACAATTAAAATAAATATAATAGAGAGAGAAGACGAGAATTGCAAGCGAGATGAAAATAATTTGAATAGTAAATTAATTAAGTCGTTGGAAAATAAAAGGGGATTTGTTTTGAGGAATTTATGAGGATGACGAGGGAAATTATGATGTTTAAATTACCTGGGAAGTAGGTACAGCTTGTGTATCTTGTTTTTTACACACCTCTGATTCATTAAGCTTCATTGATACCTGAGTTTTCTGCTCCGTCTATAATAATTATTAAAAAAAGAAAAAAAGAACGTGCGTAGCTTCGAAATATTACAGCAGATTTTTTTTTAACGCATTGATATTAATTTTTTTTTTAATCTAAGTAATTAATTGAGGTCATTTTCAGGCCGTGCTTTAACTTTTTAAAAATTTTTAAAGACTCTGTCATGAGCGTATCAAAATTTTATTAATTAATTAAAAAAAAAATTGAACTTTTAATTGAAAAAGGGACAATTTTGCTGAGGTATAGAATTTTTAAAAAATTACTGACAGTTGACATCAATTGGGAACTGAACGAAATTTGTAAAATAAATTTCAGTAAAATTTATAATTAGAATTTAAAAATTTTTTAAGCTAAAATTTACTCGACAAATTTCGTTTAACTCCTAGTTGATAACTGTCAGTAATTTTTTTGAAATTCTATACCTCGGCGAAATTGCCTTTATTCAATTAATTAATAAAATTTTAATACGCTTAAGACAGTTGTCATTAAAAATTTTGAAAAAGTGGGGGAGGGGGCACTGTCTGAGAATCCCTTTAACGGAGTAAAATATAAAAATATTAAACCTTGACAACATTATCGCCGGCTTCAGGATGAATCTTATTGGGATGGATTGAGGAAATGGGATCAACAAATGGATGGATATTTTCTTTGTTTCCATACTGACGATTTGCGTAACGTGAATTACGTGTTATGCGTTGTCTAAAATGTGGGTGCAAAAGTCTAACTGAATTTCTACCGCCACCAATATAATTATCTTCATCACTCACCTGTTATAGACGTTAGTTATTTTATTTTATAATAATCATTTTTTGATGTCAATTGATGTCACATTTAAGAATAAGTACTCTAATGATTCAAATTAAGTATAGTGTGATAGTGACAGTGATAGTGATAGTTAATAAAGTTATAGTGAAGCAGTGCAGTAGAATTAAAGCAATATATCAATTGATGACAATTAATAAACTTACTTGATTATCTTGACTTCTTGGTCGCCTTGGTGGGCCACCGCCTCCTCTACCACCGCGGAAATTACGGCGATAGAATCGACGTGGTGCTGAACCGCGTCCGCGTCCACTACGTGGTGGGCCGCCTCCTTCATTGACACCGTCGCCGCCTTGGTCGCCTTTGTCATAACGAGCAGCTCCGCCTCCTTCACCTCCATTCTCGCCGTGCTGTTGATTTGGTGGACCTGATCTACGTCCACCGCGATAGTAATTGTCAAAATTACGACGTGGTCTGTAACGTCTCTGGTTACCTTCGCCAGTGTTATTGTCCTCGGCTTGTTTACCGTCACCTGTTAATATAAATTTTACAATGAGAAAAAAAAAACATATCTAGGAGTTTAGAAGAGAAGTAATTTTTTTTTCTTACCGGACTCGTAACCTTCTTGACCTTCTCTTGGTCTACGTTGAGGTCTTGCGCCACCGCCACGTGGTCTATGGTACCACGTACGATAACCACGACGTTTGTCTGCGGCATAGGGTGAACCTTTAACTGGTTCACCGTCAGGTCCTGTTACGTTTGCAGCTTCATGACCTTTTTCGCCGATAACTACGTCGAATTCAACGACTTCTCCATCCCCAACACTTCGTACGGCTTTTTTTGGATTGTTTTTAACAATAGCCGACTATAAAAAAATAATAAATTTTATTTATTAAATTCATACATTGAAGAAAAACGAAAAAAAATAAAACAAACAAATATGATTACTCACTTGATGAACAAATACATCTTCTTTGATGTCATTTCTGTAAAACAGAAAAAAATTATCAATTTCACGTTGAATAAAATCTTTCATTTTTTTTATAGAAAATAAATTTTTTAAATGAAGTTTGTCAAAAATTTTAAATTTAATCCCTAATATTAATTTTGAATTGAAAGAAACTTAATTAATTTTTGTCTCATGAATTTTTAAAAAATGCTTGAAGGTTTTTTATTGAATACGTCGCTGCGCTTCTAATCTCCGGTTCAAACCCAAAGCAATCTTGAATAATTAAAAAAAAAGTTTGCCACTATTAATTTTTTTACCCACTAGCTCATCTTCCCCCGGGCAAATAATCGGCTCCAGTATTTCAGCTCAATAAAAATAAAAATTAACTTAGTAATAAAAAATATTAAATAATAAATAAATAGCGGGTAGGTTTTTTATTGATAGAGAACACGAGCCTCTCAATGAGACTTCTTAATATATTGATATAGAAAAATATAATAGATATATAAATATATAGATATACTAGAGCAATAGTTTACGTAGGATAAAACTGCAGAGCAAAGCACAGAGTCGAAAGATCATTGAACTTGAGTTCGTCCTCGGTAGAAAATATATATATATATATATATATATATATATATATATATATGTCAGCCGTTTGGGATAAATTCGCGCCGACGTACATTCACCCTCAATTCCCTACAAACTTCCTCCCCCATTTGTCATCCCTCGTTCACATCCTAATTCTCAGCCTTTATTATTTTCATTTAATTTCAAATCAAATTAATTTTTTTTTTTACAATTAATTGCATTAATAAATTACGTAAAATTTTTAAATATTTTAATAAAATATTCACGTGTTATATTTATTATTACCATCAATAATAATAAAATATATAAATATAATATTATCATGGCTTCATAGATTATATAAATTTTAAGGTTTCATACAAAAATTAAAATAATTTTTTATAAAAAAATTTACAGAAAAAAAAATTTGACAAAAAAAAAAGAAAAAAAATATGAGTAATTGTAATTAAAAATAAAAAAATTAATTGACCAATTAGTAACGATTGTGGGTAACGGTAATAAATAATAAAGAACGTGACTATCGATTTAATCTCGATGCTCCAAATAATTTTAATTGGTGACAAAATAATAAAACAAACGAAACAATAGACAGTTAGATAATAAAAAAAAAATTAACACGAACCTGTTGATAAACCCGTAACCACTTTTTACGTTGAACCACTTCACAGTCCCGGTCACTTTGTTAGCTGAAAAATATCACATTATTAAACTCTAAGTACTTATTCAAATATCTTTACATACATAATTATACCTGTCGCATTACTGACAGTACAAAGAATTTCGTAGATTACAAATACCAGTAGATAAAATTATTTTAGATTTTTATCTGTAATCGGATTATACAGAATTATTTTTTTTTTTGAATTGTAGTTTATTGGTGTTGAAATTTAAAATAAAATTTAAATATATATTTAATGAAGTAAATATGAAAAAATATTTGTCTGAGTAAAACTGAAAGGAAATAAATAAACACGTGATTAAAACAAACAAAAAGTAACCGCTTTAAGTTTTAATCATTTATTTTAACAAATGAATGCTAATTAAATATTTAAAATAACAAAAAAAAGTTATTGGATAAATAATATTTTTTTTTTTAAAGCAAATTAATTAAAAGTAATTAATACCATTAATTATTTAAAATGAAAAAAAAAATAATAAATTTAATGAGGATTATTTTTAAAAAAATTTAATCATTAAAAATAATCAACATAAATTTTTTTTTTGGTAAAAAGTAATTAAAAAAAAATTAAAAATTATGAAATGACAAGATATTAGTTAATTGGAGTAACAATCAAGGTTAGAGTTTACAGATAAGAAAGTAAATGAATAAAAATATATAAATAGTTTATCAAGTCCCGAATAAAATAGAGAATGGCCGGCATTTTACTTTCCAAGCACGCCTAGCATCTTCCGGTTTACAGTCTGTCTTTATCGTAATTCATAAGTCGTCGTCCTTAATCCCAATAAAAAAGACAAACATCTGACATGAAATAAAAATATACTAAAAATAAATAATTAATAAATTAAATTTGATGATAATTAAATTTATCATCAATTCAAAGTTTTAGTAAATTTTGATAACTTAAGAAATAACAAAGACTCCAATCGCGGTATCGAGAAACGGCTCGAAAAATTAAAATCGGACTAAATAATTTGAATATTACTTTTGAGTGAGATGAAATAAATTAGAAGTAATGAATTTAATTGGAAAAAATGATTTAAATAAGTGAGGAAATTAAATTATTCGTAATTAACATCACGCCGGCCACATGGTCGCAATCCAACCGCCATTACGTTCAATGATGGCAAAAAATGCTTGATAATTTTAAAAAAAGTGAGACGCACATTTGAAAATGGTGATGCGGGTGAATGGAGTTTAGTTTTTATGTATGTTTTAAATAATTATTTATAAAAAAATATAACATACCAATGACCATTTTTTGTTGGTTGGCCTTGGGTTGCTCGGGCTGTTTTTCCGGGTCAGCCATGGTGGTGATGTTAGATGTTAAGGTGGTGTTATACACGCCGCTACCGAACCTAGATGTTCCCGTCCTGCTTCCTTCTAGTTGTACTGTTGGTTCCCTTCTGGTTTATTATTTTCCCAACATGGCTGCGCCGCTTGGCGACCGACAACACGCATATCCCCTCTAAAACGAAGGCTCTCATTGGCCAATTCATCAAGCGCCGACATTTTGTCGCCAATCAGAGCAACACTTTTATAATATTATTTTGAGTCATGCAAGTATGCTGGCGAATTAGATCCCGAGCTTTTCATTGTGTAAGTCATTAATCCAGTACACGTATTACATTATGTTACACAATTACATTGTATTACATACATATATGTGGGTATATATATATTTATTCTGTATTGCTTTGTGTGAATAAGAGTTTTTTTATATTCGGTGATCTGTTACTACAAGCTACCGAGCGGGAAACGCTGGCGTTGTAATCGTACTTTTGGCGGGAATTCAAATTTTTTTAAAAGTGAAATTCTAACAAATAATTTTATTACTGACAGGTGACTCCAAAATTTTATTTTTGAACAGATGAATTTGATTTTAAGACAAAAAAATTTTTAAATGCGCACTGAATAATTTTAAAAATCTGTACATTTTGCAATCAATTTTGTTTGGTATTTTTTTTTTTTTTATCAGAAATAATTTAATTTAATTTACTGTGAAATTTATAATTTTTTGTTTTTGTTAAAATGAAATATTTGTCTCAGTAGTAAACTTAAAAATTTGAGATTTTTAGCGGAATATTTAAAATTGAAAAAGTTTAAAGAAATGTCACTTATTTTTTAATGAAAAATTAAATTCTTAATGACTAATTAATTCAACTAAATCTAGATAAAAACCCCATACTTAATTGTTTATTATTATTAATTATTTAAATCTCTATTTTTAAAAAATAAATTAACGACCAAGTTTATGATTCAAATTGCAAATAAATTTTATTAATTATATTTAACTAAATAAAATAATTTTACATAATAATTAAATATTTAAAAATCAAAAAGGTTCTCTATAAATAAAAAGAAAAAAAAAAATTAATTTTTCACGTTGTGAATTTTTTAAAAAAATCAACACAACCAAATCCCATATTTTATTAATAAGATACATAATTTTTTCTAATCAAATTTATAAATAAACTTATCAATTATTCACCTAGAGAACTCTCGGGTTCATAATAAAAAAAAAATAATAATTAATAAAATAAAAAATAAAAATTATCTATTACAACTAACGCACTTTTCTTTTTTCCTCCATCAATTTAAATTATTCATATTTTTTTTTTAAACATTTACGTCGATGTAAAAAAACATTTAGTACATAGAAAAGCTCTTAGTTTATCAATTCGAGTAATTTGATTATTTTTAATAATATACAGACGTCATTACAATAGAAAAATTTATTTTACATTCTTTTATTTATTTATACACATCTTCTTGCCAATATCAAACAGTACTTTACATACTTAATAATAATTTAATCAATTTAATCGAATTGATAAGCTCTTTATTTCATTGTTACGCTCAATGCCTTTTTAATTTATTTATTTTTTTTTTTTTTCATATTAATTTAATATGATCCTGAAGTTAACAGACGATTAAAAATTTTCAGATTTGTTTTTTCAAAAAATTAATTACAAAAAAAAAAAAAAAAAAAAAAAAAAAAAAAAAAATGCACATATAGAAAATTTAATAAACCATAGATGCAATTTTTTTAAATATTTTTTTTTTATAATTTATCAGTTTAAAAAAATCCAAAAATTATTAGACGTTGATAATTTCAATGATCCTGAAGTTAGTAGACACGAAATAATTTTCGGATTTTTTTTTCAACAAGTCAATTACAAAAAAATAAAAAACTAAAAAAATGCATATGTAGAAAATTTAATAAACTATAGGTGCAATTTTTCAAAATTTTTTTTTTTTATAATTTATAGTTTAAAAAACAATCCAAAAATTAGTAGATGTTGGCTAATTTCAATATCATTATTAATTTTATTGAATCCTACTGTAAAAAAAAAGAAATCTCCATTTATTTTTCCTAGAGCTTTTATTTAAAAGCCATATAAAAATTTAAACAAAAATAACAATTCAAATGATGATTTCTTTTTTAATTACTGTTATTATTATACATTATGATAATTACTTTTTTTTTAATTAATAACTCAAGTTGATGCGGGAACTTTTTAAATACACGATACAAAATTATTAAATGTTCAAAAATAATAATTTATCGCTTTTTAAAAGCAGTCTTATTGAGGACTTTATTACAAACATATATATATTTATATATATTTTTTTAAACTAATAACAAATAAAAAATTATCACGATTATATTTAGTGGTTTAATTACATCAGTAATTTATTAGTAATTAAACGTTAGTATACGCGTACAATTAAATCGCGATCAACTCAAGTTATCGGATAAAATATACTAATATATTAATATATGAGTATATTAAAACAGATGTTTGATTATTGATATAATTGTTTCGTTAAATTATTAAGTTAATATCTAAGATAAATGAGAGTTTTATAAATTAATACACGATATGTGTATTAATATTAATAATAAGATAAATATATATCTATATATTTTTGTAGGGTTCGATTGAAGTGAGATTTTTTTTTTTTTTTTTTTTTTTTTTAAATAAAAGTTAAATAATAAATTAAGTTTACATCCTCAATCATCTTTGCTGTCTTCGCGATCGAGCGGGCCGTGATCTTGGTGCAGTAGAACCAGATCCGATACTGAACATTCCGCCCCCACCGGCGGCATTGTTCCCTGTATTGAATGATCCAGCTAAAGATGATCCGCTGTTGAAATTGAATCCACCTGCAATGGATTATCAATTTCGTTACAGTATATTACTTCCCTAGGTGTGTAATATACTATTTCATGATACCAGCATCGAAACTTGAAGTTTCAGTGTCTACAGCCCGTCGAAACAAGCTAATTTCAAGCCGATGCTGCAAACAACTGCTAGCGGATTCGTAATTCAAAAATACCTTCATACAGCGGGCAGAAACATGCGTGTTTCTTCCCAAGGGAAGAAACACAATTGTTTCTGCCCGGTGTCAGTTATATTTAATGTTCATTTGCAGCCTTATTACTCTCATTTGTTTACTTATCACTTCAGTTTACTCATTTCATTTTTTAAGTGACAGTTTTAATTAACCAAATAAAATTACTAAAAAATGAGTGAAAATAATATTTTTGTATTATTTACTATTTAATAAGTGACTGTAAATCAGATATTTCTCATTCTCTAACAGTTCTCCGTATTATCGGCTTAAAATTAACTTGTTTCTTACTGGCTGCTGACACTGAATCTTGAAGTTCCGATGCAGATAATCATGAAAAATGTAGTGTGTGACTCAGGATAAAACACGATTTCAGACTGCGGGTGATGCCAACCTCACCCTAGTCTGAAATCGTCTTGTTTCATCTCTTGTCACACAATATACTATTTTTATTTGATCGAGGATTAACTTAATTAATTATCTAATGTGATAATTTACCGGTTGACGTCCCAGCGTTCCCGAATTGGAATGGAGTTGATGCACTTCCTGCACTGCTGGTGCCGCTACCGGTTCCAGGTCCGGGTCCACCGAAACTGAATACTGGATTTTGTGGCGCAGTTGGTTGGCTTGTATTTCCGAAAGCGAATGTACTTGCACTGTTGTTGTTGTTGGTGGCGGTATTGTTGGTGTTATTGTTGTTAGCAGAAGTGGAACCGAATGATGGAGTCGGTGGAGTGAATGGAGAAGGGGTAGAACTTGAACCAAACCCAGTGAAATTAGTGGTCGTGGAACCAAAGGCTGGTGTTGATGATGATGATGACGAACCAAAACCCGTGGAAGTGCCGAAAGCTGTAGGTACTGATGTTGATGATGAGCCGAATGATGGCGGAGCCGTTGATGTCCCAAATGTTGGTTTTACTGATGTTGAAGCAGCTCCGAATGCTGGTGGTGCTGCTGATGCACCAAATGATGGAAGTGTTGTTGATGTGCCAAATGATGGTGTCGCTGTTGTTGTTGATCCAAATGCTGGTGGTGCTGTTGTCGTTGCTCCAAATGCTGGAGGTGCTGCTGCCGTTGCTCCAAATGCTGGAGGTGCTGCTGCCGTTGCTCCAAATGCTGGTGGTGCTGCTGTTGATCCAAAGGCTGGTGTTGTTGTTGATCCGAAGACTGGTGTCGTCGTTGATCCGAAGGCTGGTGGTGCTGTTGTTGTTGTTGCTCCAAATGCTGGCGGCGGTTTTGTTGTTGATGTACCAAATGATGGTGTTGCTGTTGTTGATGCACCGAATGCAGGAATTGATGATGATCCACCAAATGCAGAAGTTGATGATAATGATCCGAATGCAGGCGGCGCTGTTGTTGTTGATGACCCAAATGCTTGAGTTGCCGTTGTTGTTGCACCAAATGCAGGTGGCGCTGTAGTTGGTGTTGCGCCGAATGGCGGCGGTGCTGCTGATGTTGTTGCTGGACTACCAAATACTGATGATGAATTTTTATTTTGCGTACCAAATGAAGTATTTGAATTAACAAAACTTGGAAATACTGTTGATGATGTTGAAGAAGTACCGCTGCTACCAAATGATGGACTTGCTATATTTGACGAGCCAAATGTCGGTGCTGTTGTACTATTTGTTGTTGAAGTTGTTGTTCCAAAACTGGCAGTTGTTGTCGGTTGTTGAGATCCAAATGTCATTGTACTATTATTACCAAATGTTGAATTTGAATTTGTTCCAAAATTTAAACTTGATTGAGATCCAAATGATGGTAATTTAGTTTGTCCAAATATATTATTACTATTACTACTATTATTATTATTATTATTATTATTATTACTAGTAGAATTATTAGCATTAGAATTATTATTTCCGCCAAACATTAAAGATGACGCAGTACCAGTTTGATTTGCACTATTAAAAATACTCGAAGCTGTAGTCGTAGCATTACTGCTACCGAAACTAGTAACTTCCGTCGTTTTAGGAGCTCCAAATGACAAAATACTCGGCTTTGTATTGGCAGTACTCGCTGGACTTGAAAATGACGATTGGGTATTTGCGTTGGATCCAAATATAGAAGGCAGTGAGCCCGTGGTAGCTGCGGTCTGAGATGTAGTTGCAACTGGAGTAGCTGAAAACGAAGGAGTCGCTTGTGTATTTGTAGTCGCAGCACTACCAAATACAGGAGTAGATTGACTTGTGCTTCCAAATGTCAAGGGCGATGCAGTTACTTGGGGAGCACTTGTGTTGCCAAATGAAAATGACGGTTTAGCATTCGTTGCACCAAAATTAAATCCAGAGCTGGATCCAGGTGTAGCTGAAGGTTTATCAGCTGCAGTTGACGCAGCAGTCGTAGTAGCACTGGTACTGACCGTATTGGGAGTAAATGAAAATAATGATGGAGTTGAAGTTGCACTGACTGTTGGTTTAGTATTAAAAACTGGTGCTGTGTTATCCTGGGGAGTTTTTTGCTGAGTTGAAGGTGTAGGTGATGATGTATTGCCAAATGAAAATCCAGTATTTCCAGTAGATGCATTTGTTCCAAATGAAAACGCTGGTGTAGCAGCTGGTGTTTGATTACTCGAAAATGTATTTGATGACGTCGTAACAGCTGATGACAATTTCAATTGACTTGGTGCAGTAGTCAATGACTTTGGTGATACTAGTAAGACTGGCGTTGAAGCAGCAGTTTCTGTAGCAGTTTTACCAAATGTAAACCCAGCAGAAGTTGAAGTAATGGGTGCTTGTGTTGCTAAATTGAAGCTACTGGATATTATTGACTCGGTCTTCTGTGCTGCTGGTTGGATTGCAGCAGTAGAAGCTGGTGTTTGAGTTAGCTGTGAAAAACTAGGTGCTGCTGATGACACCGCAGCTGGATTAGAAGTGATTGGACTCGCTGTCACTGATGCAGCAGGCGGGAAACTAAAGCTAGAAGTTACAACAGGAGTATTTTGTTGGACAAATGGTTTACTAGTCGTGACAGAAGACTTATCAACATCAGACTTATCTAGTAGACTTGGAGCTGCCGACGCGCTGACATTCAGCGACGTACTGTTGGTCGTCGAGGTTGCACCCGCGGATAAATTAAACGTGACATGTTTTACCGGAGTGGTGCTGTCTTTAATTTTACCAATGATAGGCTTTATCGCAGAAGTAGCTATCGGCGAGGTATTGACAGTCGTCGTTGAAGTTGAAGAGTTCAGCGACGCAAGCACTGCCGGAGTTGGCTCAGTGATCGCTACTGCAGCGGGTCGTTCATTGACAGTGTCCGCTTGAATGACAACACTTGGATCTATTTCACCAGATACTTTTCCTGATATTGCATCAAACATACTCTTCAATCTAGCTTTCATACTAGTCTGTCTCATAGTCGTAATGTCTGATTGTTTTATTTCATCAGCATCATCGCCGCTAAATTTACCCGTAACGTCATGCTCTTCAATAAGTGTTTTTATTTTATCAATATTCTGCGGCTCTGCTCTCATAAATAATTTATCTTTCAATTTTGTCTGCGCATTATCTGTTACCAATTTGATATTTTTATTACTATTAATTTTATTGCCGCTACTAATATTAATATTACTATTATTATTATTACTAGTACTATTACTATTATTGGGACTACTTTGTTGATAAATTTGTTTCGGTGAAACGCTGCCTTGTTTTTTGTAATTAATGCCATCCATGGCATTCAGAACTTCACTATTGAAATTCAATCTATTCAAGGCTGTCTTCGAGTTTGATTGATCAGCAGCAACTCGGGGTGACAAAGAATTGCTTCGTCGGTTGTTATCAAACGACTTGAAATGTTTACCAACTTCCGGAGTACCGCTGCGAGACAAATCAGCCTTCCTTTTCACTCCTGAACTGGTGACGACATTAGTACTTGAACTCAGTGAGTTCAAAATATCGTAGCAAGAAGGAATCTTGGTCCTCTTGACTGGTCTCAGTGATGTGTTTTCAATAGAAATATCTTCGTCTGACCTTGACAAATCTTCTCGTGTACGTTTCTGTGTAACTTCATCAAAACTCTCGTACTCCTCGCTCTGGCTGTCGTCAGTACGCTGTTTCTTGACCAGTTCCACTGAGACATCGTCCATTGACGCGTGTCTTTTTAGAGAAATCTCTTTCAATACTTGGACGACACTCGGGGATTTTTTATCTGCGCGATAGATACCAGCAAATATTTTTTCTTTCTCTGGAGGCGAATATTTAATTGTCTCTGGCGGTGCGATTCTGACAGTAACTGGTGATCTAGCTTTGACTGTCTTAGCATTTAATGTTGGTGTTGGTGAACAATATAAATTTACTTTTGGAAATTGTCCTGCTGTATATTGCGATTGGTAGAGTAATTTAGTATCAGCATCACTCGCATACTTTGTTAATTTTGATCCTAATCCTGGTGATGATGAATTGCTATAGACTCTGGAATAAATAAACAAATAATTAAATCATTTAAAAATAAATTATTGATAAAATAAATGAATAAATAAATAAATGACTTACTTTGAATCAATATTATACCTAGATGATGATAACAATGGTCCAGCAACAGTCTGGACTGTTTTAATTCCAGTGTTTGAATTAATTTTTGGACTTAAACCAGCATTCCAAGGGGTACTGTGAGATCTAAACAATATTTCCTCTCTTCTTGCTGATAGAGAATCGTCATGTGTATTATTATCATATTTATTCTGTGACTTTTTCCATAAATTTATCATGGAACCGTTAGCGTCACCGTTTAAATTGTAGTTTGAATTTTCCCACTGCTTGTTGCCGCCGAATGATGAAGATGGGGAAAAATTTTTAGCGGCTGAGTTTTCAGAACCTGACACTATTGAACGACGAGTGTTTCTCGAAATGGGACTTAGATTGTTGATCAGTCCCAGTTGCGAATTATGCGGCATGCTGATTGATGACTCAGAACTGAGTTGATACGAATTCCTTCCACGACGTTCCATTTTATCAGCGTGTTTTTGATATAAATTTTTAACAGAATCACTGAATTCCCGAAAATATTTAAATAACTGGTGATAAAACTGTGACAATAAATCGGGAATGTTATTACCGGGTTTTATAATATTATCGTTTATCCTTGGAAGCAGCGTGTTGTAATTATCGTTAATCAGTACGTATATACAAGTATATATTGTGGCAATCAGTAGTATAACTATAGCAATAAAATACCCCCATAAATTATAAAATACTACACACCCACTTAACACACTTAATATTATTACAATGTCTTGATTATTTAATTCCCACATATTATTTCAAAAAAATAACCTCTCCATTTTTTTTAAAAAAGAGCACACTCACTTAACCATCAATTTTTCTCATGTACCACCACACGTATTTTTATCATGTACGAACTTAGTGATGCGCAATCGAAATTGATTAATCGAACAATCGATATTTTCGTTTCGATTGTCGATTTTTTTAAATCGATTGTACGTCTTTCGATTAATTGAAAAAAATGGATTCTTTTTTTTTAAAACGATTTTTAAACATCGATTTTTTCTAAAATTAATTAAAGAAAAAATTTATTTTTCAGTCATTAACTCAATCATTATAAAAATTGTTCGACTAATACAGCTAAACAAATAATAAACAACTTAAGCGAAATGATTAAAGTTAGATATATAATTAAAAGAAACGATTAGAAAAAAAAAATTTTTAATACTTTTTAATGCTTCTGAATATTTTGAATACTTTTGAATATGACCCTGAAGTTAGCAGACAATTAAAAACTATCGGATTTTTTTTTTCAACAAATCAAAAACAAAAAAATAAAAAATAAAAATATGCATATGTAGAGAATTTGAAAAACTACAGGTGCAATTTTTTCAAAATTTTTTTTTTTATAATTTACCGTCTAAAACAAAATCTAAAAATTATTAGACGTCGGCTAACTTCAGTATCATTTTTGAATCATCCTTCTTATGGACATTTAACATTGCAAATTGTTTCGAATCGTTTCTTTCAATCAGAGATAAGCAATTTATAATTTTATAGATCAAAATTTTACGCTATTTGAAAAATTAAAAAATAATCGATTTTAATTAAAACAATTGTACAACTTTAAAGTTGCAATGAAGTAATCGATTTTTCACAAATAAAAATTATTAATTAAATACAATATTTCAATTATTCAGAAAATATTTTTAAATTTTCGCGCCCTGGGTAAATCAGATGGCGTTGATGATATGCGAGCTATTAAAATTCTTAACCATATCTATCTATATATACATAAAATCAACGTATAATTGTTTTAAAATAAAAATATGGTGTATTTGTTCGGCTTCTAAATCTGAATAATTGAAAATTTTGAAATCTTAATATAATTTATTTTATAGCAGCATTTTGGCCATATTCATTTTTTTATTTTGAACGAAAAATTATAAAATCGATTTTACACAATTGATTGTTAAGGTATCAATTCTGCAACTATAAAGTTGGGAGAGGAAAAAATCATTTCTTTTTTTTTGAAAAAATCGATTGTCAATAATCGATTGTTTAGAAACGATTAATCGCCGCAATCAATTGTCTTCAGTCGATTCTCATCCACTGCTGCCAACAATTTAAAATTACTGATGCGCGCGCGTTTTTTTTACTTTAAGCCGCTATTTTCTAACTTGTCAGTTTGAAAGTAGACTGTGCTACGGTCTGACATGCGCGCTGTGTAGCGGTGCTGATAATTTGGCGCGTAGTTTCAAAAAGTTAAAAAATGGTCTGAAATTCATTTAGGGAAGACGGTGAATAATTTATTATTTGATTGGATGTCTATGACACAGATCGCAATGACGCAGATTGACTTTTTACTTTCTGACCGTAAATCTTAAATCAAAAATAAAATC
Organism: Microplitis deprimator; assembly: GCA_964016945.1. NCBI lineage: Eukaryota > Metazoa > Arthropoda > Insecta > Hymenoptera > Braconidae > Microplitis > Microplitis deprimator. Next base: position 2,781,628 of record OZ024710.1, on the reverse strand, counting down.
TTGAATTCAAAAGCCATAAAAAATCAGAACTTGTCACCGTCTAAGAAAAATAAGCGTGAATGTAGCTGACAATTATAAATTTAAAAAATTTTTAAATAAGTGAATTAAAATGAGTGTGAATGTAGCAGACATGAGACAATTTATAAATTTAAATTAAATAAATAAATGAAATTTAAAAAAATGCGCGTACGGATTTTGCATTTATCTATACATGCATTTTTTAATTTTTACTCTACGTACATTTTATTCATTTATTATAAAATTTAAAAAATGCACATTTATAGAATTTAAGAATCAGAGTATGCATTTTTTAAATTTTCATATTTTTAATTGTTTAATTAATTTATTTGTAATTTAAAGTTTGTCTCATATCTGATACATTCACACTCATCTAAGAAAATCCATAGAAAATCTATAAAGTAAACGACCTAGTACCCAATCAGAGAACTAGTACCAGATATATTTAGTAAAATTTAGTAAATATAGATATACAAATACATGAGTGATCGGGTACTGGGTCTCTTAGCTTATAGAAAATTTTGAACCCATTTTCTTTTTGATTTGATTAATAATATATAGATATACCAGCAATAATAATTTAAACCTGTATTAAAAATAATCCCAGTTTGAAAAACTGGCCCTAAATTTTGATTTTGAATCCCAGAAATATATTGATGCTCTTGTTGTGTCTTTTTAGATGAAATTGTGTGGCAGTAAAACATATTTATGCTACGGGTACTGATTGTCAACAAGTACACTACTGAAAAATACTTTCAACACCTTGAAATACATCTAAAGCATGTAAAAGTAATACATAATATAAAGAATTATCTTGTGTGTTTAATCCTCGACGGTTCCGATGTGTCTCCATCCCCTCTCCGGATCCACGTGGCCCACATTTGCATGCCTGCTAAGTAAATGCTAACAAACGCTGTCAGTTGCAACTAGACTGTTAACTCTCATGAGTTGCACGATGAGCTAAAATCGGCTGCAATTATGAAAGCTAAAGTACAATTTATAAATTAATAAGGGGACAGTATTAGAATTAAATATCACAAGTACAAATTTAGCTTAAGAAGACAATATTGATTTGTTAAATCAATAGAGATAATTTAATTAAGTCTTACAAGTATTGTTTGTAGTCTTACTTCCTCGTTATACTTTTTTTGTAGTTGTCTTGTAATTTTTGTTTATCTGTTTATTGTAATTGTTGTTGTTAATTTAATAATCGACACGTGTGGGTTTAATTATCACGAGTTACGAATGACTGGTGTCGAAATAAAGTCAAGAAGAGAAATATTAATTAAGTATAAAAAAATGTTAATTGTATTAGGTTCAACAGTTGCATTGATAGCAAGTCTTATGGCTTACTCAAAATCACGAAGCTACTGGACCACAGTCGTTTGTAAAATTTATCATCAGATCCAGTACAGTCTCTTGGGAGTAAAAGAAAATTTCATTGATTTACTACAGACTAAATATAATAAAACTGGTGAGAAAATCATTTTTACTATTATAAATTTCATGTAATATTTATAATTTTAATTGCAGAATTTTTTTTCATTTTTATTCCCTGGATATAATAAGCAATAAATTAAATTGTCAGACACCAGCGGTTGGATTGAGTCTAATAAAAATATTTTTAATTATTTAGGAGGAAGAAAGTAATTTTTTTATACTTTCTTTGTTATATTTTTTAAAAACTAAGTACCTGTAATTTAAAATTAATTTATTAGTTACCCGATCATTCATTTTTGAGATTCGACTCAGAATCCAAAGGAAAATTTAACAGATTTTTTAAAATTAATTTAAATTGCGCGAAGTTGAATACGAGTCTTCTAATTATTAGAAGGAAAAATAAATTACTTATCAATAAGTAATTACCCAATTAATTATCATATGTAAAAAAACTCATGAATTTTAAATAAAATTTCCATTGAAAATTAGTAAAGAAATATACGAGTTAAAGTTTGCAGTAATAGTTTATTACTTTACAGTAAATAAGGATCACTATCTAACAAAGAAATTTCTTCTGCTATAAATTGATAAATAATTCTGATACAAACTTTTTTATTTTGATGAAACGTTGTTGACTAAAAGTTAAGACACATAAAGTGTTATCTTCAAATATTTCAAGGTCTCTTGACATGATAATTTACTGTATTACTTGAGATTAGAATTTAATATATTACTTTTCTGTAATCACTTCAGAATTTTTAAAACTTCGTACTAATAAATAAAATATTAAAACTTTTTTTTTTAAATATATTAAATATTAATAGACTATTTAATAATTCAAATATCTGATAGTGTAAACCCTAGATAGTGTTCACTATTTTTTTAAAATAAAAAATTTATGTTTTATTGAGTGAGTTGTTTACGCCGATAAGGTTTATTCTATGCGTCAACATATCACGATATTTATGTTTATTACTACCGAGAAAAAAATAATTAAGATCTAATTTTTTTAAATTTAAGTTCTTTTCAGATCTTAGGTCTAAAATTTTTTTTTAAAGGCCCTGGAGATTTTTTTTTTTAAACTTAACATTTTAAACTTTTTAATAAAATGTTAACTTTAATGTAAAATGTCGGATTTAAATCTCCGTAGGTCTAAATTATTTTTCCCGGATTGTATAAAAAAATGTTTACAAGAAATTAAAAGTATTTATTTTAAATTACAATCATTTTTTGTCAATGCGTATCGTAAAAAAAAAATTTCTACCTGTCATTATATAAAATTAAGTTACTTTATTATAAAAAAATATTACTGCGTTGCGGCAAAAGTTTTTTTCAAACTTATTTGAAACTACGGTGAGTTATTAAATCAGTGATGTTGAAATAATAAATCCCGATTACAAAACAGTATCCAACGGAAATAGTATCCATTAGAAATAACAGATCTGTAGAGTAACATTTGAATTGTAAATTAGAATATAAAATATTTATTTTATTTTATTTAAAATTTTTCAGAGTTACCACGTAAGAGCGGTTGCGTTGCTGTTGTTACTGGAGGATCACGTGGAATCGGGTTTGAAGTTGTCAAAATGTTGCTTAAATGTGACATGGAAGTTATCATCGGTAAATATTTATGTTAAACCCATTATTTATTTAATATTAATTTTTCAAATATTTTTTTAGCCTGCAGAAAACGAGAAGCTGGAGAGAAAGCTATTGATGAAATTCGCGCATCTGGAGTTACCGATGGCAAAGCTAAAGTTTACGTACTCGACAACTCAAGTTTTGAGTCTGTAAAAAAATTTTCTAGTGAAATAAAAAAAGACTATACGAAAGTTGACGTATTAATTAACAATGGTATGAATTTATGATAATAGAAATTATTGTTTATTTATTTATTTTTTTTTATCGAAACTAATCAATATGATAATTAATAATACCTAATTAATATTAATGGATTTTAAAAGCTGGAGTGATGTTTACACCTTATGAAGAAACTAAAGATGGTTTTGAGCAGCAGTGGGGTATTAATTATTTGTCCCACTTTCTGTTGACGGCGTTACTTATGCCGTTACTTCACAATGCAGGCACCACACAAAATTTTGCTAGAGTAATAAATGTGTCCTCGTGTGCTCATAAATTGGGTGTAATTAATTTTGATGATATCAATTACAAGTAAGTAATTAAACAAATAAAAAGAAAGTAATTAAGGGCGTTCTCAGACAGTACCCCCCACTTTTTTTTTAATTTTCAATAACTTTAAACTGTCATAAGTTTATTAAAATTGTGTCAATTGATTTAAAAAAAATTGAAGCATTAATAGAAAAAAAGTACAACTCAGTTGCAATTTCACTGAGGTATAGAATTTTTAAAAAATTCCAGTTGATATCAATTGGGAGTTAAACGAAATTTGGAAAATAAATTGACATTGACATAAAGATTTAACTGAAATTTATTTTCTACATTTCGTTTAACTCCCAGTTGACATAAACTAAATAATTTTTTTTAAATTCTATATCTCGGTGAAATTGCAACTGCGCCGTCCTTTTTTTAATTAATGCTTCAATTTTTTAAAAATTAATTGATAAAATTTTAATACACGACAGTTTAAAATCTTTGAAATGATTATAATTTTACAAAATTATTTTTCTATTTGTTACAGTAAAAGAAAACCGTTTATATCAACCGCTGCTTATGGCCAAAGCAAACTTGCTCAAGTTGTATTTACAGAAACATTAAGACACATATCAGAAAAAAATGATCTCAGAGTGAAAGCTTACGCCGTACATCCAGGACTCGTCAATACAGACTTATTTGAACACAGTTTTATCCACCACGTCGGCTGGTTCATGAAATTTTTCTTTAAAGTAAGAGACTATATACTATTAATTTATTAATGTGGGTATTTAAATATTAATAAAAGTGTTTGTTTGTTTAGACCCCAGAACATGGTGCCATGACAACTGTTTACGCAGCAGTAAGCGAAAAAATACAAGACACTGAGGGGCTTTATTACAGCAATTGTTTAAAGGCTACTGTAAATCCACTTGCGTACGATAAATCTATACAAGAAAGACTTTTTTTACTGAGTCTTGAACAAACAAAGCTGTCAAGTTTTTTACAGTACTGCTGATTACCAGAGTTCAAATAATATTTAATTAGTTAACGTCATATTTAAAATCCGTCCTCGATAAAATTATTTATATTTTAATAAATACATCTTTTATTAATTATTTATAAAAATTAATTTTACTTCATGTATGTACAAAATTTTTTTTTTTATTAACATTTTTTATACCTTGATGTAAATTTGACGGCCGCATCTATAAGCCGCGCTTGATTTAATACGCGGACCGCGGAGTTTTATCGAGTGAGCGAGCAATGCTGGAGTACGGAGATGAATTCCTCGTCCTTCTGGCGTCCAAGCTTTCATTGTAACTTCTTCACCTTCATTAGGAGTAATTGCAATCCACCCTACGATATAAATTAATTAGCATCAAGTAAATTAATATGAAACTTTTTTTTTAAATAATTAACCTGCACTCGACAAAAGAATATCAGCTGCAGATTCGTCTTCATTTTTTCCCGCGATAATAAAGTCTTTGGATTTAAACTGTGGCCATATTTTTAATCTCTCCGGATTATTGGTCGGCACAACTAAAGCTTCTGTTTCAAGTAATTTACCATAAACTTCAATAGCGTCAGCAGTACGACAAATAGTAATAGGCAATTCTTTACTTGCAAATACAGTAACTCTGTAAATAAAATAAATATATTAATTTGTAAAATAAATAATAAATAACTATAAATAAAAATACCTGATGAATGCAGGTCCAGTTACTAGATCAAGTCTTCCTAGTCCGGCTAGAAACAATGTTTGCCCAGGTTTAAAAATAAAACTACGCGGGGATATAATTTGTCGTGGTAACGTCAGCAATAATTCGTCAGTGGTCAGTAGATTTATCACTTGATCCGGATGAACTACACCTGGAGTATCGTAGCACCAACGTCCGTGTTTGTAAAACTCGTCATTTTCGTCTATACCGAACTTTCCAGATGCTTTGGATGCTTCAAATCTATGCATCGCGCTTCCCACTGTAGTAGTTAATCTAGTAAAAGTTCTTCCGATGCGTTCTAAAAAAAAAAAGTACAAATTTGCATCAATAAATTTTCAAATTTAATCGTAAAAGTAAATGATACCTTGCAGAGTCGCGTATGTTATATCTCTGAGTGCAGTAACTTCTTGTTTTCTATGGTGAGACTCAATATGGTCCTCCATCTGTTGAATTTTTCGTCGCTTCATCCGTTCGTAAAGTCTCCATTTAACTGGATTGAGAATTGGAAATTTTAGTAAATTTAATGTCGTTCCAGGCCATGGAGAAACGGTGGCTCGTTGAATTAAATCAACTGCTTGGATTTTACAGTAATCTGACTGAAGAAATGCGTTGAATAACGTCGATTTACCAACGTTGGTACAGCCAATTAAATAGACGTCACCTAAAACGAATAAATTATTTTATTACCTACAGATAATTAAGTATTTAACTAAAAATAATAACAATAACCTTTGTATGCCCACAAGTTCTGTAATTTAGTGATCAATCTCTCAATACCATACCCCGTTTTAGCAGAAATCAAAGCCACATGTCTTATATTTTTCGGATTTAAACCAGTTTTTGAAAGAGCGGCTACCAAAGAGTCTTCGACGTTTTGCAAAAATTTGGGACAGTCTTGTGGCAACAAATCTACTTTATTGCCAACGGCAAATATCGGCGTGCGTTGACCAAGTACAGACTTCAAATCGGGCCAAATGCTGCACGGAAAATCCATGAGGTCAATCATTAATACTACAGCAGCTTTTTTGTCATCCAACTTGATGTTGCGAAGAATTTTCGGGTAATCTTCAGCAGATACTTTAACTTCTAGCGTTGCGTTGTAGTATTTCATAAAATGACACCGCTGGCAGACAGTACTTTTCAAGTCTTCGTCTTTCAACCCAACGAATAACTCTGAAGGAAGATAACCCGGTATAGCTGAGTCTTGACAGTGCAGCAAAGCGCCACAGCCGCCACAGGGAATCGAACTGACAGGAGTATCAGGATTTGGTTTACCATAATTCGATTTCCATGTCTCTTCTTCAATGAAATCATTAAATTGCTCGTAGTCTGTCATCCAGTCAGGCGGGATGTCAGACAAATCATCAACAGGTCTATGAATGTCCGTTGAAAATATTTTGTTTTCCATCCGTTTCACTTGTCTGGTCGTACTGTCAGTTTCCTTTACCTCCAGATATGATTCGTACAATTTTTTAAACTGTTCATTTAAAACAGGCATCGGTTTCTCCTCCTTCGCCTTCTCGATATCTACCGGCTTAAATTCATCTGTTGGTTTGTAAGGCATATAAATAGGCTTCCACGTCTTGTTAGTGTCTTCTTCAAAATTTTCTTCAGGTTTATTTTCTTCCAAATCACTTTTCATGTCATCCCGGAGATACTTCAAGGCAACACTATAAACTGGTTTGTTTACAAGTTCATCAAATTTGTGATTCTCAATATTTTTTTTAAATTTACCTTCGATTTCTTTATTCCTCCCATAACCAAACTTCAACTTACGTCTCTCAATATAGTCGCAGTAAATTAATTTATCCTTCAGCTCTTCAACTTTCGGGTCTATCTTGACCTTTACTCTGCCCTCCTCATCCAGGCTCAAGTTTTCCATAACTTTTGCATTTATATGACGACGTATTGTCATATTTATCATACATAACCTCAATTTTTTATATGTGTTCATTTTATTGCACGGACAATTACTTGCAAGTCTCGTGATTCCGCCAAATGATTTTCCAAAATACATTATCGTTATTTTAAAAATTTGAATTTTTAAAAATACCCGCCTTTAATTATTTTAAATCTTCGATTTAAAATTATGAATTTCTGACTATAAATCACATTGCTTATTATTCTCAGGTATTCAACTAAAATTTTTAAAAATAAAGTCGATAAGCCGATAATCGTTTTTATCGACGCCATTAAAAAATAATCGACTCCGCGGATCAAAATGATATTTAATTACAACAGTAATAAATAAAAATTACTAAATTAAATATTTAAAAAGTGATAAATAAAAGAAATATTTAAATAAACAAATAAATAATTATGTGGGGTAAAAAAATATGATAGTTTTTAAAAAAAGTTTAAAAAATTAAACATGAGTTTGAATGCGCGAAGTCAAGTTATCAAAAATAGGAAAACGTGGAAATAATGGATTTACCGGTTTTTAAAAATAATAAATAATAATTGTAAATGAATAGTAATATTGTATATCGTAAATGCGCAGATATTTATCGATATTTATAGATTGTAAAAATAATTTAATACAGACGCGTCACTGGCAAGTTAAATCATCAAATGGGATAGTCACTGCAATGTGTGCTGATGGGCTGCGATATGGCCGGTTCAAGAACGGTGAGCTTTTTACATTTTTATTTACTGATATAATTCATGATAATTTAAAATAAAACAGCAAATGATCGTCTAAATGTTTGCTCATAGTTTTTAATTTATCGAACTTATTTTAAATTGTGATTTTATGTCATTACTTTAATAGACGCGGCGACGCCATATTTTTTGTATCATGTTATAACCATTATTGTTGTTTATTTTGGTTTGCTAAATGTCAACATTGATCATGTACATGATACCGTATCAATGTTTACTCACTATTATGTCAATGTCAATTATTATATCTACAGGTTAAAGTATTCGGTAATTTTTTTTTTTTTTTTTAAATTTAATTTCTAAATTTTTAAAAAATTTAGGAATTTAAATTATAAATTTTTATGAGTCGTTAATTTAAATTAACTTTTGTTGTTAATTAATAAAATTATTGTCATTAATTATTTATTTATTTTATTAAAACTTAACTGCTGGCTAATAGTCGATAATTGATAATTAATAGTTGAGATTAAAAAAGAAAAGAAAAAAAAAGAGGGAATTTTAAAATTATTATGTAATATATTGAAAATAAATGAAGCTTTTTCGGTTAAAGATAGTCTTAAAAAATACTGCGCACTAGTGAGTCACGCGATAATCATCTGCAGATATATATACATGTATATATATATGCTTGTATAAACGTGTATACTGTTTTAAAGTTATGGAGGTAACAAAATAAATATTCAAATTAAAAAGGAAATCTTGGAGTAATTAATTAAGATTTTAAATATATTCAAGGTTATTTTGTTTCTAGCGAAACGTGTTCTCTAACATTAAATATAATTTTAAAAAGAGTAAATCTTATCTGTTGATATATTTTTATTTACTCAATAATCAGATATCATTTTTTTAGTAACCAAGACATAACAATAATATTTTTTGTTCTGTTAATTATAATATTATTATAAATTTACTTAATATGTGTGAATTTTATGAATAACAAATTCACTTCATTTTTGTATCTTAATTTTTAAACTTCGCGGTAATGACTATTAACAGTTTTTAAACATTTCATAAATTTACGCGGTTATTTTTCTTACATCTGCTGACTGCAAATATTAGTTTATCAAAGTGAAGAACAAATATTAATAATGCGTTGATAAATTAATTTAAGAATTAGTATACTTATTGTCAAACTCATTTTTAACTCGGGAAATAAGTGATGTAATATTTTCTTCAGTATCTTGACTGTTTGAGATTAAAGTTTAAATCGCGAGGGTGCTTAGCTGTTGATAAATAACCGGTTTGATTTCGCTATAGTTTTGGACCTGATGTGTTTCCTCATATATATGTTTTCGTTTATTTTGACCTTTTAAACTTTCAATTCCAAGAGATTGAAAAAATGTTGACTGATTAGGAGCAATTTCGGGTTTTAAATAAAAAAAAAAATTTCTAGTCAGTGTAATAACGTACATGTACTTTATTGTAGTTTTGGATCTGCTGCGGCTCCTCATAGTCATACATTTTTTTATTTTGACCTTTTGAATTTCAATTTTAGGAAATTGAAAAATTGCCACTGATTTGGAGCAAGCTCGGGTTTTAAAGTTAAAAAAAAAATTACTAGTCAGTGTAATGACGCATATGCACTCAATTGTAGTTTTGGATCTGCTGCAGCTCCTCATATTCGTACTTTTTCTAATTTTGACCTTTTGAACTTTAAATTTCAAAGGATAGAAAAAATTCCAAATAACTTGACAATTTTTGGTTTTAAACTTTTTTTAAAAGTTTCCTAAAAGATCGAATTAATTAATTAATTTTTTTAAATCTTATAATTTTATTTACATGTATACATATCAGCACTTACACTTACGCTTTTCCAAATTAGTATTGATATCATGTAGAAAGACATCACCGATAAAATACAAATATAATTTAATGCTCATTAATTCTCTACCGCGTCCGTGTTTGAAAACAAAAAATAATAATCTGCGGTCGCTAGTCGCTCAAAAACATTCAGTATCATGTGTACAAACCAAGAATACTTATTAGCTATCTAGTTACATACATTACATACATTATACATATTTATTTATTTTTATTAATGTCTACAACATCTAACTTAAGGACTGAAAAAAAAAATTAAGCTTTAAATTAAGTTAAATTACAATCGGTCAAAGATAATTTCGCTTGAAGACAGCTTGCAAATCCAGGTCACGGTCTCCCACTAAATAACTTTTAGTTTCTCTTATATCACATATATGTATAAACCAATAATAGCTACTGAATACATGACTGTATTTTTCCACTCAATAAAAATTTATGTTTTTTTTTAATTTCCATCATCAATAAAAAATAATTTATAAATATCAAATCTTATAACAAACAAATACATATATGTGATAAATTTTTATCGAATTTATGTTACTGAAATAAGCATGAATTTCATATTTGTCAATAAATATCAGTATAAAAAATAATTTACTCATATTTTATAAATAAATTTAATGTTTTCTTATTATTTAACATTCAGATGACAATTAAATTATAAAAAGTATAAGAATATGAATACATACGATGATAAATCAATAGAAAGAGTATAAATTTTTTTTATTTATTAATAAATAGATAACAGATTTATATATAATGTAAAAATGAAAGAGTAAACATGGCACTGCGCCCATTATCCCAGAGGATTTACGTAGAGGAAATAGACAGAATTAACTCACAAAAGATAAACTACGTATATAAACGTTTTAACGAGTATATTATATGCAGTGTATGTGCTTAAGATCACGTAGGCATTTAAATGATATTTTAAAAAATATATATACATATAAATTTTATATTTTTGAAATTTTCGGCGGTTATTGTTTGAAATACGGTGGCGGTATGATAGTACATATGTCTTACGTGACATAATTTACATCATTTGTTGACAAGAAGTAATCGCGGGTTGAAACGAAAGGGGAAATATTTAAACGCAATCTCATGCACTCAAGGACAAGCGAACGATGAACTCACTTGCTGTCTTTATTCACTAATCAAACATGTAGGGAACAAATTAATCTAGATAATTTATGTTTATTTTGAGTGACAATTTTCATTCAATTGCATTTCGTCATTCACTTTTTACTTTTTAGAACAAAAAACATTTTTTAAATTTTAAAAAAGACGATTTATTAATTGGGAATACGTGAAAAAATTTTTAAATAATTTATCTCGTGCAAATATATATAAAAAATGTTATTAAAATTTGACTGTGTCAACAAACGTGTTTTAAAATCGCGTTTAATGACTCAGTGACTAATATGCCAAGTGTGTAACCAAAATTAACATAACACTAAACCAGTACAGTAGATATTATATATGTCGGTGTAGCAATTAATTATCTTTTAACTAAGAATTTTATTGTCGCACTATATACTAGAATCATCAGCCACCGACGGGTGTTTTTTATTTTATTTTTTTTTATCTTGTTAATTCTTATAAAGCTGGTATGCTATTAGTAACAAGGCCATTGTGACTGGCGTTAAATGTTTTAAGCGATTAAGCCTGTCTGTTTACTTGGATAGTATGTTTTTCATTTAGTTTTTTTTTTTTTTCTGTTCTAAGTTAATGAATTAATTTTTTTTAACGGGTTACATTTAGTCATAAGAGGAAAAATGATCATTTTCATATTCTTTTTTACTTTTTTATTTCTGTCTACCAGAGAATCCATTTTTTTATCATCATAATTAAATATTTAAACTTTAAAAAAATTATTACCACTTTTTTAATTACTTTTTTGTACCGTGCGATAATTACTGTAGTTTGAAACTTGTTTGTTTGGAATAATTATAAATGATGATTACTTTTAAAAACTGGACGGAGAATTTTAAAAAAAATTTATTTTTTTAAAACGTTCAATTTGTAGCCTAATAAATAGTTTGTTTGTTATCCTAAAAAAGGAAGAAAACCTTCAGATTCCTAGTTTTTTTATATAAGAAACAATTCTATGAAATTTTTAATGATACGATCCAGTAGTTTTTTTAATTATCAGATATAAATTTTATTAGATAAAAAATTGTAAACAAATATTTTCGAGTTGTATTTTGTAAGATAAGAAAATAAATTAAAACTCCGATTAGAAGTAACTCGTTATTAAAAAAAAAAATAAACTTTAGTCTAATACGTCAAATTAATACAGAATATTAAAATATCATGGTCTGTATAAAGACGTATCATATAATTTAAAAATAAAAATATATTGCAAGTAACTACGGCACTCCCAAAAAGATAACCCACGTAACGAATGTTTATATATTTTATTTTTTATTTTTTTTGGATTTATTATTACCTCAATAATATTATGAGATAATGAATTATACATTTATAAAGATAGCCGTTATCTCAAGTCTTACTTCATGCTAAACACGTTATTTATTTATTTGTTATTTTCAAGCATAAACATACGACGATGATTAATAGATCTTCGTTTATTAGCATAATGTCTTTCTCACTGCTATTATTTTTTGCTGATACTCTAAAGATAGGAGGGTAAACATCTCGTGTATCTGATACACGGTCTTGTTGGCTATTTTTATTGCGCAATACAATCCGAACAATCTTATTGACAATTGATACTACAGATTTTAATAATAGATCGTGTTTATTATTAATTTAATAAACAAATATATACAAAACATTCTTATTATTTCATTATTTTATTCTACCCAAAAAAAAAGGATTTCTTGTCGCAAGAAATTTTTACTCGCCCCAAAAAAATTTTTATGTAACCCGATAAATATTTTGCACTGTTAAAAAAAATTTTTTCTTGCGTCAAAAATATTTGGGTTCAATTCAGAGTGCAAAATATTTATTGGGGTACGTAAAAATTTCTTACGTCAAAAAATTTTTTCTAGTAAAAAAATTTTTATTTTCAATTTATAATGCAAAATATTCTGTCTACGAATGATAAATTATGTAGATAATATAAGTATAATTTAAAGGATAATTATTTGATTGCGCTGATTAACGTAACATTGACTATATTATTGTATACCCAAGTTATATTATATTAGGTATGGTCATGGAGTATAGTAGTGGTAGAGTGCCAAGAATCGTTTCAACTACGTAATAACGATTCTGTTCAATTAAACTGTTCATGGTCAATACATTATTGAATAAATTTATAAATTAAATATTAAATATCAAGACGGACTAATGATCACATTAAATTAGACGTAGTACACGATTTTACTTGATATCTGACATTATTTTTTTCTTTTTGAGGGGAATACTAAAACTTAATGACAATAAAATTAAATAGATAAGTTAATTAATTGCTAATGGATAATTAAATAATGAGGAAAAAAATAGAGTGGCATTGATTCATCAATAATTGCCTTGATACTTGCATTGATAAATATATATAAGTGGTTACGGGATGTTATATATATATGAAGTCGGATAAATTTTCCGGGTAAATATTATTACAATTCTCATGGCCATTAGGTGAAAATAAAATGCTTATTTGTACATATAATATGTATGTATATTTAAGAGAGACAGAGCCATAAATAAAATACTGAGGACATTTGAATTATTTTTATTATTATTCAGGGAAAACAATAAAACAACATTTAATGGCTATTGTTTTATAAATATATTTAATTTATAACGGGCCTTGAATTAGACAAATAGGTGTGAAAATCATTTTAATAAATTGTAATTATAATAATAATGATTATAAAATATACTGTAAATAAAATACCTAAGAGCGATTTCCGTGAAAAATTAATACATGTGAGAGAAACGCATAATGTAAAATATAAATGCGTTGACATTATGCTATCAGAATGTGAATAGACAGCGTTGTTGCATTTGATCGTTAATATTATTGAGGAGAAAGGAAGTGAGAATGCATGTGCCAAGTGAGGAATATCGCGAGTCGCCAGGAATGCACAAATAAATCGCGAAAACCTTCAACTGTGGATATTTTTAATCTTCAAGTAATTTATATAAATAAATTTATTTATTAATCTATTTTTAATTTTTTAATTTATTATAAATATCGGCTTCAATAACAAACTTCACCAGTTTTTATCATAACGCTCTATATATTTAATGATAATTGTTTGTTTTAAATATTTTTTTTATTCCCAGGAAAAGTTGAGATAAAAAGTTAAAAATAATTCTAAATGATTAAAAAAATTTTTTCTGTCGTTTGAAGGGAAAATTATTATTATATTTTAAAAATTATCAAATCCTGACTACTGCTTATTAGTATAAAAAATTTGATACTAGTAAATTTCATTTTATTAAGTTTAGTAAAGGGATTATTCTAATTAAAGTTTGAATTATTATTGTTAATAAAATATTTCCGAGTAATATCATTAATTCAAATAATTTTTACACTTGAAAAATATTTAATTAATATGGCAAAATTTACTTGATGTAAATTTGCTACATCTTTTTGTTTAGTACCGAAAAACAGTGAAAATTATTTCTTACAGTAATTTTTACATAATTTTCGCTTAATTTTTTTTTCTGTATATAAAAGGAAATTTATTTTAAAAAATAAACGAAATATTTGAACGTGATGTCACATAAATACAAAAAAAATAGATGATGTAAACTTCTTAGGAAAATTCATCAGAATGTGCCGTGACTAATTTTACGAAGCCCTTTATATCAGCCGTACCCATAATATAAATTCTATTGAAATTTGAAACGTGAACGGAAATTTTTGAATGTTCCTAAACAAATTTTAGCCTTGAACCTCCGTCCCTTAAGTAAATTAAAATATCATTGCATCAGCCTCTTAGAAATCTTTCTGACAGTCACCAAAAAAACAAAATACGTCATCCTGAAGCTTATAATTAGAATTCAAATACAGGGACGTAAATTAGGGTAATTATAAGTGATAAGATACAGCAATGTCATGATATCTGTTTAAAAAACATTTATAAATATTTTATTGACTTTAAAAATTTAATTATACTTGAGTGGAAAGTTTTTTTCTTTGATTACGATAAATTACTGATGACCAAAAAGGTCTGGAAAAAAATATATTGGTTTTTATATTTAAAATTACGAGTAAAAATATGTTTAATTTAAGAGAATTTACATTACATTAAATAATTAAAAGTTGCTGTACAACGTACGTAGAGCGCGGTTAATTAAATGTAGCAATAGAATAGAACAACAGCGCACATAATATGCTATTTTAATTTACTTATTTTTTCATTGTACATGTTAAACATTAATACCAAAATTATTATTATTATTATTATTTAACAATAGCCAATGATTGGCCGTTGGCATTATTACAGTAATGTGTAGACCAATGAATATTACTGAGCAATGTAAATGCATTTGTGCATGACCTCGGGCTAACTAATTGCATCCCTTCAGTAGAATATGGCGTTTATTAAAGTCCTGTCTCCTTGTTTGATCGATTCAATAGGCCTTTGCTCTTTAGCTCATTAATCTAAATGAATTTTATACCTATACATCATAAATTGCCATTGCTGTAAAATAATTTACACTTTTTTTCTTTTAAATTCTCAATAAAAAAAAATTTCAAACCTAACTATTGAACTGTACACAGAAATAAGGATTTCTTGATGCAAAAAATTTTTACTTGTCCTAAGAAAATTTTTACATGAATTGAAAACGGAAATTTTCTTCTGTGTAGAATTTCCTATCGTCAAAGAATTGAAAATTTATTTTTTGAATTTTTTTCGCGGTTCATATTCACTAGATAATTTTTCACAAATAATTAATGTCCTGATTTTTATTTTGTTTTTTTATTCTACTTGATAATATAAATTTTATAATAACTTTATTAATTATCTTTTTAATTAAGCAAATGATACTTCTGAAATAAGTGCGTCTAAAAAAATAACACGTGTCGAAATAAAATTTTTATAGCTGTTTATAATTATCTATTTAATATAATTTTATAATTATTAGACTCAATTGATTTTTCAGTTGCACATACAGTTTTTATGCCTTATCAAATGTACATAAAGTTAAAGATAAAGTTTGTTAATTCGGCCTTCAATGTTATTACGACGTAGAAAATTTTCTTCCACTAAATTTTTTTTTTTTAATTGTCATAACAATTTAAATAATTTTTAAATTATTTAAGTTTTCTTTATCGTGACCACATGGTAAATGACAATGCCTTCAATAATATTTATGATTCTATATACATATATGTTTATACTTATACATAAATCCATGTATGTAATAAAATATATTATTTCAATTGAATTAAAAATTTATCAAATAAATAAATGACAAAAGTTTATTTATAAATTTTATAAAAAAATGATGAAACATTTGAAAATATTAAACGAGTCAAGGCTTACAGAATTAAAAATGGTGACAAACAAAGTAAAGTATACACTGATTATTAAATAATAATAATCGATAGCGCTGACGTCACATCGTGCGGTCAAATGATTAAAAAAATAAAAAAATCAGAACATTGTTCTAAGTAAGTTTAATAATCTTACACAACCTGATAATTTATTCAGCACGACATAGTACACTTTTTTTCATCATCCTTTGAATTATGTTACTGTGCTAAAGTATCTGCTTTTATAACCGCATTTTTCGGGTTTCATTCTTACGTCTTACGTCAATTTATTACACTAGACTGTGCAACATACCCCTGCAGTTAAAAGCTTTCGTATGAACTAATGTATTATAGAAACGTTTAAATATTATTATTTATTCACAATTAAATTACCATTTACAACGTATAGTAAGAGACTTACGATTATATTTATGAATTTATATTAATAATTCATTATCATTGTCGCTTTTTACAATAATTATTTTAGTATCATGTCAACGACCTTCTATTATCGACATACACTCTTTGACAATTTAACTGTCTGTGCAGAGAGTTCATGATAAATCCAGTCATTCTTATACTCATTATTTATTCATATTCTTATCATCTATTATTTATTGCTTATTACATATAAATATAAGCAATATTATTTAATATAAAATATACTTTTATATCATAGAAATTTATTATTTATTAGTATTATTAATTTATAAGATTAATAATTAAATAAATTAAACTCACGAGTATTGAAATTATTTTTTTAAAAGTTATACAATCCGTTTGAAGCTGGTCGCAAAACGGCTATTTTATAAATATGTAATTTTTTTTAAACTTTTCCGAGTCGAACTCTAAGGCATACTTTGAACCTAAATGAGCATTGAAAATTTACATTAGACTTTTAGGACATAATCATTGCAGAAGCTTGAAATGAACCAACTTAGACTTACAAAGGCTTGAATTGGACCTACAAAGACATATATCGTGAAACGAACGAGATCAGAATTTTTTGAATCGACTGAGTCTCTGTTGGTCCCAGGCTGCTTCTAGGTCCTATTCCACTTCTAGGTGTCATTAATTTTATTTTAATACTCATTTAGGTTCAAAGTATCCCTTAGATTTTGACTCGGGTTCATATAAATATTTTTTGGAGTATTTAAAAAAAAAAATTTCAAATCAGGAATAGAAAGTCAAATTCAAATTCAAATTAACTGATCGTAACTTACAGAGGTTTAGTTGTACTGTATATATATTTTAATATATAACATATAAGAGCATATATTTAGTAATCAAATAAATATTGAATTTTTTTTTATGTAAAAAAAAAGAAAATTATATATATTATATATTTATGAAGTATGTAAATAATTTAATTTATTTAACAAAAAAAAAAAAAAACATTTTCTATTTTTAGTTAAAAGCAAATTTAGGTCAAAAACGAAAATTGCGTAAAATAACCCGCAGGTTGTGTTTTAAACTTGCATATATACTTAACAATTTTAACTTAACTAAAAATTTTATTTGTCTAAACATTAAAAAAAGTAAATATATATCCTTATCTTTTGATAATAAAATTAAAGAATAATAAATCATAAATTATATGGAATAAAAGTAAAATATAATATTTCTGCAGTTCTTAACAAACTGTCAACATTCTCGAGAGCAAGTGCACATGCATGCAATTTATTTATAGAACGATATGCGTATTCATGCGCAATATTTGACGACAATCGCGTGACCGAGTGGTTGGACGAGGTCAGTAAATAGTATTCAGCCACAAATATTTTCCCTCGTACATTTAATTAAATGCTGCAATTATAATATGTAGTAATTAATGCAATCATCAATAATATCAATATTCATTAATACGTTTTACTTACTGCTAGTATATACATATACATAATATACATTTATTTGTTTTGTTATCATTAACACGGTACTAGTAAATTAAAGTATAATCAGTCTTAACGACGTCATTAAACTCACTTACAGGTAATGAAAAAATCTTATTGACATTTAATTCTCACCACTACATATATACATATATTTATATGTAATGATAAGTAAAAGCTTTGATAGCATAACAAGCTTAATCCAACTTAATAGTTTTGTTTTTTCTTAATCATCCAACCAGTCAAGGTTTTTTTCCCTCTCCTTATATCACATCAATCGTGTATTATATGTTTAAGTGAGTTATGCACGTGTACAATATATATATCGTCGTTCATAGTAGGAAACCGCGAACTCCATATTTTTTAGAAAATAACTTTTTTCGCATTTTCTGTTAGCAATCGGTGCAAAACACATTTTCGATGCGTGATTTAAGGTGAGAGACCCAGTGCCCGATCAGGGAACTAGTACCCGATCATTCATGTATTTGTATATCTATATATTTACTAAATATAGATATACAAATACATGAATTACTAGTTTCCTGATCGAGTACTAGGTCTTTTGCCATACAGTTTTTTAAAAATTTATCGAATTTTTAAGTTGTAAAAGTTGTCGCAAGAAAACCGGCCAACTCCATCAAAAATTCAAAATTGAATCGATCACAAATCAAAATAAAAAATATTTTTTCTATGCACATTAAAAGAAATTAGGTCTTGGACAATAAAAATGTATACTTTTTTTGGAGTTCGACGGTTTTTGACTGAGAAATATATATACGACGATATATATAATGTATGATATATTTTTGTAGTACATGATGCGAGATATTTTAAAAAATCTCACCCTCACATGTACACAACAACAATAAATTTGAAACGCATGAACGCGCAATGTACAATTAAGTGCACCAGCTAGAGCAGTAAAAGATGAGTAGCGAGATATGTGCGCGTGTTTTTTTTTTTTTTTTTTTTCGTTAAACTCAAAACAGCGTATAGAATGGAAAGGAAAAGGATGTAGAGCATTTCATTTGTGTTAGTCGCAACTTAGTGTACGTATATCCCAATAAAGTCAAGGTTTTCTGATGAGTTGGCGTAACAGAGCGATGTACGATCCACGATTTTATGTACCACGTCATGTGCGGCCAAACTAGTTAATTGCAACCTCAAGAATAAGAAAAATAAAAAATTATTTGTATTTATTTATTCTTATTAACAGACTGATTGGATTTTATTCAAATCTGTGCTTAGATTCTTGATTTAAAATTTAATTTTTCGCGGGAAATGATATCTAAAATGATGATAGAACCGAGGTCAATCGAATCAGAATATGCTCCGATACATTAATCACCTAGAAGATAAATCACCTCTTGACTGGTTGCAAACTGTTGGATTTACGATCATCTTCGCGAATGTATGACTCACACCCACTCTATATTATTTACTCCACCTTTTCTTTCCTCTTATTAAATTAACGAACAAATAAACAAAGACATAAAACTTGATAATGTCAATAATAAAAAAACAACACTTTATATTTATAAATATAAATTTATATATTATATATATACATATCGCAAAGTTGGCGGTTTTGAGGTAACTTCAATGATAAACATACTCTAAACGTCTATTTTATGCAACTAGGTTTATTTAGAAATTGCGCAATTACAAAAATAGCCCCGTTTTGTTAGACGACCCAAAAAATTTTTATTTATCTCCAGATTAAAATTTTTAATTTCACGTGCATAAATAATTCATTAATGACTCAACCATACAATAAATTATTGAGTAAATATTTAAAATAAAAAGGCAATATTATAATAAAAATGAATTTTTATTAAACACACGTAATAGGCCAACAATAATAGTAAACCCAGTCCAGTCGAAGGACTGGTGTGAGTTTAACGACCTGTAAATATTAATAATAATATAAAAAAAAAAAAATAAATAAATAAATAACCGCAAGAGAGTGTAGTATAAAATAAACAATTAGCATGGCTAAAGTGATGTCGTGATGAAATAGCAAGACCTCGACGAGCATTCACTAGTTTTACTACACTAGGTGTCGCGAAGCTCGCAACAATTCCACCGCAGCTACCTCTCCTCGACAACTAAACTCTACGTCTATTCTCGGGTCACTCAAGTTCATTGGCTCTTTTTAACTGCTATGCTCGTATTGCATGTACTTGCTTACACATATATATATATATATATATATATATATATATATCCATACATATATGAAATCATCTCCTCCTATTTTACTCTACATCCACCTCCTCATCATCATCATCATCATCATCATCATCACCATTACCTTCATAATTTTCATCATAATCATCCTCCATTCACTGCACCAGTTTATTCTTAACTTAAAACGAGCTTGATATAATATCAACGACACAGCGACGATGACGATTACGATTACTGCTATTAGGATTAAAACACTCGACAGTAATTTACGAAATAATAATCGCTACTTAATGCTACATGAACATGTACTTGTCTTTTTGTGCACTCTTGCTCAATCGGCGACAACAACACAGCACCAGCACTCATATTAATGTTTGTTGAGCCTGGTATGAGTCACTGACCGACTAGATAAACCACATAGACAACCCATTCCTTAGCTCATAGCTCAGCCCATCCATTTCATATATATTTTATATTTGTTTACGTCTATAACGCAGATAATAACATATTTTCTCTTGCCGTTGGTTTTTTAGTTTGTTCAGACAGCTTAATAAATAAATTATACTTATTTACTACTTAGTGCACACATTAATTGACTAAAAAATTCAAATGAAAATTATTTTCATGTAAAAACGGAGTAGTAAATATTTATATAGAATAGAGTAATTTAATAATTATTTTTTTAGATTAACAATTATGTTATTTTGAAAACTAATTAATTATTATATCTTGTTGGTATAAATTTAATAATAATTTATCATGCATTGAAAAAAAAAATGATACCCTGTAAAAAATTTGCGGATTGAACGCGAATTAAATCCGGAGTGAATGCAGAAATAAAATTCAGATTACTATGAAATCACTTCGCTGAAAAAATAAACTCCTTATTTACTCCGTATGCAGAGTAATTTTATTTTTAAACTCCAGACTTCCGAGTGACGGAATAAATTCAAATTTTATTAAAATCCGTAATCACTTCCGATTTTCTGCAGTATATTAAATTAAATATTTATTAAATAAATTATGGTCCTGATTTAATGTTAGTAAATTAATATATGTACTAATTTAAAGTAAAAATTCTACTACGAATTATTAAAATTAAAAGGATAATTTTTTTCCACGTAAAAAAAAAGCAAATGATGAAATATTATTTTAAATAAATTATAATTTATTTATTTGCACAGTCTATTATTCCACGGTAATGTAAACATCGTGTCATTGTATAATAATTAAAAAAAAAATTCCTCATGTTAAATTCATGTTGCAAATAAACGTTGCGTATCGATATATGTTTAAATTCACTATTTTTATAACATATATTTTTTCATTTACACTCCATTCATTCTTTATTTGGTATTGTTATTTTTATGTAATTTCTCACTCATTATTATTAATAATATTATTATTATTATAAATTACAACTAATGCTAATGCTGATGCTAATTGATTAATTAAAACATTAGGTATTTATTGCTATCGAATTTATACAATACCGTCGCGGTTGTTTTTGTTATTCTTCAGCTCGTAACATAACGTATTATAATTTATTCCTATGCTTCCTGTGTTGCTGATAGTATATTAAATCCCCGTCACACCTTCAAGTGGGTCGCGTCAATTCATTGTCGATATATATGTACATGTATATTCTCTAAGCCTTGAATATTAATAGTTTCATGAAAAACATATAATAAATAACAGCTAAGAGAAAGTAAATCAGTATAAATATAAATTTCTTCCGATAAATATATTATTTACTTAATCAAATGTTAAATAGATGTTTCTACATGTACATATTTTTTTTATATATACATATATATATTTATAAATGTTAAGTTGTATTCCCACAGGTCTATCGACCTTTTGCCAATAGACTATTTCTATTTCACTGTACGTATATATGTATGTATCGTATGTACATGTTGAAAAAAAAAAAAAAAATAGCAAAACGTCACGATTGATAGAAATAATTCTATTGTAATCATTGGAGCGTAAAAGCTCCTCAGCAAATAATGTTATCCTGTCTAGGCGTGGTGATCTTTCAGCTTCTTTCCTTTCTCTCATTTCCTTTTTGCTTATTATTTTTTATATACCTATTATATATTTATTTATCATTATTATTATTGTTGTTGTTGTTAGTTGTGATAGTAGATAGTAGAAGTTCGTAGTTAGTAGTTGGTTATAAAAAGAAAAAGGAATATAGCAACAAACAAACGCTAATTGTAGTCCTTTCACGGACACAACTCGTTACTTCTTATTTATATAAATATATATATATATATATATATATATATATATATATGTGTGTGTGTACTCTCGTGTCAAGACACTGTGACAATTGTTAAGTAGAAACATTTAACCGTCATATAATAATATAGCAAGTAATGAGCTATAGAAATCACGATAAAATAAAATTACAAGTTTTTATAACGACGTTTATTTGAACTTAACTTTTAGCTTTTGAATATTTAAAACTAAAGTTTGTCATTATTTAATTTATTTAATTATAATTTTAATTATTAATTTGACGGAAAAATATATAAAAATATAAAAATAGACAAATTATGAAACGCTGGGGAATATATTGAGAATTAAAAATAATAATGAAAGAAATATGTAAGTCGGATTTTAATTTAATCTTACAGGCCATTGACTTGACATTATTAGTCTTAAAAAAAAATATATATATATTTATAATACTGACGCAACTAAACTGTTTTTGTTTAATTGTCGTGTGGTGAAGATAAGTTTAGTTGATCAAAATGTAAAGATGACCTCGCTTTCACCAATGGAAACTTTTTTAACCTCAACAAATTTCTTTATAAAATAAATATATCGATAATGATTCATTTATCCAATTATTATTTAATTTACGCACGCTCTGGTGGTAACATATATTTTTCCGGTAGAATATCAATTTAGTTTACTTGAAGAAAATATTACGAGTAATCGAATTTGATTAATAACCTTTCGATACCTCAATAAACTAATTAAATTAGTACCCAAATGGGAAAAAGTAGGATATCTATCAACAACTTGATATCGGCCAATACTTACTATCTTTGGAACTTTAACATTTACACCTACAGTACAATCTGTTAATAAAATTTTTTTTTTCCCACTTTTATTCACAGAGAAAATTAAAAATTTTTTTAAAAGTGAGCCGAGCCTCCGAAATCGCTTATGATTAAATCAGCTGCCTAATTTCGAAATCCAGTAGAAGCATTTATTTTTTTTAGTATCTTATATTTTACGATGTCTTTTTGCTTATTGCCCTATTCTCATTTATATGACTTTTTTTTTTTAAATAAGAAAAATTTAAAAGAAATGAAAATTTGGCTCTCACTAGGTCAATAATTTATTCCTTTACCTCATAAAAGTATAAAATATATGATTATAATTATTTTGCAGTTAATTATTTATTTAAATTTATTTAACAATTAAATACCTGAATTCATAAAAATTTAATCGTGCTTTCTATATACATATGATATGATACTTATATTGGTTTTACTACAGTATAATTAATTACACCCGGTTAAATGAATTTAAATTCATCAGAACCAATTTCCGGTTTTCAATAATTAATCAAATTAAATTACTGTTACGCTGTAAAAAAATTTTCAGATTAAATCCGGAGTAAATGCGGAGTGGATGACTGTGTATTTATTTAATCCCCTTGGAGTAGTAAAATTCACTCCGAAGGGGAGTTTATTTTAATATTGAAGATCCGGTTTGAAGTGAAATTCATTCCAAAAAGGAGTTCATTTAAATATTAAAACTCCGAATCGGAGTAAATGCGGATTTAAATAAAATTCTTGATAACTTCGCATTCACTCCCAATTTTTTAGAGTGTGCGTTTGTTGCTAATATGAAAGAAAAAAAAAACAAAAATTATCAAAAATATAAACTTTAACCCCCAAAAGATATAAGAGCAGAAAAACAATATAATTATCTGAGGAGTCATAAGTTTATATGAAGAATCATCGAAAGTTCATACACGTGTCGTCAATCTTTTATACTTTTTTTTCGATTAGCAAAAATTACTCAAGACCTTGAGAATTATTTTCGATGAGACTGTAGAGTAACCTTGTGGCCAGAATTCTACGCGTGGCAAATCTTTTTTTTCTTTATTCTTTATTTTATATTCGCCGTATTCGCCATGGGCACTAAGTAAAGCATTAACAGAAGCAGCCCACAGCAAAAGAGTCTTCATTTTTTTTTACTATTTTTATCTTATCAGTTGAACGAAAATTAAACAACAAAGACTACTGTTACTTATATTATATTCGAATAAATAACAAGTAAATATATGTAAATAATAAACTAAGCAATGTAAACATTTTTTTATTACTCACGTTTTTAAGTACAAAAAATTCAAGGTGAACTAGATGGTTTTATTATCATCTCAAATATATTAATTAGCTTAAGATAAATAGATAAAAAATTAACAATAGGATTTTTGAGGAGAAATAAGTAAGGAATAAGAATTTATAATTTATAAAAGTTAGTCAACGTAAAGGAGGAAATGATTTTTTTTTACTTTCGTGCGTAACACAAGACAGCGAAAAAATATAAAATCCACACTAATAATACACGCAAATTTATTTTTGTCTCAAATTATTTGTTGGCAAATGTTATGAGCTCAAAGACCGGTTTTATCCACACGTTAGTTAAGTTTTTTTATTTTATTTAATACGACACAGTTTGGTTATAAAGTATTAAGTATCTGTGATATGAGAACTTGTCACTGGTTCCCCATATATATATTTTTACTGTCCCAATGTCATTTATAAAATAGAGGGTGATTTTGTTTTATTACTTGTTTATTATGTCCTTCAACTTGGAAACATATAAGGAAATTATGGTATTGAAGTTAACAGACGTCTAATAATTTTTGCATTTTTTTTAAAACGATAAATTATTAAAAAAATATATTTTAAAAAATTGCACCTATAGTCTATTAAATTATCTACATGTGCATATTTTTGGTTTTTTTTTTTTTTAATTGATTTGTTGAAAAAAAAATCCGAAAATTGTTAATTATCTACTAACCAGGATCATAAAATTAAATTCTTAAAATAAAATAAAAAAAAAACATAACATATATTTTATATCGGTACAATATATTTAAAATATAAAGCAATAAATATTAATCAGTATATAAATTATTAATAAAGTTATTTAATTGCAGAATATTCCGAACGATGGTGAGGAGACGTCATCAGAAGTAGTCGAGAGCGATGAGAAACCGGAAGTTAAAATAGACGGATGCGGAAAAGAATCTGCGTCCACTACATCAACAAGTAAGTAATTACACAACAATATTATAAATAATAATATATAATGTATAATAAAAAAAAAAGTGGTTAAAGTAGACGTGTATTATAGCCTATAGTAATCGATGCCTTAACTTTTTATATTTTATATATATTACATGGAGGTAAAAATTTATAGCTCAAAGAACTTGAGTACTCTACTTGAACTCTAACATTTTATAACGAGTACAATGTACTGGCTATATTTACCTCGAGTACATCACGTGGTACTTTTGTTGCTAATAAAATGAACCCGAGGTTAGCGAGTACTTGTATTTTATAATTAGCAAATATTTAATTATTGATAAATAATTAACAAATAATTAGTCAGCGTCCAATAGATTCAATTATTTTTTTTTAATCGATTAATTTTATAATTAAAATTTTTCATTCTAATTAATAATGGAAAATTTTATAACAGTATAAGATAATTTGGTAGCTATAATTAAGCGATTACTCATTCGGTTTTTAAGTATTTAATAGATTAAACTGTTAGATGGGTTTTGTACTAGTATTATTATTATTTATTTAATAACAAGCCATCAAAAAGGTGATGTGTATGTATTAGTTTCATGACTCACGATGAAACAAAAGCCTCTGGTCACGAAACCGACGTTATAACCTGGGGAAACTTTCCATCTAATCGTTTTATTTGTTACCATATCCTCTTTTTTTTATTTTACATTAAAATAATAATACGTTTAATGTTAAATTAGATATTTTAATCTAAATTGACAATAAAAAAAATTTATAACACGAAGATGAAGTATAAAATTCAATATATAAATAATAATTAATAGTCATAATAATATAACATCGATAACTCTATCGGTATATTTTTAATTTAAATAAATGCTAAAAAAATTTAAGACAGATAATTTAAGATTTATTTTTAAAAATTGATAATTAAACACAAGTACGGTCCCCGCTTATTTTTTGTTGTGAAAAATTTAAAAATAAATATTTTTATTTAAATAATTTCATTTCATATTTCAATTTGTTTTTCTCTGGCGGATTGATAAAAAAAATGACACTTGCTGAGGCTGATGTAATTTTTTTATTGAATTTCATAAACAATTTAGTTGATTTATTGAGGAAGTTAGTCACCCACATTTTTTTACGGCTAAATAAATTATTAGGATTCTTAGTTCCGCATACTGAGAGACAAATTTATTAAATGTTAATAAAATTTATTGATAATATTCAATAAACCCTCATTCTATTGTAATTTAATTTACAAGTATTTAAGGTAAAAGTTTGATAATTGACGTTACAAGACGTCAAAGTTTATTTAATATATTTAGTATTGATAATGAAATCAATTTTTTGAACCCATTCTCTTATTGTTTCCCCTCATATTAATTTAACCAATAAATTGTTTCTACTAACTTATAAAACATTTTTAATAAATATTTAAGACATTTTATATCCCCGGGTAAAAAAATTTCAAGCCAAAATAATATTAAAATTTTTTATTAGCCTAAAAAACACCGAGATAGTGAACAGAAGACTGAAAACTGGCTAGGCCGAAAAATGGCCGATAGTTAGGCCTAAAAAAAACCGAAAATATGCTGACTCAATTTATCGGACACCTTTCGGGCTGTTAATAAAATTTCGGCGTGTTTTTGCCCAACTTCCGGTTCCTTCCGATAAAATTCCACGACTTTAGTGTGATTTCGGCCAAATTCAGGCCTTACTGAATAAAATTCCGTGGCTTCGGGGTGATTTCGGTCAAATATTTTTACCCGGGTTATCACTTCAATATAACCTGCCAACAATCGAGCTTTTACCCCATATGCATAAAATTAAAAAATGCTGACTTCTGTTAAAACCCCAATATATGTTTTAGTTGTACAAAATAAATTTGTCCCCATAATAATTAATTTTCTACTCCATAGCTTACGGTAGAGTAAATTATTAAATTTCCAGTTAATTTTTTATATGCATTTCATATTCACATACATACACACAAAGCATATTATTGTAGTCTGCATGGCAGAATACGAGACTACGCAATTGGCTGTCAGTACATTAGACTCTAAATTAGTCACTATCTCGCTCCTTTCATGGCCAGCCCCCATACATTTATATACATCAACATTACCCACACTAACATAAACATACAAATATACATGCATACATATTTAAAAGGGACGTACATGTTTGAAGAGTGAGTAGAGCGTCGTCGGCATTATTTATGACCCCATGATTTCAAGTTCACACTTATCATCATCCAAACTTTGGTAGACATTGCGAGTAAAAAATTCCAAAACGGACCTTAAGTTCTAAACAGTTAACTGTATTCTTATATAAATACATATATTTATTTAAATTCTTAACATTATTTTACTAGAGACCATTGGTTCGGTTTCATGAGGTAGAGGTATCATAGTATAGCATGCATATACTATTCAAACCAAGAAAGCTCAGGAATATAAACATACATCTACATATAAAAAATATCACATGCATACATAAAATGTACACATCTTCCCACTATTTTTCTCCCAGTCCCTCTACTCAATTCTACTGGAGAATTATCCGGTTGTATATCAAGCTCGGGCTCCTCCATTCGCATCCACAAACCGGTTTCGCGATTCTCCGCGTGTTATTAGACACCAACATTGTAGGTATTACTATACAACTCATCGTCTTTATTTCAAATTTTCCATCAGCTCGGTACGCCATATACATACAGCACAAATGTTTTTTATCTTCTGTACATCATAATAGAGATAACAAAAAAAAAAGGTTTAAATTATTTTATAGCTGGTTGATGTTAATAACGGTAAATTTTTTTTTAACATACACATATATATGTGTTATATATATATACATATAAGTAGATAATCTATGTAATTTTAACCGCCGAACGCATCAATGAACTGCATTATTAATCGATAAATTTATGATATTATGGCCGTACTTGAAAAAAAAAATCAACTGAACCAAAAATTGGGGAAAAATAATATTTCATTTTAATATGAAATAAAATTAACGTACAATGTATATATTAAATTAAATAAAACATTTAAAATATGAGTTATACATAATTTTAAAAGACGGCTGAACGCTGATAAACATCGGCCCTGAAGCATTTACTGCAATAATATTGAGAAAGTGTTCGTACCCATCTGCTGTACATTTAATATGTACACTTTTTTAAATTTCATTATGTATTTTAATTTATTTTATTAACTTTTTTTCGCTGGATGCTTTGAGAAAGTTATTTTTTTCAGCGAACCCTTTGCTGCTAAATGTCATAAAATTTTTTCCACTTGACGTTTTATTTTTGCCTGTAAAAAAAGTACAAAGCTATTTTATTAGACACTTTATAATCATGAGCATGGGAAAGTGTAGTAACAATAAATGACTTGTAAGTTTTTATCCGAGTTGTTATTGCGAGTCTGTGTAGAGTTTAATCATGTGGAGTATGGAGTACAGTAGTAGTAAAGTCGAGGGAGGATTTTACAACAATGATACCAAAAGTCGATAGTAACCCGCGCGACCTTCCCCTTGACCTTGAATTGCGTATAACGCATACTGACGCTCCCTTCAGATACTTTTTAACCGAAAAATCCATACAATATATTTATCAGGTCCGTGTTGATGCGTCTCATAGTATTCGATTTTACATACATCCAATATGTACATATATCTATCATCAATAATTGATCATAATCACACATGCGCTTAAATTAGAAAACCAGGTACATTAAATTTTCCCACGAGATGAAGCGAAAAAAGTGCAAGTACGACTGATGGATATAAACATATCACATATGTTGAAACTACATGCATTCACATCGAGTACAAGTAAAGTTTGTATTAGTACGAGTACCAGTACCTGTACCAATACCTGTACCAAAGACCAGAGTATAGAATACTTTGGTTTTAAGCAAGCGCGCATGTGTGCAAAAACATTAAAACTCCCACTAATGTACTCGCGTGATGCTGTCGTTGCTACGTGGACATACGTGGATCTTTATATATCCATCTCTTGATATATACATTTATAATATAAATTTTTACATCCATCTACAATCAATTTTATTAAAAATCTACATCCAATTGTTCAAATCACTACTCATTATTTATTATTACATGATAGTATTCTTATACAATCTCATCAATTGACAAAAATAATAACAATAATATATATATATATATATATATATATATATATATATATATATATACATATATATCTTCTGTTGAAGTACAATCTGAGATCTTACATCCTAATTTGAAAAATAAAATCTAGTTGAAGTTGTTTCGATTGCCTGAGATGGAGAAGACAACAGAGAAAGAAATATTTATAACTGTTAGAGATTGCTTCCAGCTCTTCTATTCTATATAATACATTTTATACTACATATATATATGATATTTTATATCCTTGTCTTGCATATACATGCTGTGTTTCAGTGTCGTGTGTTCACACATGAGTAAATCTGCAACTCAGTATATACGTGACCGGCTCTCAAATGGAGTAAACTCATACATACATACATTACATACATTTATACATAGTATATATATATATATATATATATATAACGAATGAGCCACCATGTTTGCCAGGGTTCCGCGCACGCTTCCACCAGCGTACACTAAAATTCATCCTCTTTCAACCCGTAATACCATGCGTGACAACTTATCATCTTATCTCGCTCGCTCATTCTCACACACACATCCACACATCGCTACACTACTCTACACGCGAAATAAAATAAAACGGTGATGAAGTTTACGTGGCCACCGGGAATGCGCGCGCATCCTCCTCTCTTTTACCAAAACAACAATTTAAACTTACACGATATAATACCCATAATTATTTCCCGTAACATCTGCCATTGTACGTTGCCGAAAAATTGACAGCCCATGACACTATAATGTCATACGCATAAATAAAAAAATATAATAATAATAATAATAATAATAATAATTTGGGAATTAAAGTTGCTTGGCTGTGATGGCAATCACATTGAATTTCGAATCTACCAGAGTTTCTCAACCGCGGACGCGAATCCCTCTCTGATTACTCTCGATAAAATGACTCCTCACCTCACCCGCTCTACTCCAGAGTAATTCAAACTAAACGTCAATAATGAAACTCGTCTCTACTCTCTGATCTCATCTCAATCTTTTTAAATAAATAACAACAAAGTAGTGCTGTCATACATGACGAAAATATTTTTGTAACAATAAAATTTCCGCGAAATGTTTTTTTCCATACGTCAATTGGATTAAGTCACTTTGAATATTATTTTCATAATATTTTTAGTAAGGCAACCAATGCGGGTTTTGCATCATCCGTTAAACTTTTAAATAAAGACAAAATGTATGTGTACATATATATGAATACACATATATGTGTTGTATGTATATGTACCGAGTTTTCTAGATCTTTAGTTTTAGACAGCGGGTTCAGTACATCAGAGCAAGAGAGAAAGAGCGATAATATTGTGGGTAAGTCGGAGAATGAGAACCTCATGTGCCTACGTGACACAAAGCGGCTAGCAGAGGGCGTTGGCGAAGTCGCCTGATCGCAGTTGGTGGACGCGAACGGCGGTCGTGGGGCCGCGCGGGGAACTGGGAGTTGGAAAACGAAGCAAAACAAAGCGCGTTTGGTGGGAGAGCCAAACTGCCGGGGAGGTTAGTAGTCGTGATACAGCTTGCCGGGCTCAGTCGGAAACCAGCTGCCGAGTAATGAGCAGTGCGGGAAGGTGATAGCGAGAGTGGCCAGATGTGTTAGCCGAAGGATTTTAAATGCGCATCCGAGCCCAATTACCGCTTAATGCGAGAGGCTTTGCGATAGCGACCAATACAAATTTTAACATCGCGGGTTTTTTATGGTTCGTACCCACTAATTCCCGGTTATAATTATACTTTTGTTATTTTTTAAATTTCAAATACCTTCGAGAGGGAAATTCAAAAGACAAACCGCGGAGAAGAGCCTCATCGCTTTTCGACGCTTTGTTTGGTTGGCAGTTTGAAAGGGTTGAAAAAAAAATAAACAGTGAAGAGGAAGAAGACAAAGAAGAGAAAGAGTTAAGGAGAAGAAGTAGAAGAAGAAGAGGAAGATTTTTACAGAAGAGTTGACAGAAATAATAATTATATTTGAATAATTAAGAGGAGTGCAGTGTCAAAGTCTGTGATAGTATTTATTGAAAAAAAAGATTTAAAAATATTTAAACTCGACTCATAATAACAACATCCATCATCATTGTATTTGAGTCGGCTCCGCTCAAAGTACATCAGTTGACCGGGTAAATAATAGATAGGCTTTATATATTTATTTATATCTGTGATACACTGATATACATCGGTCCGAAACCCGTGGGTTGCTGATCGTCTTCATTTTCGGCGAAGTATTTAAATAATAACATCAACTAACGCTCAGGTTACTTGATAAATTATTTATTTAAATCGCGAAAGCTGTTTAAATACAGAAGGTACGTTGACGTTATCAAATATATATATTTTTTCTAAAGAATAGACGGTAGAGTTTCTCGTCATCGTCATCATCGAATAAACCAACTCTACTTTTCGATATTCTTGTAGAAAAAAAAAAATAAATAACGATACGTTGCTCTAATTATTGTCGGGACACTCGATTGTTGATATATCAGTGATTAAAAATATAAAATATATAGTGTGTAGGTGTTTTTGTATATACGACTGACTCTTTTTTACAATTATTGATATTGGTGCGTGATAATACTGAGAATAACGACAGGACAGCCAAATAAATTTTAAAATTTATATATAAATATAAAATTAAAATAAACATTAGTTTGCATTGTTTGGTATTTTTCGAAAATTGTCGTTACACGTTTGAGAGTTGTATATCAACCTGACAAATAGATATATTGTTTGTAATATATATAATATTATTATCATTAAAATGGTGGAGAAAATATTGGAAGAGCGGGAGGATGGGCGTCCAGACGCCGGAAGAGGTAATATACTTTTTTTATTTATTTATTATATTATAATATACTAATAATATGTATGAGAAAAAGTTGTATTTATAATTTTTAATATTTTTTACTTCCTGACTTACGAGATCTAGGATTCCGAGAGTAATAATTTTTTATTTTACCTTCCGGTGTTTCCAAACAAAAATAATTCGACATTCTACCGGCTTCTCCATGTAATATATATACATATATGTATATATAAGCCGAGGATTTTAAGTATTTTAATTCCTGAAGACAACGAAGCACGTAAGCCGTTCACTTGTATGGATTTTTTGAATTATTTAATACTTTGTTACGTAATAGATTAAAAATCTGCATTTATATATACATATATATGTATATATATCATAAATGCATCATGATACTCCATTAGTTGGTAAACAGAGGATGTTTACTCATACTTTTGCAATATTTGTCGTTAAGCCAAGAGAATATAAACTCCGATTGTCCCTAAAAATATTAACGAATCATCGCCTAAGTCGTACTTAATATTTGCTAATATTGTGTTTACTTTCAGTCAAAAATAACCGATATATTTTTCTACTCACTATATATTCTTTGTTAGAGTTCGCAGTTCGTAGTTTAACATCTCAATCACCAATATCTTTGTTTCCTTTGTCGTAAAATAAATAAAGGGAAGAAAAAAGCACCGGGTGTTACGTGATTTCCCGTGGAGAATCAGTCGAAGAGATTTTCCACGTAGAAATTAGTTGGCTCCCTTGTTCTTTGTTGCTGTACGTACAAAGATAAAAATCAAAGCAATCTGTTGATATATACGTTAAAATTCACCGAGCATAGTTTCCTGCCAGCGTTAGTGTAGATTATTTTCGAGGAGTTGAAGTGGGTTAGTCGGATCACCAGGACAAAGAAAAGGGCGAGTGGAACCAGAAACGCTTGCTAGGACGAATCGAAACAAAGAACCACAGCTACCACTGCAGAACTACACACATACTGTATATAAATATATGTATAGTGAGGGGAAGTGAGAGAGAATGAAGGGAGAGAGAAACCTAAACAACAAGAGGGGAATCTGTAATACGTAAAAACTTGAAAGGGCTTGTTGCCCATGTCAAATTAAACCGTTGAATGCTTTACTTGATTTACGTTTATGTTTAATGGGAATAATAATCTTCTCAAAAGACCAAAGAAAGTCCATTTTAACATCATCAATCTAGTACTTTGTTGTAACAAAGCTCAATTCTGTCGATTGTTAATAACTCTGTTAAATAATTATTTGTTCTGAGATTAATTAATCGTTTCGCTAATGATTATTACGTAACAGGACATTATTCGGGTTGCAATTATGTCAATTGCCAGTACTGTAATTCGTTTAATTAAACTTCTTTCAGTGTCTTAGCTAGTATTTATTAATTTTACCAAAAGACCTTTCGCCAATCGCCGTGAGAAAATTCCGTGTTTTGTTCCTTATTTATAGATTTAAAATGTCTAAGGTATCAGGGGAATTGTCTGTATTTTATGCACTTACTTACTTACTTATTTATACATTTTCTTTGTTCAATTACTTTGAGAAAATAATTTTAAAAAACTAAGAGCGAGTAATGAATTGCAAATAATAAGCCCGCGGATTTTAAAATTAAACTGACTTGTCTAGCGTGTCGCGGTTAGTCGTCTTTATAAAAAGAAACTGTAGATTTGAGCGAAAGGTCGAGCGTAAAATCACAGGCTTCCTTTCGCGATGCCGGAAAACAATTTTAGCGTTTCTTTTTTTTTAATATTTCTGGTCAATCAACGCCGCGAGTATAAAACTATGTCTAATTATTATGTCCTTAAAGTTCAAAGTATGTTTATTATTTATAAAACATGTTCTATGTTTCTGCAATTATTTATTTATGCATTAAATTTATATAAAAACCGAGTAGTGGGATTTATGCTTGAGGGTTTTATTTTAAAGAGAGATTTAGAACAAAATTTACTGAGCGTGATGACGATTGTAAATTATAGTTTAATAATTTACGTTAAATCTTTACCAGCAGATCTTGATGTCTAGAATCTATACGATACCGTCTTTTTTAGCTTGTATGCGATGACGGTGTAAATATATATACATATACATAAATAATAGTTTATAATTGTGTATGAGAGGTATCCGAGAATACATAATATCTCACTTGAACATCTCAGGTCTTTAAAATGGCGTCGTTCCTTTTCTGTGCCAGTCATTGAACTCTCAGCAGCCTTAGCTCAGTAGCACTCGGCAACGACCGTACCAAAATACTTACGGTCAAGATACCGCGAAGTGCAAATTTAAATTGTCACGCCCGAAATCACACGAAAATTTATTATTCCACCCATTTTTCTTTTTCTTTTTATCGCAACATTCAAACTCTTTCATTATTTTCATTAACTTCTTATTCTTTTGTGTACATAAATTAATTTATTTATTATTTCATACCAACACAAGTGTTAACTATTTCACGCTAAGATAATTTAAAGCATTTTTTATTTTATTTTACGTGATAAAATCACTATTTTCTTAACGCCATTTATATTTTATCAGTTCATTCTCACTGAAAATTTATGTACTGTCTCGAGGTTATTGTTGCAATAACAACTGCAGTACTAAGTCACCATTAATTTTCATTATTATTACTATTAAATTATTTTATTTTTCATTGCCACATGTCTTATACAGAATTAAATCAAATTACTTGGATAATGAAAATTACTTACACTATCAACTATTAGGTCAAATATAAATATAACACGTAGTGAAACAATGTATGTAATACTGATATTGGCTACTTAGACAAAGTAATCGTCATCATGACTCACATATGTTATTATAGATTCTCAGGGTCTCGTTAAATTTACGAGCCATTAAAACTCCGTTTTTTTTATCCATTTATTCTGTAATGGAAAAAAACTTCTAAGTCAATCATCCATTTTTTTCTGTCTTTGTTTATGTATCATTACCTATCTCGTTGTCTTGCTCATACACACCTTCTATACAATTATAAACATATATACGTGTATATATATAAGATACCCACCTGGACGTTCTGGTTTCGTCTGATTTCTCTTGAACCCACGCGACTTGATATCCACGCCCACTCATTGCTCTCACAAGCATCAGCCAACATGAGTGAATTTTACATACTGCTTACAATTGTATTATTGTATTCTTTCATATGTAAATATCTCATTTATTCATATCTATCCACATATTCTACTAAAAAAATGAATAAGTCAATCTATTAACTTACAACTAATGTACATATATATGTATATATTATATTCTCTACACAAATAAACTCATCATACAAATATCTCAATTGTTTCCCCGTCCAATCTCTCCTTCCTCGCTTGATATCCAGTAACAGATATGTTCCATTATAAATTTAAAAAAAAAAATTATCTCATTGTTACAATAAATTTATTATATATTATACAAAACAAAATATAAAAACCATCTCATTCAACAGAACAAATGAAAAAATACAAATATATGAATCTACAGCGGATTGTATTGTTACGTAATTCAATTAATTGGAGCATTTTAATTAAAAAAATCAGAGAAATTTTTTGAAATATCTATCAGTCGATTCAACAATTAGTTGATGAGCAAATTTAATTTTAGTTTTAAAAAACGGTTAGCAAGAAGTTTTATTCTTTTATCCCCATGCGTATGTATTTATATATAACGGCTCGATACTATAAAAAAAAAACCCTAGAGTACTAACACAGAATTTTATTTTAAAAATCGTCGCCCACAGAGAACCCAACCGAAAGCGTATTTTATGCGAACAAAGTAAAAGCCATCCCTTTGGTTTCTATTAGCTTCTGCACTTATTTTTTTACCCCTACTCTCGAAACTCGTTAGGGTTCTGCTGCTTCTACCCTAATATAACCCCAGTGTATGAAAAGAGAAATAAAATTCCCGGTAGCATGTATAATAAAAACGAATGAGAAAAGTTTACATCAAATTTCCATGATTTTTTTTCTTCCAGTCTGTAGTTCTCTTTGTTATTTTTTTTCTTTCTTCATACCATGGCCTTTTTGTTATATTTTACGACCTTTTCACAACAAAGTTCACTACTTTTACACTGCATCGCCACACATACAGGCTTGGAAATTAATACAAATTTTCAAAAAATTACTTCGCTGCTCTGCAGCAGATGTCGCTACGCTAGCGTTCTTCTCGCTAGTGCTTCGATCTCCGTACGAAATATATAACCCAGTAAACGTGATGGAAAAAGACTCGTAATATATTTATTTATAGAAATTCGAGTACCTTGTAAATATAAACAGTACTCAGTACAAGTTATTTTTGTCTCCCCGATGACTTTGCACTACATCAGTCCCTCGTATCAGCAATTTGTTCCTCGCCTCCATAATTAAATTTTTATCATTACAGAAAAGTGAAAGAGAGAGCAAGTAACTAAAAAGATAGTGACCAACTCTCGTCAATTAATTTTCACAAATAGGAAAGCTTTTTGTTGACAACCCGTTTCGTTTACTTGTATTTTTAATATTTTTATTTAACTGAAAACTTTCTCCCTCGTGTGGCTTCAGTCTATCGCGAGTCTTGCGACTGAAATAAAACAAAATAAATAAATATACAATAAATTTAAATAAAACGACTAGACGGGTACTATTTTATGCAGTTGCACACGGGATTTTCTAGCCATCGCGGTCAACGAACGTCAGACACCCACGTCATCTATACACTTAACTTTATTTTTGTCATTACTAAATATCACATTTATAACATCTGACAAGGCCGTAATATTTTAATTTATCAACGTCCACTATTGTAACGAAATAATAGAAAAAAAAAAAAAAAAACACCGGTTGCAAAATTCATTTATTTAAATAATAAATCTCCACCTCTTGACGTCAATGTTTTTTTAAAACGTCAGATGAAATTTGTGTCGTGCAAAAAATTTAACTCTCAAAAAATTTCAAACCAGCATACAAGTGCTCAATTTTTTATTCTCTTCTACGTCATTTTCTTACTCTCCATCTTCATCTTATACTTTTGTGCTTTACTGAGTCTTGGCCACTTGGTATTGCTCATAAACTCTCATCAACGTTTCTGTTGCTCTTGAAAGTCTTGATATTTCATCTTACTCTCATCCTATACTATAGCAGACTAGACTAGAGTAAAGTGAGTATGTAGTACTTAAACTCTACGTACACTACATACATACTTTATAATAATATTCGCTCTCTGATTTACTTTACAGTTTATTGATCCACATTTTCCTTGAAGTTTAATGCCCATGATAAAAATACTGACCCAGAAAACTAAAAATCAGTAAAAAATAAAAATATCTGACTATTGACTCCAGTAAGAAAAATATTTAATGTCATCATATATTAATTAAATTTAAAATTCTTGTTTCAGTTGACGGAAATCGCAGGGATGTGGCTTCAACAGGAGAACCACTAAGTTCAGTCCATGCAAGACAGGAAGAAGCTAGACGCAGACGACGTAGGAAGAATCGTTCGGGCTCGTCTTTGGTCTCGTCATGCTTCCAAGGTAAACATAAATTTTTTCACCGGTCTCACAATCTGAGTATTTAGACACTAATTAAACACAAGCTGATTATTGCTGCATCTGCGCGATAATGGGTCGGATAAAGGGGGTTCATACATGGTCATGATAGGACTGAACACGTGTATCCGGGTTTGGTAGCACTAATTTTGGAGGAAGTTGATAAGCTCGCGTTGGATGGTGAATCTTTTAGTAGGTACTTATTGCCACAGTACTTAGTAATTGTCAAGTACCAAAAAACATCTACAGAAAAAATTATCATGCATACGCACAGATATAGATTCGTTATATTTATATAACAACCGGGATTTAACTCAAGTTTCTCAAGTACTGGTTGAATAAAATGTAAAGAAGCGTTATGTCAGTTGCCTGAAGTTTATTTCTTTATACAAACATTAGACTCCCTGTTTTGTTTACATTCCTCCTTATCCACAGCACAGGGCAGTCCAGAATAAGAAAAAAAAGCCTTTGGTACTGGTACTGGTACTCTATTCAACCTGTACAGTAAAAAGCTGCTGCTGCCGCTATAAAATCCAAGCGAGATAGCGGCGACTTTCTCACTCACTCCTTATTCCCACATATATATACCCAGCTCATTTATATATATTCTGTCCTGCTTTATCCTCCTCGTAGTCGTAGTCGTAGTCGTGGCTGTTAGCTTCTAGAACGTTCTAAAGTTGATACCGGCTTTGGTCTGATTCTGCGCATGTTTGTTGGCCACCGCGACGCGAAAAGTCGAGGCCAGGAAAATTAATTGCTGATGCAGACAGAATCGACGTACGTTTACTGCAATCTGTATATGTATGCATGCATGATTACAGGAACATGTATATTTATATATATAATAAATATTCAATACTTATGAACAATAAAATATATGTATGTATGTGTGCAGCGACCGAGTTTAGACAGCACCAAGACTCAGCAGTGTTGCGTCATCGGACGATGACCGAATCAATGTCCCACCTAGCATACATATATATGTACACTGCTGTTTATTTTCTCTCCATTAATTCTTTTCCCACCTTTTCCGTCTTCTGTAAGAGTAAAAAGTTTACGAGTTGAGTAGTCAAGTCATCAACCGAGCGCTTAATTAATTCTTTAGTATTTTTGATGTCTTCATAACAAGAAACAAAACTTACGCGATAATAACGCTACTGACATACCTTTACTTCCTTATTCTGAAAGTATTAAGTCCTAAGTCACGGAAGATTTAAATAATAATTTATAATTACTCATAAAATGGAGAACGTTTTCTTGAGTAAAAAAAAATTTTTAAATTCACCCATTGGTGTTTTATAAATTTTTAATTAAATAATTGCACTTAATATCTCTGTGCAACCAAGCGTTACATTTGTCAGATGCAATGTCACGTTG
This sequence comes from Microplitis deprimator, assembly GCA_964016945.1. Taxonomy (NCBI): domain Eukaryota; kingdom Metazoa; phylum Arthropoda; class Insecta; order Hymenoptera; family Braconidae; genus Microplitis; species Microplitis deprimator. The sequence goes on along the minus strand of OZ024710.1, from coordinate 2,742,117 downwards.
ACCCAGTACTTTATTCCTTCTAGAACGTTATCGATTGACAAAAGCATTTAAAAATTACGACAGACAATCGCGTGATCGTATTGACTGACGCACACTTGAAATTTTTTTTTTTTTTTTTGCATAAATAAGTACATAAAATTTTAACATCAAAATAATTAATATAAAAATTTTCCATAAATAAAAATTAATTAAATTTTATTTTGCTACTTTTTGGGATAATTTTTATTACGGTAATAATAATAAAGTTTAAGTATTTTTTATTACTGTCTAACTATATATAGTTTTCATGATTTGAAATAAGTACCGAGTATGTAATAGACAATTTAAAAGTTTATAACATATAAAACTTTAAACGCGATTTAAAATCATTGTGTATTAACTTATTGGGATTTAGTGTAGTCGGTAATGTATCCATTAAACCGCGAATGGAGATACAAGTACAAGTAATAATAATTCCTTTAAAGGCGATGATTTTTTTAAATTTTACATGCGTAAGCAGAGAAACGAGGAAAAGATAAAGCAGTAAATCAGATTTTATTAATTAAATTGTATTACAATTCGTCCTTTCACTTTATCGTAATTTTTATTCTTGATCAAATGTCTAATTGGTTGAAATAATTGCTCTGTTGTTAGAACTGTACAAGCTGACCGGTGAAGTGCTGGGTGAGGGAGCGTACGCTTCAGTGCAGACTTGCACGTCACTGTACACAGATCTGGAATACGCAGTTAAAATCATCGACAAGATCCCCGGGCATGCTCGTACCAGAGTTTTCAAGGAGGTCGAGACTTTCCATCATTGCCAGGGTCATCCAAACATAATCCAGCTGATCGAGTTCTTTGAGGACGACGAGCGTTTCTATCTTGTCTTTGAGAAAATTAACGGAGGGCAATTGCTAAGAAGAATTCAAGAACGCGTCCACTTCAGCGAGAGAGAGGCCAGTCAAATTGTCAAGGAGATCGCTGGAGCACTAAATTTCCTCCATAAAAAAGGTTAATTACAGCAATTATTAATAACAATGGATAGATTTTAATTTATACCTTTCTCCCATAATTATCACAATTTTTTATTCAGTACAATAAAATTACATCTAATAATTATTGTATTGTTTGTTTATAAAACAATAGGTATCGCACATAGAGACTTGAAGCCAGAAAACATTCTCTGCGTCCATCCAGACAAATTGACACCGATAAAAGTCTGCGACTTTGATCTTGGATCTGGTATTAAATTTAACAATTCACAAAGTCCACTGGCAACACCACAACTACTAACACCAGTTGGCAGCGCTGAGTTTATGGCACCAGAAGTTGTCGAAGCCTTTATTGGCGAGTCAAATTATTATGACAAACGTTGTGATTTGTGGAGTCTTGGCGTTATCATGTACATTTTATTGTGCGGATACCCACCGTTTTATGGTAACTGCGGTACTGAATGCGGATGGGAGAGAGGAGAAAATTGTCAGGCGTGTCAAGAGTTATTGTTCACCAGCATCCAGCAAGGAGATTACGATTTTCCAGCCAGAGAATGGAAAGACATTTCTGAGGATGCCAAGGACCTTATCCGCGGTCTGCTTGTTAAAGATGCACACCAGAGATTGAGTGCTGAGTGTGTTCTCAATCATCCGTGGATAAATCCTGGTCCCACTATCACTGTTGCTGGCAACAGGCCACTTATTACTCCTGAAATAATAAGGTCATTATTACTTATCAAACATAATTAAATTTATTCACGTCTTCTTAATTAAAAATTAAAATAAAATTTATTTATTTGTTATTTAGAAGGAACAATTCCGCCCGTGAACTTTCAGCATTCGCCGAGTCAGCGATGGCAGTTAATCGTGTAGTGTATCAACACTTTTCAGTGAACCATCTTGAAGATCTTGCTGAAAATTGTGAGCCGAGACTTTCAACATCTTCAACGGATGATGAAAATCATCCCTACGGCCATATGTCAGACACCAGCAGCGAAGGTTCGGAGCCGAGCAAGCACTGTGTTGCCCACTCTTCCAGTGAATTTGATTCTAATTCACGTCGCAAGTCATGCTCCATGTATTCAATTCTCGAACACAGTGACTCCAAGTTCATCGGTGATAACCGTATCAACGGCAAAGACTCGCTGACTCATCTATACGGTCTATCACCTCCGAGTGAGAGTAAATTGATGCAGCGCCGCATAAAAGCACGTTCTAATCTTCTCGAACGCCGTAATCCAGCGATCGTCGCATCACCAAGTGGCTGAAAAAGTATCATGCTCTATACTCAGCGTACAAAAATCTCCTTTCTCGCCGTAAACTACTATTATAAATTGCTATTACAATCTGTTGATTATAGTAATACCATTGACAGTACATTTAAAACAAATAAATAATTAAAATTTTAAATAAATGCCATATTTTGTCTGTCGATGTCAGATCAGTCAAGAGATTAACCAACAGTTTAATGTTTAGTAATTGCGTATGCATTATTAGTATCGGCAACAACAACGAAATAAATAAACACTAATTATCTCGCCCTAAGTCGTTTATTGTAATTATTATTAACAGCAATCTCTTTTATTTTTGTGTGCACGAAAACACTTTCCATTTTTTAAAATTTTTTTCTCAACTCATTATTTTGATCTTATTATTCATCGAGCGCGATAATTAACATGTAATTTTATGAAAGAATTATTTCATTGCTGTAAAAAAAAATAATTGGACAATTACCCCCACACACACCGCATTCTTAGCGAGTGCAAGTCAACAATAACAGATGGTATATATGTAGTTATTATTATTATTTTTTGTTTTTATTTTGACGATGTAATTTTTGATCAACACATGTGCCATCTCATGGCCACGTATTTAAATTTATTTATTTAATATTGTGTGTTAATTATTAATTTCTTGTTTTTATTACGACTCGCGCTTATTTTTTAAATGACAAATTTCAAAAATTAAAATCATGGAAAGTTTAATTGGGTCGCTATAAAAATATAAGTAAGTGTCAATGCTTTTTTTTTATTTTTATGATAAATAGACTAAGGGCAATTTTTCATATCGGTTTTTTTAAAAAATTCATTAAAAATGTCTCAAGTATCGCGTAGGATCGTAGTCTATAAGATTTATCTCAATAAGTGAAAAAGAAAAATAAAAGAAAAGAAAAAAAAAAATTTGTTAAAGTAGTACCTGTAATGTGTGCGAATAAGGCGGCAGGGACATTTTAAAATTAACAGAAAAAGTATACGTGCGAGGAGGAGAGGAGGAATGAAAAGTGAAAATAAAAGTTTATAATTAAAGTATAAGCGAAAAAAAAAATTATAAAACAAAAAAAAAATACGATCACATTGATCGAATAATTAGCTTTATGTATAAAAGTATAAATTTAATAATTATCATATATTTTATCATCGATCCCACCGCCTACTGATTGGCAGTAAAACGAAAAAAAAATAATTCAGTTGATAATAATAAAAGATAAAAAAGTAAAAATAAGAAATTTATTATTTAATTACAGCCACGTTCCACGCATATTTTCATATTTTTTCAGTATTTATATATCTTAATTTTTCAAAGTCCATTAGTGTAAATTATTGGATTTATGAAAATTATTAACGTGGAATTGTAATTTGTTTTTTTTTTTTTTTTTTCGTAAAATTTAATACAAATAACTTTAAAAGATCGCTTTATAAAATTTTACTTTAAGTAAAATATTAATGCGACAGATCTCGCAATTATTGTTTTTTTTTTTTTTTTGTTTTGTTTCCTCAACATTTATATTTTTTGTTTTAATTACGATATAATACAATATCTATCTCAAGTGTTTTCTTTTAAACGTAGAGGTGGAAATAAATTTTTTTTACTCAGGGCAGACGAGGGAACGTTTAAAAATAGTGTCTACAGCTGGCCACATTGATCGTGTGAACGAAAATAAAGAAAAAAAAAATGGTCGATGCTACAAAACAAACATATTATCATTACTATTATTATTATTATTACTATTATTCATAAAACAATTATTTGAAAATTTCATACACTACATAATTGCACTCGGTACAGAAATACATTCATACAATTATAAATTACTCACATATTATTAACTGACAGAAAGAGAGAGAGAGAGAAAACAAAATAAAGAGTACATGAGAATAAAAGACCCGCGCATTAAACATCGGTCTGATCAAGTCTCATTGCATAAATATGTATGTCTCAAAGTGCCCAGCTCTTCCGCCGAACACGATATGAGACCTCAAAATCACCATCGTCGTGTAATATAATCTTAGTTGCGTAGGAGTTTTTTTTCATTAGATTCACTGACAGTAATTGGAACGGATTTTTTAAAAATGCATTTTTTTTTAATTGAAAAAAATAGTTAACTTGCATTAATTGTCATCAGCATGACACATTGATCTGTTTCAGTTGCTCTGTTTAGTGATGAAAAAAAAAAAAACTGTACATATGATTCTATTGTGTAGTGAGAAGAATGAAATGTAAACATAAATATGACTCGAGGTATGAGAATTAAAATATCAGAGTAGACTCAGCGATCAGTGGATTCTGTTAATTTACAAATACTACTGATTGTTTGTAAATGATGACATATTAGTTTTAATATTTTGTAAATTGCAAAACAATTAATATTAATAACAATCGTCGATACAAATTGTCAATCGAGTCTGACTCATTTAGCTCGTAGTTTATTTATATAAATTTTTGAAGAATAAAAAAAAAATTTCAAATTTTTTTCCACGCGTGAGTTGTCAGTACAAACATACGGGCAAAATTTATAACCAACTCCGTGATTGTAATTAATTACTCACGGAGGCAAAGCTTCCTCTGTAAGTGAAAAAAAAAAAAAAATAAAATAAAGTAAAAAACAAAAAAAAATAATAATAATAAAAAATACAAAAAAAAAAAATTGTAGGTTTAATCAGCGTGTAATGATGTGTGTGTCAGTATGTGGATGAATGTGATGCTAATGTTTTATGAAAAATAAAAAAAGTGATGCATAAAATCGTACTAAATGGCCATAAAAAATGTGAATGAAAATTTATGATTAAAAAATATGAAATGTATGTGAGATACTTTATTGTATAGCGAGCTTGGTTTTTTTCGAAGGTACCAGCGACATATTGACGTCAAAACTATTTGCTACTTTAGTTTTTTTCATTTATAAACAATTGACCTATACAACAAACAAAGAAACAAAAAATAAAATAATTATTTTCATAAATCATTTTTGTTAAATTTATTGTTTTATGGTTTTTATGTCTTGTGTTTAGTCGTGATTGAGAGTTTGTACGCGCAAACTAACGAGCTATACATGAAAAAAAATATCAATTATTAATAAGGAAAAAGATTGGCAGTTTTTTTTTTCTTTTTTTTTTTTTTTTTTAAATCTGATGTTCATGAATTTGTAAGAGCAGAGTGAGATGCAGTGAATTTGATAAAAAAGTGATAACCAAATACTTGATGATTATGATTATAAATTAAAAAAAAATATAAAGATATATATATACTAAAATATATTTGTTTCGCCATGATAATGTACACATCGAGTATAAAATGCGCGATAGGCGAGAGATAAATTTTCGTTACTTTTTTAATGAATTGAAAAAAAAACAAAGAGAAAATAAATTCTAATATGAGGACGAGAGGAGAAAAATATAAATAAGTAATTTTACAAGTTAAAATTATTTAAAAAAAAATTAAAAATAAAGACAACTTTTGTTTTATATTATTTTGTGTTTATTTATTTATTTTTTTATCACTCATAACATTAACACAGTTCATAATTATAAATATTTATAAAATAACACATTAGGCGATTCTTAAACCCTTTTTTCCTCCCACGCCTTCGTCTAATTTATTAATTTAATAGATACTTATTTTATAAAAATAAAAAATATATACATTTAAAGGTGTGTAGAAAAACGCCCACCTAGACCAACTGTTATATATAAATACGATGATGCCTACATGACATTGTTAGAATTTAAAAAAAAACTTTACCCACTTACCCATAAAAAAAAAATTATACATCCTCTCCGTCCTACCTCCTACGTCCTGACCTCATTCTTATCCATAAAAAAATATATAAAAAAAAAAAAAAAAAAATTATAAAATATAAAAAAAATGCCAAAAAATATTTTTTATTTTTCAATGCCCAGTAGAATATATAAAATAATAATAATAATAGTAATAAATAATTATAAATATATATTTTTAACGCTGATACCTTTTCGCGTTGACGTTAATTGTTAATGCGCTTCGTTGTAATTAAAAAAAAGAAAACAATTGTAAATCTTATCGATGGTACGTTATGATGAATGACTTATTGAGTAATTAATTTGCTTTTAATAGGCCTATGTAATAGCAACTGATGAATTGCACAGTAAATCTCACCTCAATGGAACAATTTTATTTATCAAAATCACTAGTTATTGATTTGCTGATTATCAGTGATGAGCTCAAGGCATTTAATAATTTATTATAAATAAACAATGAGATGTGATTAACTGTGTCTATGTAAGATGATAATTCTCTGCAATTGGGTTTAGTACGGCGAATCATAATATATACATATATATTATATATGTGATGTTGAGACTGGATTTTGAACGTACAAACTTAATTATTATATTTTAAGTATATCATGTTTTAAATAGCAATCGCAGTGGTTGATTGTCAGTGAGAAAGATTTTAAAATATGAATATAAAGGAGATGAAAATATAATTATATAATAATACAGTAATTATCTAATAAGATACTCAGGGTGGCGTGGAAAGACATAAATATATGTTTAAAATTTGTAAAATAATTTTATTTAAATTTAAGTGTCTAATTTTTTAAATTTTGACAATAAAAAATAAATCATTTTTTATTGCCGCGTAAATTTAAATTAATTATTAACAATTTTCACTAATTTGTTATTTATTAAAAAAAAAAATTGTGATTCTTTCCACAGCATTTGTCACATCTCCTTAAATATTTAAATTTAAATTGGTGAAAATTAAATTTTGTGATATTTTTATACGAAATTATTTCTGATGGACAACGCGCTGGTACCATCTAATGTACTGAGAAATTTTTTTTTTAATTGAACTCGTTCCTAGTCTATGATAAAAATAAAAAATGTTTGATTTATGTCATGAGTTATCTATCGGTTGTCAAAATTTGAATTCATTGCGCAATAATGATAAAAAAAAATACAATAAAGTAACTTTGATAATTTAATTGGATGTTAAAAAACAATTTTGTAATGTATGAGAATTATCAGTGATGATATAACGCGAGGTCTTAACGAAAATAAATTTTTAAAAATATGTTGAGACGATTAAGAGATCTATGAGTCGTTGTCACGTAAATAATCCAACATTGATAGATAGCGAGGATGTGGACAAAAAAAACCAAGTAAATTTAGATAATAATGTAATTAGTTCTTAAGATTTAGGAGTTTAAAAAATAAGGCGGAAGTTTGATCAATCGAAGGCATACAGGCACGACGGAGGACTGTTTTGAATAAAATAAAATAAATGGAGGAAAAAAATACATGAGTAATTAATGTAAGACTAGATTGCACTGGGAGATTTAACTCAGTCCCCTGTATCCGCCGGAAACGGCGATTTTATCGGATAGGACGCTAACAATCTTTTGTATCTAAAAGAAAAACTTGTGGAGCAAGAAAATTTTAAAAATCCCTGGATGTGTGTTCACACACTCGACATACTCACACATTTCAGGGTCCAATCGATCATACATTTAATGAAAAATAAAATATAATGAAGTAGTAATTAAACTATTTCATTGCGCTTATTTACATGTCGAGTAGCGTAAATAAAATCAACAATTCTGCTGATTGTAACTCGATATAATTATAAGCTGCGAAAAAATGAAGATGAAAATGGAAAAAAAAAAAAAAACAATTTTGTATTGGTGCGCAAAACTGTTAATTGTGTACTTGATATGCATTTTTAATGGTGAGCATCGAAAATAAAAGAAAATAATAAAAAAAATTCTTGTTTTTTATTTCTTAATTATTTTTAGTTATTAATTAAATCATCAGTCGCCGATAATTACATTGAGTGTAATAAAATTTTTTTTTACTGATAAAAATTTCAGGCAAAATGGAATCACTGCAACAAAGTAATTTTTTTAAAAATATTTTTAATTGAATTTAAAAAAAAATTGAGAAGAGAGTAAAGTTAATGATATAAAATTTAAAATACCATTGGAATATAAAATTTTTTAAAATTTTTTAGGCGCCTAAAAGAAGAAGTGATCAAAAACGGTACCTTTACCGTATAGTCCAGTCGAAACTCCGAAATGGGAGACATTTCTCGAAAAATTGGTGCAAATTTAGTTGAAGGTCTATGATGTCACCCACGATAACCCCCCTCCCCCCAATTAAGTCATCACCCTAGTGGTTAATGAGGAAAAATAAAAACACCCCCAAAAACCGACTTTTCGCAAATATTTTATAAACAAAAAATCTGTGAAAAACTTTCAAACAAAAGTTGTAGAGAAAAAAAATTACTACACAGGGGTAAAGGTGACGGTTTTGGCCACGAGGTCCAGTTTTGGACACTTGAAAAACAAAAATAAATAATTTGTAAAATCCACATTGACATAATTAATTTTTTCCATGCGTTCAAAAATATTTTCATCCCACTATTCCTTTAAAAATTTTGTTTTATACTTTTTCATTAATTAAAATAAAGTATTAAATGTCCAAAAAAAGAGCAGTGGCCACAAATGCACCTCTTACCCCAAATCAAAGTAAAGGTACATAATTTTACTTATAAATAATTGACAGTGCAGTCTCTCCAATAAATAATTTTTATTATTTATATAAATGTTACAAATCTATTACAAAATATAACATTAATGTGTATTTTTGTTTTCACATTTCAGGTAATGTGAGTAGTTATTAAAATAAAAATTTTGATTTTTTAATAAATTATAACTACAAATATTAATATCAGTTTGGTTAATATAATCATTAATCATCAATTAATAATAAGCGTAGTGAGCTATTTTACGCTGATGCTGATGATTGGCAGTAAGCGAGTGATTGAGTCAGTAAGTTAAATAATATAGCTTCAACTTACTTAATTTTGTAAAATATATGTGATGAAGTGAATATCGATATGTTCGAAGCAGTCAAAATTCATAAAAAAGCAGTCATTTTTTTTTAAATTCAAAATTAGTGGCACGTTAATTTCGGTCTGCTGAATTTCTGCGTTCGACTATGACCGTGTAATTTATTAAAATTACTTGGTAGTTTTTGAACCTGCATTTTGGTCGTACCACTTTCCGTAGCTGTTTAAATTTTGCAAGGAATTAATTAACGAACAAAATAATTATTCAAAATTTAATTATTAAGTAAGAATTTATAAGTGTACCTTTCACTGGACAACAGAGGGTGATTATAATTATCACGTGGTCCTTTCTGCCCCTCATCCATTGATGAGTCGGGTTCGTTTCCGCCGTCTGATTGAACTTTCAGTTCTTCTAAGCTCGCATTTTGGTCATAGAATTTTCCATAACTGCATAAATGTGATGATGGTAAGTAAAGTAGTGAGTGAAAACTGATAATAATTAAAAATTACCTTTCACTGGATAGTAAAGGATGATTATAACTATCCCTCGGCCCTTGTTTTCCTGGTGAAACAGATGAATTAGTTTCGGTTTTTCCACTGTCTGTTTGAACTTTTGTTTCTTCAGTTCCGGCATTTTGGTCATAAAATTTTCCGTAACTGCATAAGTATGATGATAAGTAATGTAATGAGTAAAAATTAGTAATAATTCACCTTTCACTGGATAACAAAGGATGATTATAATTTTCCCTGGGTCCTTGTTTTCCAGGTGAAACAGATGAATTAGCTTCGGTTTTTCCACTGTCAGTTTGAACTTTTAACTCTTCAGTACCTGCATTTTGGTCATAAAATTTTCCGTAACTGCAATAAAATAATGATCATAAGTATCGCAATTAGTAAAATTATTAATAATAATTAAAATACCTTTCGCTAGACAACTGAGGATGATTATAATTTTCCCTCGGTCTTTGTTTTCCTGGTGAAGCAGATGAATAAGCTTCGGTTTTTCCACTGTCAGTTTGAACTTTTGATTCTTTAGTAGCTGCATTTTGGTCGTAAAAATTTCCGTAACTGGAATAGTATAATCACAGTAAGCAATGATTGAACAAATGCATAATAATAATCCAAATACCTTTCGCTAGACAACTGAGGATGATTATAATGTTCCCTCGGTCCTTGTTTTCCTGGTGAAATGGACGATTTAACTTCAGAATTTCCACTGTCTGTAACATCTTTCTCTGACGATTCCTTATCGTCTTGTGTACTTTTGTTCAGCTCAGCTTGTGGATCCCCTGATTTTGCATTTTGGTCATACCACCCTCCATAACTATACAAATGTAACAAGGGGACCAGAGAGGCTATTAATAGTATGAATTAATTAAGTAAATAAATATATAAATTATTAGAGTAGAATTCAAAGGCTTGTTGTTGATCTTTTTAAATATTAGTCATGCATGTAATTTAAATTACATTTTCAGCTTTAAGGATGGACTAGCATGGTACCAAAGTGGGGATAGATGTTGTCTGACGCGCAGTAAAGGGAAGAACCTGAGTCATTCACTCGATATTTTTCTATATATAGATGATAGTAAGTTCGCAGCAGACATTTGACAACTTTTTTGTTTATAAATAAATAAATAAACAAATTCAATTTCATTATAATATATATCAATATATTCTATGTTTGACTCCGTTACTTAATTAATTTTTTTTTTTTTTTTTTTTTTTTTTTGTACTTTTTTATTTATAAGACTAAAAATAATATAATCTGTCAGCACTCCAGAGTTAGTCCATAAGATAAATGAATTAGTTTCTAAAATTTATTTATTACTAGAACCTGTATTTAGTAAAAAAAAAATTAACTTTAATCTAATACTCGCTATCATGCCAGTACGTCTTTAATTATTATTTTTTTCTTTATAAGTTATTACCAAATTAATTATCATAATAAAAGTTATCAATTATGATAAACTCTGATTATCATGAGCTTCATTATTTTTTATTTTGCTCAGCTATAATTGTAGCTGTTGTCGTGCAATTATATAATTACTCAATTGTTTCATCAGCGGCCCTATTATGGGCCAGGCCAGAATTTTTTATAAGTAATAAATATATAATTTATAACAAATTTACCTTTCACTAGACAACGTAGGATGATTATAATGATCGCGAGGTCCCTTGAGTTCTTTTTCCATAGGCGCAGTTACGCGGTCTTTGGCACTGTCTGATAAAATTTACAAGGTCATTTTAAAAAAATAAATTATTTGGTTAGCAATTTTAATAATTTGACAGATTACTAATTAAATAAAATACCGTCAGTTTTAGAAAATCGTGCATCTGAATGACCAGTCATCTGCTGTTTTGGAAACGAAACTTGAAATGGTGGTTTGGTTCCAGGTTTTTTCGGACTTTGTGTGCTACTAAGTAAATCTGACGACATCTTTTAGTTTTTAAAAAACTTATTTATTTATTATTGATATTAATAATAATAAACTGTAATGACTTTCGTTATTTATTTACTTTTATGCTTTCAATTTTCAAATTTTTTAAAATTTTAGCTTGATGTTGTCGCGGCAAATGTTCACCGGTATATGAATTTATACTGGGATGTACGTTGCAGTATACCGTGAAAAGCTTCTAGAAAGATACGTAGAAGGTTCCAGTTGGTTCTACGCGTTGATTGTCAAATGCGCTGTACGCAGTACGCCTCAACATGTGATTACTCCGATCGATCTTTTTTATTCAGACAACTTTATTAGGACTGTCTTTCTCTAAAATGACAAATGCAAAACAATGGAAATATTTTAATCTTCGGTTAACAAGAGAAAATTATCAAGCCAAACTCAAAATTTTTCCAGGCTCCAATTTTTTGTTTTTCATTGGAAAGTTCCTGCGATTTCACTCCTTTCTTTTATTAGAAAAATTTCTTTTGATGACATCATTTTTTTTTTCTCTAGGAACATAAACTTGACCAGGCTCTGGAATACCCTTTTACGGAATTTTTTTGACATCACTGGAAAAAATAATAAAAAGATTCAAACTTGCAATTAATAGAATCGATGATTTACAAAATAATTAAAAAATATTATAATTAATTAATTTACTAGAAAATTATGCGAAATTCAAATTTTATTTAAAACTAAAATTAATTTTTTATATTATTAAAATATATATATATATATAAAGGTAGAAATAAAAAATATTTTCTTGGCATAAGAAATATTTTGCATTATAAATTGAAGACTAAAATTTTCTTAGAGCGAAAAAATTTTCGCGCCAAGAAATCCTTTTTTTCTGTGCACAGATTTAAAATTTTTTATAATAAATAATTAATGTATTCAATTACTTATAAGTATTAAATATAAGCAGTTAATAGAAAGATTAATGAGTATCACATTAATTTTCTATACTAAATTTTTAATAGAATAATTAAATACTAAATTAGTACGAGTATTTAACGGGAATTATTTATTGCATGTAATAAAAATATTTAGTTACCTTAGTATCGATCAAATAATAGCGGTCGCGTGCCTATTATATTTTTTGAAGATACTGTGGACCGCCAGTCACTGTATTCAATTATTGATGAAATGTTCTGCTCAGTAATTTCTTATTTATTACTCGCTCTAAATGTCTCCATGTTTTTCAACATGATAGTAAATTCAGCCTTAATTTCTACCAAGTTTTACCAATAATCAGTTGTTTTAAATCTCCGAGTAGAGCCGATCGATACGGAATCAATTATTTAAAAATTAATTTTGTGATTACGGGTGGCTAAAATCATCAAGTGATTAAAAATACAATAATTACTTTAAAAAACAAAATGTCAATCACAGATCAATCAGATTCACATGGCAGTAGACAGAGTCCAGGATTGTCTGTAAAACCTAAAGAAAAACCAGAATTCAAACTCTGCTTTCCAAAACAACAGATGATAGGACGATCAGACTCGAGATATTCAAGAGTAGACGGTACTTTATTTACTAATTAATTTTAAATCAACATTTAATTCAAGGCGTTATTAAATTCCCAGGAGATTTTATTACACCTAAATTTTACTCACGTCAAATTTATCAAGATGTCTCTATTGATGATGTTATTGATAAAGTAAACGCAAGAATTGAACAAGAGCGAAAAGGACCAAGAGATCTTTACCGCTATCCCATGTTATCTAGTCAAAGGTATTTTATATTTATATTCATATTTAAATAAATAAATAATTACAATAATTATCATTGGTAAATACTTTAATTTAATAGTTATGGATGGTGGTACGATAAAAGTTCATCTTCAAAAGATCCGCGATTTAATTTCCATAAAAAAACTTCAGACCATGTCCTCTCTAATGCAATAATTCACTGGGAAGATCGCAAATTACGCGGTCTCTGTTAATTGAATTTTTCAAATAATTGTTAATATTCAAATAATATTTATAAACACAATTAATAATATATATGTAATATATAAATATATAAAAATATAAACTGTTAATAAAAGCATAAAAATGACAAATTAAAAAATGAATGAATTCAAATTTTGCCGCGCTAAAATCCGAGCGCTGTAAAATTGCGCGCTTTTTATTTAAACTGCGCGCGCAACAAACGTCTTGGCCAATCAGAGTCTTGGGTTGCTCGTAATCTCCAAGTAGGGGATCAATGGAAGCCCACAACTGGCGCGTATTTACTTACCACCGAGTACCAGATTACCAGTAGTTATTTATTCCGCCAAAAACGAATGCAGTCATGGAGGAGAATACGAGGTTGAGTGACGATTATCATGAAGATTCCGGGGAATATTCGCCGCCAAACAGGTTTGATATTCATAATAAATAATTAATTAATGAGTGAAAATATTTCCGAGTGTTTTTCTTAATTTAATTAATTAAATCATCGTTTTAATTTACCTGTTGCTATTATTGGCAATAGGGGGGCGCAGTCGCACCATAAACTCAGGTAAGGTTAAGCCCTGATCGACCGTTTCAAACTCCGTTTTTAAATTCATTTTTAAAAAATAAATACCATTTATTTTGATGGATCCAATCACCGTTCAATGTTTGATGATCAAGTGCAGTGATTGTGGTAAAAGTTTTCCTTGACCTGGACATGGTAATTCATAATCACTAAGAAAACTGATAATATCACAGGTAGAAAGTGTTCCCTCCAAAAATCTGTCTCAATTCCAATCCCATCCCCTTCCCCTTCCATTCCTTATTCCATTATCCGGTCGGTATCCAAAATACGTGAGACAAGAATAAAAGATAATGCCACTACCCTCATATTTTCCTCGAAAAATTTTCCCAAGCGTCCGTTTATTTTAAAAAGCACCAGCACATCAACCATTTTAAGGAAAACCTGTTTTTCTCATTTTCATTCCGTCCATTTAAAATTTTTTACTTACACATTTTTCGTATGCTTTTTGTTTATAAGTTTTAATTATTTTGAAATTTTATTGCTGTGTTTACAAAGCGGATTATTTATTTTGGGTTTTATTAAAAAAATTTTTAAGGTTATTTGTGATTATTGTGATTAAAATTAATTGTGTTAAATAATTTGCAATATTAATATTAATAATAAATTTAAATAAATTTTACGTGATAAATTGTGATAACGCTCATATTTTTAATGAATTTTTTTTTATAAAATTTAAAAATATTTTTTACTACACAGTGAAAGCAAATAAAATGCTGGTTAATTTTTTGAATTAAATTTTAAAAAATAATTTTTTACGGCTGCTCCTAATGAATCCCTTTGACAATTCCTGGTGGAACAGGTTGATATTATAGTTCATTTTTTCGCCGGTTTATTTTAATTGTTGACGTATTCATTTATTGATAATTAAAATTAATTTTTTTACAGTAAACGTATGAAACTGGATGATGGGTGCAACAACAATTTGAACAGTACACTGAATAGCGAGTCAAAAAATGGAAGAAGATGGTCCTATCGCGGTGACACGAGTCTCGTGGAACCAGAAGTCCTGGTTGATCTGGGAGTTAGTATGCTGGACGACGATGCCAGTTCCGAGAGTTTAAAAAAATCAAGCTCCCAAGACGGAGCAATATCACTCAGTGAAAGTAGTTCTGAGTGCAGTCGTCTGCCCACGGAAAACGGTAACACTGCGTTAAATGATAAGGACAAAATATACGGCTCCAGTTTTGAAAAAATAGGCTTAGAAAGGTATCAAATATATGTTTAGTCTTTTATAATTATTAAGATGAATAGTGACTAGCTACTAACAATGGCCAAGTGCTTCTTGAAGCATCGTCAATAGCTCAAGGAGTACCTGGACCCTGAAATAATAAATATGAGCATCGGTTGGTATGAAACGTTTGCTATTAGCTTCATACCAACGGTAATCAAGGACAATTGTGGATTAATATAGACCTTGATTAGCTCATTTAATCTACTAACATTTAAATATTTACTGGGTGAAGGTTGGATCAAGATCTCTATCACACCGAGGATCCGGCGGTCTACAGTTCCACGGGAAACGAGTCTGGGTATTCGTCGCGCATCGACAATGAAGTCTTTGCAGACAAACAAAATTACAGCAAAAATGATTCGAGTAATTTGTCATTGAATACAAGTGATGCAGATCACTATTATCTGTATAGGCGAAAAAAAAAAGCTTCTATTGAAGGTGAAGATGAGTTTAATAAATTGTCTGATGAAATGGTACTGATGATACTAAAATGGCTACCAAAGAAATGTCTGGTACGTTCAATGTTGGTCTGCAAAAGATGGTGTCAGATAGCACGCGACGAGGCTCTGTGGACGCGGTTGGATTTGGGCAGTAAAGTTCTTGCTGGTGGTACTCTGGGACACATTTTGCCACGTGGTGTACAAATACTCCGGCTTGCTCAAGCTGAAGTGCATGATCCGTTATTTAATCCAAGTTCATTGGTACTCTGTGACGACTACTTCACTAAATTACAGTACTTGGATCTATCAATGACTGTTATTACTGCTGATAGTCTTACGGAGCTTTTAAATAAATGTAGATTATTGAAAAAATTATCGTTGGAAAAATGTAAGTTGAATGAATCGAGCTGTAAAGCTATTAGCAAAAATACTGATATCACTACGCTTAATTTAACTATATGTGAAGGAATTGATCTTGAAGCTGTTAAGCATTTGATGAAATTAAAAAAGTAAGTTTTTTTTTTTTTGCTACAACTAAATAAATGAATTAATTAAATATTTTGTTACAGTTTAAATGCGTTAAATATATCCTGGTGCTCATTAAATTCTGAATCAGTGTCTTCACTTTGCAAACTGTTACCTCCCTCTGTTACCAGACTGAATCTTGCCGGCTGTAGAAAAACAATAACTGACGATGGTAATTAATAATTAAACGTAAGGTAGAGGTACCATTTGTAGCCACTGCTCCATTTTTGAACATTTAATACTTTACTTAAAGGCCATTCTCAGGCAGTTCCAACTATTTATAAATTTTCAATGACTTTCAATTGTTATCAGCGTATCAAAATTTTATCAATTGATTGAAAAAAGGACGACGTAGAAGTGATTTCGCCGAGGTATCGATTAAAAAAAATGACTTACAATTGACATCAATTGGGATTTAAACAAAATTTGTTAAATAAGTTTTAGTAAAATCTTCATGTCTATTTTATAATTAGAATTTTCAAATTTTCTAGGCTAAAATTTATTCAACAAATTTTGTTTAACTCCCAATTGATAACAACTGTAAGTAATTTTTTTAAAATTCTATATCTTGGCGAAATCGCTACTACGTTGTCCTTTTTTCAATTAAAGTTAAAATTTTTTTTTTATTAATTAATAAAATTTTAATACGGCTTTATTTAAAATTTTCAAGTGTCCAAAAGTGAGCAAAAACGATACCTCTATCCTGTATCTATATATATTTATTAAAATGAATTACATAAATTTATAAACTATTTATTTTTAATTGCAGATGTTAAAATACTAACAGACTCGTGTCCCGATTTAGTAGAACTCGATTTAAGCGACTGCACATTGCTCACAATAATATCCGTCCAAAGTATTTTGAATCTTACGCAGCTCGAACACTTATCATTGAGCCGCTGCTACAGTATTTCGCCTTCCTCATATTTAAGACTAGCATTTATGCCTTCACTCAGTTTTCTCGATGTATTTGGCTTAATGTCAGAGCCGATGTTCAAAAATTTACAAAATAATGGCTCGGGTACAGAAATAAACAAATTTTTGTACAGCTCAATAGCGAGACCTACCGTGGGTGTGCGCAGAACCAGCATATGGGGTCTCCGTGTCAGAGATTAAACAAAATATTTTTATAGAAATAATTTTATTATATATTATACTTAAAGGGGCGTCGATTGTATACCAACAGCTCGGATTTCAGTTAAGTCGGCTGTGCTCCGATATCGTCGAGACTGAAATTTTTTTTGTAAAAAATAGGCTGATAATTTTTATGTCTTTTTTTTTTTAATTTAGCAGATCGATATAAATTTTTTTTTCCTCACCAGGTATTTGATTATTTAAGTAACCGCGTCAGCAAATACCAATTATGTGTTCAGTTTTGATAAATAATATATCAATTTACTGATAACTTAATATTTTTCATATCAACATAAATACTTTTTAAATAATTAAAAGCTAATTATGGGCTGTGTGACAATCATTTTATTTTATTTTCTTATTAAAATCAATTTTCATTTTATCATAATTCATAAATATCAATTGTATATCGAGTTAATTAATTAGACTCCATATATTTATTTAAAACATTTACCTCATTAACTATTATTACATAAAAAAAAAACATCACTCAGACTTATTTAATAATTATAATTATTTTTTCTAGTAATTTATATATTTCAACTTCGATGAATGTAAAAAAAAATATTTTTTGCTACCATTTTTTAATTATTATTATTATTATTATTATTAAAATTTGTTGAGATAATGAATTGAAATTTGAATGTTAACAATTTAAATAGTATTTCTGGTGTTGATTGTTAAAGAGCCGAAAGTGTTTTTTTTGATATTTAAAAAAACAATAATTAAGAAAGTGTGATTAATTAAAGTAACTTACCGCATAATTAACAAATTAATTAATATTTAAAATTGATATATATTTTTTTTTAACATGTACATTACGCCAATTAAAAATTTTTTTTAACTAAAATACAGAAGCTTAAAATATATTTCACTTAAACCACACTTTTTTTTTTTTTTTTTTTTATTAACTGTACTCTGGTCTACATTAAAAAAAATGATAACAAAACAATTAAACTTAGTTATTAGTTACCATATATACAATGCTGGTTGCAACTACACAGGATACTCATTAATTATAATTTCCAAGTCTAATAAACAAATCTTTTCAACTAAAAAAAAATAAAAACATCCCTGAGGTTATTCATGCATTCAAATATTTAAGCTTTTGAGGCCATTCTCAGACCCCCACTTTTTAAAAATTTTAAATTACTTTGCTCAAAATTTTATCAATTAATTAAAAAAGAAATTGAAGCATTAATTAAAAAAAAATTCAACATAGTAAAGTAGTAAAAAAAATTACTTAAGTTGACAACAATTAGTAGTCAAACTAAATTTGTTGAATGAATTTCATTCAATTCTCAATTGATGTCAATTGTAAGTAATTTGATTTCAAATTCTACATCGCAGTGAAATTGCGACTACGTTGCCCTTTTTTCAATTAATGCTTCAATTTCTTTTTTGATTAATTGAAAAAATTTTGATACGCTTATGACAGTTGAAAGTAATTGAAAATTTTTAAAAAGTGCGTGGGGGGACTGACTGACTGTCTGAGAAAGTCTTTAACCATTTAATAATATAATTATGCGTGGTTAACATTTTTTAAAACATTTCTATGTACACTATATATATGACTTCCTGATAAATTCTAATATATAGCTTACAGCAATTACAATTATTTAATTGTTTTTTATTTTATTATTTATTTTTTTTTTTAAACTAATTTGTGATGAACTTTACAAGTTACGTCATGAGTGTTTTACATAAAATAAAACATTGGAAAAATAGTGTACGGAAATTGATATTTAATTAGTCAATTAATTCCTTAATTAAATGCAGTGGAGCTCTTAAGACTTCTCGTTTGTCGGAGCCGGTTCAATGGCTAGCAAAGGCTTCTTTTTATCATCCGTATCATCAGTATTCGTATAAATTGATTTTGATTCCTGTCTCTCCTGTTCGCTCTGCCATTGGACCTTCTGCTTGTGCTGCTTGACCGCGTCCTTGCATTTTTCTATTACCATCTGCTCGGTAAGAACACCGTCATCGGAAGCATAAGCGGCAGCTTGCCAAGCGACTCCAAGCTTAGCCAGCTCTCTTCCTGACATACCTTCAGTAAGATCAGCCATCTCACGACACAGTGATCCGTAATCGAACTGCGCGACCTTGAGTCTCCGCTTGCCTTCAGTCGCCGGCTGGAGCACAAATTTATCAAAGTAAAGACGTATCAGACGCTCACGTTCTTCGCGTCCAGGCAGTTGGAACTCAACCATTTCGTCAAGACGATCATTAACAGCCCAATCAAACTGCTCGGGTGTGTTTGAAGCCAGGACCAGCATAAATTTACTGCTTTGTTCTCCAGTTCTGTATAAAAATGCATTGAGCATAGCACGAAGATCTTCAGAAATGTGTTCACTGGATCTTTTTCTTAAAAATGCGTCAGCTTCATCGATGAACAGGAGCAGGCCCTTGCGTGTCGTCGAGGCCCAGTCGAATACTTTGTGAATAGCCGTGACTCCGTCACGTCCAAGAGGCGCTAAATCACCACCAGTTAAAATTGCGTAGTCCATACCCGAATGCTGGGCAAGTTTTTTAGCAAACATCGTTTTACCAGTACCCGGTGGACCGTGCATCAAAATATTTCTATACATTCCCCGATTATGTTTTGTATTTTTAGTCGCGATTGCAATGTCACGCAGTCTTTCTTCGAGCTTTGGTGCGAGTACAACTCCTGAAAGAGCGTCGGATTGTTTCTCACGCAGCTTTTTAACTAATTGAACTGGGTGACGGACAGCATCCAGTGCTGAGAAACGTGAAGTTTCACGGACTAGTGACGGTTTGCCCAGACGTGCTTCAATGTATCGCGCTGCTACGCCCGTTGATCCTTTCGCTGTATAAACTCCAAATGCTAGAAGAGATAACCCACCAACTGCTGTCACTATTTTGTCCCAATCTTGAAGCAAAGTTGTTACTCCTGTTCCTATTACAGACCCCGCGGTTCTAAAAATAAAAATAAAAATTCAACAATAAATAAAATAAATAAAAATTTAATAATTATTAATGACAACGTACTTAATTGATTCCAAAACAGTGACTCGGTGCTCAGAGGCCTTTAGTCTAATTTTTTCTAAATTAAGATCCTGATTTTCTCTGTCAACTTTAGCTTTTGCCTTCAACTCAGCTTCAAGTTTTCTCATTTCATTTTTATGCCTTAACTCCATTTCATGTTCAATGGTGGCCTTTCTCATGGCTTCCTGCTTAGCTACAGACTCCTCCTGTCTCCGCAAATTCTCATCATTCATTCTCTGCTGCTGTGACAATTGATCTTCATACCTCTTTCTCGCCAGAGAATCCTGATACTGAGCACGTGCCTGATGCTGTCTAGTTTCTTCAGTAATTGTTTTTCTTCTTTCTTCTCCATCGACTTTCTTCTGCTCAATCTTCAGTTGCTCGATAGCAGCCTCATTCTGCTTTATGCTGTTGAGAAATTCCTGCTGCTTAGAAATCTCCTGTTGCTTCGTCAGCTCGAGCGCATCTTTAGCGTAAGCTAAAAAAAAAATGAATAAATAAATAATTATTTCCATGTACTACATAAATTAGCGCGACTGTTGCATCATTATTAGATCTGTCCATAGCTCTAACCCCAAAGTTCTTACGTAACTCGCCATAGAAATTAACCCGGTGTCAAATTATCAGTATCAATATAAATAAAATCTTACGTGATTTCTCTAGCTCTTTGGCGGCCTGAGCGGCTCTTTCCAGTGCACTTGAGTCAAATCTATAAGCATCCATTCCAGAAGCACCTCCTGATTTTTTTGGTGGTTCATCACCACCGGCACCAGCTCCAGCTCCAGATCCTGCAGCAGCATACTGGGAGAAATCTTGAGGTTGCTGCTGATTACGATAACTACCAAGAAGCCACGACATCTTCTTGGTTGTCACTCAAAAAATTATTTAAATTTATAAAATCTTCAGCTAAACGTTTTGAAATTTTAGTGAGGCTATGCCAGTTCGTATGATCCCTCACTCACGTGCACGTTTTTTATCGCAGCTTAATTCTACTCTACTGGGAGTTGGTTCAACTAAAAGGAACAAGCGACTGATTAAAGGAACGGGAAATTTAATTTATTGAATTGGGTTAAAATTTTAAATGACGGAATGATGATTCGGACTGATAAAACTAACGTCGATTTATGTATAAGCTAATGAATTATTCACATATGTCATTATTTAAAAATAATTTAAATAAATTAATAAAAGAAAAATGGGATGAAAAAAAATTTTTTTATAGCTTTGAATTAATTTCCGGTCATGATGAAAATATTCACAGGTTTGTTACTTTTATTATTAACTTTATTCCAGTAATTAATTCATTTAATTCTTACAGATTTTTCACGGATTTACGAGAGTACTCTCCATTATTTTACGCATTGACTTGTCATAAAAAATTAAATGTCAATAATTTGAATGACAGTTTATCAGAAATGGATGATAATTTTCTTTTGCATGTGACAGCAAGAGGAAAATTTAAAAATGATGTTAGAAAAATATTAGATAGAGCAGTAGAACTTGGTATCTCTAGTGTTTTTGCTCTTCGTGGAGGTACTGCAGTAAAAATACCCGAGTTATTTTTTATATTTATTTATTTATTTATTATTTTGTAGATGAGCGCACTGATGGGGATTTTCCGTATGCTGTAGATTTGGTTAAATTTATAAAAGAAAATTATAAAAATAAATTTAGTGTAGCAGTCGCTGGTTATCCAGACAGACATCCAGAGTCAGTCTCCAAAGAGACGGAATTTTTTTATTTGAAAGAAAAAATTGACGCAGGAGCTGATTTTATCATCACGCAAATTGTTTTTAACTCGGAAAGTTTTATAAATTTTGTAGAAGACTGCAAAAATTACGGTATCAATGTTCCAATAATTGCTGGAGTACTACCAATTAGTAATTATCCTTCTCTAATTAAATTAATGAGTACCTGCAAGTGTACACTTCCTCAGTCAGTTCGCACAGACCTAGAAAAAATAAAAGATGATGATTCAGTTGTGCAACAATATGGCGTTAAATTAATAATTAAAATAATAACTGATATAATTGCCAGCGGATCTTGCGGATTTCACTTCTTTACATTTAATCAGTAAGTGATTAATATTAATTATAATTATTTTTATTATTCAGAAATTATGACGACTTATTTATTAACTACAAACATTTTATTGCAGATCTTCATCGGTGATAAAAATTCTAAATAAATTAACTGTACTGACAAAATAAATAAAATTTAAATATTCAAAAGTCCCGCGCAAAGTTAAAAAATTGAATGACTGGTTATTGTCTTACGTGTGGGCGCGCATGCGCCGAATTTATCTCGAACTCGAGCATGCGCATTTAAAAGGAAGCGTTGTCGATCTATCGCAAGTGTTGGCAGCGTTTGTGCGTTTGGTAGAGTCGAGTTGGGCGCCAGATCTTTGCGCGGTCGGTTCGGTCGATTATACAGAATAAGTCGAGCTAAGGGATAAAACCTTCGTCTACTAAAAAATACGCACGTTTCTTGAATTGAGGATAATAAGGACAATGGCACTATTTCGTTTAAGCGCGGCACGATGCTTAGAACTTCAAGTAAGTCATATTTTTAATTTAATTACATTATATTTAATTTATAAAATTTATCCCCCCGCACTTGGAATCTCATATCGATTACTTTCTTTTTATTAAAACTTTAACCAGTCCAAAAAAAAAATCTCAGCTTTACTTCTCGTGCGTCCTTTCTCTAGTCGGTTGAAAAAAAAATTCTTACCCTGGGTAAAAAAAAAAAAAAAATTCTATTCATTTTTAATCCCAGCTCCCATTCGAACAAAATTAATTTTACAAAAAAAATTACAGCTTAAAATCTTTTGCGCGTTATTCGTTCGAATGAATGTTTTATTTAAAAATTAAAAAAATTAATACAAGTGACAAGTAGATTTATTAAAATTTAATTACATGACCAAATAATTATAATGATCAAACTTTCCCATATTTTATATGCTATTGCTCCTGATAAAGTTATCAAAATCGAAAATTAAGCTGTTAAATTTAAAAATATTAATTTAAATATTTATAGATTTCAATAACTTAAAAAAAAACATATTTTACTCCAGTATATCCGTGAAGCGTCAGTTAAATCTTATGCATGCGCTCTTGTGACAAAGACCTGTCAATAATTACGTAACTATTTTATTTAATTCCATACTCACTAAAATTAATAATAATTTTTTTTTATTTTACTGAATTACAGATAAAAAAAAACCCAGTAAAAAATTCGTAATTAATTAATTAAATTTAATACGTAGTAAAAACGACGGATGTAAATTTACTATACCGACTGTACCTGAGTAAAAAAATAAACGTAAATCTCAGGTCTAAAAGGGAGGATCCAACTTTTGTATCTCAGCTCAAGACAAAGCTGTCGGGGTTAGACATTTAATTTTAAAAATCTCGGATCTTCGGATGTTTTATACCGCGTAACTGGTAAATCAATAATACCCTAAGTAAAATCATATATATTTTTTTTAAACTCAACCTTGATATATATTTGCATTATAGAAATGTCTCCCTAATGTTTAGTTATGTAATTAAAACTTTCAAGGTGATATCCCTGACCTTTGAAAAAATTTATATTAATTACAAACTCCCAAAGCGAAAAATTTTCCTTATTAATTTTGATTTATAAAAATAATTCAAATATTTAACGAATTAATAATTAAAGCTCAGGAAAATAATAATCGATACAAGGCTTCAAATTTGTACAGACGCCCTTTGATATGAAGACATTGCATAGCTAAACTATAAAGTGTATATTCGGTAATCAGCAACTAAAATTAGCGAGGATTCGAGGTCGAAAAACTGCTCCACTCTCATGATCTACATATACCAATACTCGTACGTCATTGAAACTCATCCTGGCTGCCAATTTCATGACCTCGGTCACTAAATTCCTTGATACAGATCACGTAGGACACTTTTTTTTATCAATCAATTGTCATTATCATTTATTATTATCCGATGTCCCTGAAATTATTTCTAGTCGACCTATTGAGTAAAAGTATTCATTCTTTTACGTTCGTCTTTGCTATACAATTAAAAAAAAAACTCGGCTTTAGAATTTAAAACCAGCAAAATTACCTTTTCATATATCCCGACATTATTATCTAACATAAGACATATGCAAAAACTATTTTCGAACACTTGCTATTAATAATTCTTATACATTTGTCTTATGAAACAACTCAAGGCTTTTTAAATATTTATTCATTTATTTTATTTTATTTATTTATTTTTTTCTTTTGTAGAAAACTCGTAAAATTTTATTGGTAAAATTTTAAACTGTCGCGATGACTCTGCAGTAAATTTAAAAAAGCTCCCACTCACCTATCATCCGACAAAATATCAAAACTACTCACGATGTAGATTATCATGAACGGCGATAATTAAATTTTTATCAGCTATTGATATGTTTATCTGTCATTCATTACTAGTTATAGAAACGTTTTAATAACAAGTTGACAAATCATTTTAAAAAGTATCAAGACCCAGTTTAAATTACCATACATTTGAAACTTAGTAAAAATGAAATCTGTTAATAAGTTTAAAAAAATAACACGTGGCATTTATCAAGAGCCTCGATTTAAAACTATTGCTCGTAACAAAAACGTTTGACTTTTCCCATGGTTCTTATATATCTATATATACATATACATATATGTAGATCTACATACCTAAGTTCAGATATTTAAAGCCGAGCCACGTGGCTATCATAGAAATTTATAATGATAATCAAATTTTATTACAGAGAAAGTATCAAGAAACCAGTTTTTCTAAATCATTTCTACTTTCCTCTATAAGTCATCATATATTATCTTATATTTAAACATTATTTATTTATTGTTGGCTTTGTCAAGTTTAATGTTTTTTATTTTTTCTTTAAACCAGACAGACTTGTTTTATTATTTTGTTATCTCCAAGTTATCAATTTTTGTCTGTTGAATATTAAATACGTTTCATAGAATTTTAATATTTATTTATTTTTTTTAGCCCAAAAATATTTCGGTTCTTTGGCAAAAAAATAAAAGTAATTATGTATTATTATATGATATGACGTCTAACAATCGCGTGATTTTAGTGACGTAACTCAGGTGTAGGTCTTGAGTACAAAAATAGTGATGAAAAAAAAAAAATTACATAATCTGGCTGATGATTATTGAGTCGACATTATTTCCGTCAAAATAATAATTACTGTTGTTATAAAAATTTTATTATTGACTACTGTGCTGATTATCATCAGCGTATCGTCAGTATAATTTTTCATTCATTGAACGAATATTCTAGTTATTAATACCCGAGTACACGAGTGATAAATAATAAATAAAAAGTAATGGATATGATGAAATGATAAATTATTTTTACGAATACATTACACAGCAAAATGATGAATTTAAAAAATTATAATAATAATAATAACTTTCTCTGTATCAGTATATTTACTTGATTAAGAGTATGTGATTCAGTGATGTCATACGAGGAAGCTAGTTTTGTCCAAGGTCAATTTATCATCAATTTTACCATTAACACCGGCTTTAAAAATCACATTTTATTTATTTAACAAAATTTTATTTTATAGAAAAAAAAAAATAGAAATTAATATAATCTATAATTTTTTAAAAATTATATAAATATGTTATCAAGATTTATTAAATAAAATTAAAATTTATTGATAGAAAAAAAAAAAATAATAAATCATTTATATAATTTTTAAAATATAAAAATATGTTATTAAGATTTATTAAATAAAATTAACTTAATCAGGAAATATTGTTATATATATATATATATATATATATATATACAATGATGTTTTACGATATTTTCATGAGGTCGGAAGTGTTTATAACTCTCAAAGTCAATTGGAAGATCACATGCGATCATTCTTCACGTGATTTTTCGTAGTCAATGAATGATCATAACTTGGTTATTGATTTTTTTATTTTTATATATTACTTTTATAATAATAATAATATAAAGAATACGGTAGTCAGTTACAATAAACATTAAATTCTTATAACATAACTTGACATTTAATTTCAAACATCAGTTTCCTTTTACTGACACCTAATATATTAAAATCAACTTTGTTAGCTGGCAATAAAAATTATTATCATTTTTATCTTACATTTATATCATTATATAATTGCAGATTTTATATTCAAACAAGATAAATGTATACATACATATGTAAATATATATAAATTAATTACTTCCAGTGATAAGAATTACAAAATTTTCCAACTTGCATTTATCTAAATAATTCTTAACTTAATTGATTGATTAATAAGTTAATTATTAATTATTAACTATAATTATATATATATGTATATATAGTATATATAATATATAAATTTATATCACAACATGACCTTTAGATTTGTCTCAAACTGTAAATCTTTAACTTACGATGTTTATTTACTTGACATCTGTATCAACATAAGCGCCCTACTTACCCCAATAGGCTGTACTGAGAGGACAGAAAAAAATCCCACCTCGACCCACTTGTTCTTCACCTGCAATGCTAGGTGCATTGTTGTTACATCTTCCGCAATAATTACTCTACTTTTATTTCAAATAAATTAAATTGTACTCGACATATTACTCATTGTTTTTATTTAAATCAATTTATAATCTGGCTCCACTATTCTATCGCTTATCAAAAAATAGATATCAATAGTAAATATTTATTTATAATTTAATCTTTTGTTTACAGAAACTAAGCTCACCAATAATTCTACGTCCTTTGTCGGACGCCGCTACGGATTTGAGGAAAGTCCTTGCGGATAAAATTCCACAAGAGCAGGAACGTATCAAGGCTTTCCGTAAGCAACATGGTAACACCAAAGTCGGTGAAGTCACCGTTGACATGGTAAGAAAAAATATTAAACGCCCACTAAACGTGATTTAGATTCAAACATAATCGTGCTGGCTGAACTACACTGAAAAAAAATTAACTTTTGTAAAAATAATATTTTTTCAAGTAGTAAATAAATAAAAATTATCACATTATTAATTCCATATTTAAATTAAAGAATAATTTTCTTGACAAGAAAATCCAAATTTATGTACAAAACTTAAAAAAAAAAAAAAAAAAAAAAAAAAAAAGATCAGCGAATCTCAAGCTGAGCTTAGGGTCGTGTTTAGAAAAAGATTCTGGAGAATGATAATTATTTATCCAGATAATTAGTAAGTGGAAAGTCACGTGGTTTAATTAAAACCAGAGGAACGAAAGAATAACCTGACACTGCGTTTATGTTCTCCGCAGAGTTTATGAACGCGTTGATACTCGAATTGTTCCTCTGGTTTAACCAGATAATATTTTTCAACGCAGAAGTTGTATCTTTTTCTTCCAAACTAAAGGCCAGTTTTTCAAACCGAGTATATTTTTATTCGATTTTAAATTAATATCGCTAGTATATCTATATATATCATTAATAATATGTAGATATATCAGCAATAATAATTTAAAACTGGCTCTGAATTTATAAATTCCTTCGATGAAGAAAATGATTTTGAATGAAAACAAATTTTTTCACTAAAAATATATTAGATTTAAAATTTCCAATAGCATAATTTCTTGTAAGAAGAAAATCCAATATTTCTAAAGTTATTTTTTCTCTGTGTACAATCGTATGATTTGTATAAAACATACGAGCTTCCTCTTTTTTTTGTTATTTTTATTTTTAGTTTAATCTTTTATCGGAATGTAGTTTTTATAAATATAATATCATCGTCCGATCGATAAGAATTGGTCTGAATAAAAGTTCTATATACTTTGTCACTCTATTGATAAGTTAATCTATGGCACGAGTGAGACCCGTTGACCCATTGATTTTTAACTTGCATTAAATCTTCTCTTTTACAACTCAACTCATCCTGCTCTATTATTCAATCAATTAATTTACAATCATACTTATTATTACCAGCCCATAATAAAAATAATTAAAAATATTTACAGATGTACGGAGGTATGCGTGGTATTAAAGGTCTAGTTTGGGAACCATCAGTATTAGATGCCGAAGAAGGTATCAGATTCCGTGGCAAGTCTATTCCCGAGTGTCAAAAGTTGTTGCCAAAAGCACCTGGTGGTGCTGAGCCACTACCAGAAGGTCTGTTCTGGCTTTTGATTACCGGGGAAGTACCAACTGAAGCTCAAGTAAAAGCTATCTCTCAGGAATGGGCATCAAGGAGTTCTTTGCCTGCTCACGTCACCAAAGCCCTCAATGATTTCCCTAAATCTCTTCACCCCATGACCCAGTTCTCAGCTGCGATCACGCTCCTCAACAGTGAGAGCGAGTTCGTAAAAGCCTACAGCAGCGGAGTGCACAAGTCAAAGTACTGGGAGGCCACCTACGAGGACTCGATGAACCTCATTGCCAAGTTGCCTGTAGTTGCTGCGACAATTTACCGCAACGTCTACAAGAACGGCAAAGGTCTGGGATCTGTCGACAGTGGCAAAGATTGGTCGTGGAACTTCGCTAGCATGCTCGGTTACGACAACAAAGAATTCATCGAATTGATGAGACTCTACCTCACTATCCACTCTGACCACGAGGGTGGAAACGTATCTGCTCACACTACTCACTTGGTTGGATCAGCTCTCTCTGACCCCTACCTCTCACTTGCCGCTGGTATGAACGGATTGGCTGGACCACTTCACGGTCTTGCTAACCAGGAAGTACTGGTGTGGCTTCAAAAATTAAAGTCACAGGTCGGCGACAATCCTTCCGATGAAAAGCTCAAGGAATTCATCTGGAATACACTTAAGAGTGGACAGGTTGTACCTGGATACGGACACGCTGTGCTCAGAAAGACTGACCCGCGGTACACTTGCCAGAGAGAGTTCGCCATGAAACATTTGCCCAACGACCCATTGTTCAAGGTAAACTCCTTCAACATAAATAATATCTAATTTTAAATCATGTGGACAGTAAATTAAAACTTAAAATTTAATTTTGACCATAAACTGGACTTTCGTCCCTTTATTGGGACTTCCTCGGCAACTTGATCATATAAACTACCGTCAAGTTGCTGAAGAAGTCCCAATAAAGGGATGAAATGAATTTATCATTTTAAAAATATTACCATTTATTTAATAATTAAATTTTAATTTTTTTTATTACAGCTCGTCTCCCAAGTATACAAAGTTGTCCCTCCAATTCTATTGGAAACCGGCAAAGTAAAGAACCCATGGCCCAACGTAGACGCTCACTCTGGTGTACTCTTGCAATACTACGGAATGAAGGAAATGAACTACTACACCGTATTGTTTGGAGTATCCCGAGCGCTTGGTGTCCTGTCAGCTTTGGTATGGGACCGTGCTCTTGGACTACCAATTGAAAGGCCAAAGTCACTCAGCACTGATCTCCTGATGAAAGCTGCTAAGGCTGCCTAAATAAAATTATCAGTAACTATTGTCACTAGTTAAAGGTCACCACGTCCATACCAGCAACGGCAACCAGCAACAACAATAGGCATCATCAAACAAATACAATCATCGAGGTCGTTTTAATGCCATCATCACTTTACCACACACAATAATTATTAACGATCTCGTCTATGCTCATTTATATTATCTATTATTATTATTATCATTATCATTATAACTTAACATCGTCTATCGTTTTGTCGAGCAATTAATCAATTTATTATCGATTTAAAAATTTTTATGTTCGTAAATTTATATTTTTCATGGTAATTTTTATTTTTATTAATTACCGATTATCAGTCAAAATTGTTATCAATTTAAAAAAAATTTGTCTTTATATTAAAATAAAATTGTTAAATTTTTTATTTAAAAAAAAATTATCGCGATACATTGAGTTGATTATTGAATAAAAAATAATTATTGATTTATTTGCGAAACATTTAAATTAACTGAGTATTTAAATTCTTAGTTTTACTTAAAAATCAAATTTTCATTTAACATCATCATCATTATTATTATTATTATTATTATTATTATTATTATTATTATTATTAATATTATTATTATTACTAAAAATCATGTTTATTTAAATAAATAAAATTAAAGTATCGACCACCAGTTGGATGCTAGAGCGGCGTCAACTTGTGCTCGGATGAATGATTTAAAAAATAAAATAATAAATCATGTTTATGAAGAACGATACTGCCTAGGTCGTGACTATTTTAGAGCTACTGTTAGAATAAATAAACGAACAATAATTAGAGGTTCATAAAAAAGAATGATAGCTAGTAATAATTGTTTAAATAAATGAAATGATTAAGTTTAAATGTGATTACAAAGTTGATCAAATAGGCAATCAGCACTAATGCTAATTACATTTGGTGCTAGCTAGTCTGGATGTCACTGTATTATTGATCGTTCGACAGTGTGTTCTTAAGTAATAAATAATAATAATATATGATAATAATAAATAAAAATATTATTTAATTAAAATATTAGAATGTCCGAATAATATTTTAAATAAAAGTACAGTAAACATCCGTGTAAAAATAATTTTGAAAAAACGACTTCTAAACGTCAAAATTTGACACGAAGAATTTTTTTTTTTTGAACGTTTTTTTGACTTGAAAATTCGTAATAAAAATCTATGAATTTTCTAATGTCATTGAACGATCATAAAGTTAGCAGACGATTACCAATTTTCGGTTTTTTTTTTTTTTTTTAACAAATCAATTAAAAAAAAAATTAATAATAATTTTTTTGACTAAAAAAAAAATTATAAAACCTAGTTTTATTATTCCACTTTTAGTGGAGAGTCAAAAAAAGTTTACAAGAGTCGAAAAACGTTAATTTCTAAAATTAAGTCCAACTGTTTTTTTTTCTCTGTATTTTCCGAAGTTTGGAAATCGTCTAAAAAAAATTATTCATTGTCACGATTTGAAGTTTAGAATAAAAATTTTTCAAAAATTTTTTTTACACGGGTAATAATTCGACAATTTGACTTTTACGTAAGTCTCGAAAATTTGTATAAACTAAATGAGAATGAATGAGTGTGCGATACCTAATTTATAATAAACGATTTAAAATAAATAGAAGTCCCACAATTTCAATTAATTGTTTACTTATTTTTTGAATTCATTTTTACATTTTAAACTTAAAGATTTTATTATAATTACGTTTCTTTTATTTTTTCACTCTCACAAAATCAAATAATTAATTATCATTATTTTATAATTATAATATTTATAATTTGCATTGGTAATTAATCATTATAATTTATAATTAGTTGATAAATTTTTTAATGGTCTGTATAAAATTCATGATTGTTTCTCAATATGAGAAAAAATTATTCAAATATTTTTATATAACTTTTTTTACTCGATATAATTTTTTTTGTCACTCATACGTCAAACATCAACAACATACTTTTTATCAATTAACATTTTCGGTAGCGATATGCCTAATTATTATTATTAATAATAATAATCTAACAGAGTATTTATAATCTATTGAGATAATTATAGTTTAGTTATAAATATAAAATATAAATTAATGACATTTACAATGCAAAAAAAAATATACGCGACAGTTTAAAAATATTAATAATTAAATGTATGTTTAATTGCATTACAATTACGAATCTCGATATTAATTTACAATTCAGCTAATTTTTTTCTTTTTTTATTATAGAATTTTTGATTTTATTAAGCGCGGGACATTCAAAAATTTGAAATTCAGCAAACGAACACTTGTCACATTGAAACCACGTATCACAGAGTAGTCTCTACATAATTACAAGTTAGTGGGCTTGTTAAATAACCTTCTGTCGAAGTCTTACAATACATAAATTACATATATTTATATACTTATATATGTTTTCGGCGCTAATATAAATCTAATTAAATTTTTACTCATCGGCAACGAGAAATTTAACTACGAAAAAAATCTTTTCTTTTATGATCGATAAGAACTAAACGGAGGGATTTTTAAAAATTTTAAAATGTATAAAAAAAAAAGTAAATGTATGTACACTTAAGAAGTCGCAGAATTTGGCTTGATTATACAGTTACAATATTTTCTATTAAATTAAATTTATTTTTAAATATGGACGGGATTTCGATGTCCAATTATTATAATTTTAAACTTGAATTATCAATTGCTTCGTTTACTTACACATTTTAATTAAATTTTTTCACATTAAAGTCAAATAAATTAATTAGTAAAATATTAATTAAATTAATTAAATAAAAAAGTTGAGGAATTCGATGTCGAAGTTCGAGTTTTAAACTTTAATTAATATTTAGTTTAATTACTAACTCCAATTTTAAAAAATTAAAAACTTACTTATTATTAATTACTTTTTTTCCCGTCCATCTGCGCATTTTATTCATTTAATTTTCCAAGCAATTTAACTCGCAGACAATCGAACTTAAATTAAAAATGCATATAAATTTAATCGTTTTAATTATCAGCCCTAAAAATTTGTACAACCTTTCTTTCGATATCAATTTCTAAAAAAGAAGGAAACAAAAAATGTAAAAAGTCAACGCATTCACATATTTTACATACAAATAACTCCTGGAACCCCAAGTTATTTTTATATTGTACGTCATGTTTTTTTCAAGCGGCCGACTATCCATTCAAGGCCTTGATAAAGTCTAGAATAAAACAATAAAATAATATTAAATAAATAATTATATATACTACGAATAAATATTTCGCGTCACTAATTCCAAAAAGACATATTTTGTGTACCTGAAGATCGGAACGTTTTCCGCGCAAGCAAAATGAAAAAAATTTATTTAATTTTACTACCAAAAGGGCGTATAATTTTTTTTTTTAATTGCTAATCATATTGTAGACTTATTCTAAAGCTGAGAATTAAAAAAAAAATTCGAAAGTCAAAAGCGCATACAATTTAAGCTATGGGCCGTTTACCTTTCAAATTTTTAGGCACAGAATAATTCTGCAAGACGATTGGCAATGAAAAAAAAAATAATTCATCCTTTTGGCTTTAGAATTTTCTACAGACAAAAGGTCGTATAAAAATATAAGACCTTTTGGAATTAGTAACGCGATTTAATAAATTTATAATAAATTACCCTTCGCCTGTAAGTGCACAGCAGCTCTGTATATGCCACTGGTGTTTTTTTATTGACGTCAAGTCAAGTTGTCTGGATATCTCAGCAGCGCTCATGCTTCCCTTGAGATCTTGTTTATTGGCGTAAACAAGGACATTGGCTTTAGACAACTCCTCGTGATTCAACATCGAGTACAATTCATCCCTTATAGTAATAAGTCTTTCTCTATCCGTACTGTCAATAACCATAATAATAAACTCCGTATTACTGTAGTACGTTGACCAAGCTGCCCTCAAACTCTGCTGACCACCCAAATCCCACATTATGAAGTGGATATTTTTCCAAACAACTTCTTCGACATTTGATCCGATTGTCGGTGATGTATGAACTACTTCATTCATTAAAAACTGGTATAGTATAGTTGTTTTACCAGCATTATCTAAACCAACCATCACTATCTTGTGCTCTGAAAAATATAAATAAATAATTTATTATTTACTGGTAATAAAATAAGTTACCAGTCCCCCTTTTAAATTATTTTAAGATGTACTTATTTTTTTTTTATTAATAATTGAATGGATTTATTATTAAACCAGTTATTTAAGTCCGATATTATTATTTTAATAAAAAGTCAAAGGGGACTATCTACTTTTATTTTTATACAAATTTACTTGTATTTATTTTTGTTATTCTCTGATATTAAATTTTTTTATCAATAATTATAAACATGAAAATTAATTTTAATTATTATATAATTTAAGAAAAAAAGTTTCATATTTTTGTGGCATATAAAGTTTGAAAAAGAATTTTATTAAGAAACTGAGTACTAGGAAGTTTACTTTTTAAAAACTTTAGTTAAAAAAAATAACATTTAGAATTTATAGTATTTTTAAATACCATTTTTTTTTATCATTATTATTATATGATAACGATAAATATTTTCTTGTATAAGAATGAGTTGATAAAGAGGTATTTCATATTTGTTTTAAGAAATAATAATAACAATAAATAAAACAGGTATTTAAATATTAACTCAGCATTTTTTTTTTTTTTTTTTTTTTTTTTTTTTTTTTTTTTTTTTTTTTTTTTTTTTTTTTTTTTTTTTTTTTTTTTTTTTTTTTTTTCATATAATAATCAATTTCAATAAATTAAATTCTATAAAAAAATAGCAGCCGTCTATTTGTTTTCTATAAAAATATGACGTATTAAAAAAAAATATAAAGATTTTTAAGTTTTTCGTATGTATTAAAAAATTTGTCTGATGTCTGCTACATTCACACTCATTTCAAAAATTTTTATGATAAATTCCGATTTTGTTTATATAAAAAAAAAAAAAAATCGACTGGTGCTTTCACTCCAGAATAAAAACATAAATAATAAAGAATTTAAAAATAGGTATTATAAAATACACTAGTATGTTAAAAATATATAAACTTTCACTACAAGAGAAAGCGTTTATATATCCATTGATATGTCAAACAAAAAAATATATAGATGCATATAAAATATATATATAACAAGGCCAAACAATTGGCCTCAATAGAATATCAGTGAGCAAGATAAATCAGCTGATTGCCCATTAAACTCTTTTGTAATAAATATCATATAAATCCTAAAAAAAAAAAGCAATAATTAAACTATCAACTAAACCATATGCTCACAGTAAATTGAGTTTAATGAAACAATAAAAAAAATTTTAAAACTTGTAGCCTTTATCTGACAGCGAGATCACAGTCCAAGATCATGTCGCCCGCATAAAAAACATTTATTATTTTTTTTCTCACCTTCATTGCCAAAGAGACTCCATAGCTTGGAAAATAGCAGACCCATTTTAATAAAATTTTTTTTATATCATTAATCAACTGATTATTAATAATTATTATTATTATTATCACGTTATATTTCTAAAGCACAGAAGCGTTATTATTAATATAAATATTATTAAATAAAAAATATATTTGGCGTTGACTGTAGGATGTCATACTATACCACCAGGGTTAGGTTTAAATTACACTGAGTATTTGTATTTATTAACCATTAATTTATTGAATATTTATATATACTACTGTACTTGCAGATGTCAAATGTTTTAACAAGTAAGCGCTCAGCGGTTAGATTCATTCTACGTGTAATAACTGACAAAGGAAATGACGGAATTTTTTTAATTATCTTAACTAAGTATTTATAACATAATACAATTGTAACGTCGCGGAGGCTTGGCCTAATCTAATCATCCTGATCACGACATGTTGCTCTTGGCATTTTACAATCTCTATACTAAATCTCCTCGGCCAATCACACATTTTCTTATGACGTCATTTCAACAATTTCCGCGCTCTATTGGCGCGTTTTGATTGCTTGTGATTTGCGCGCGTTATTTGAATTTTCTTTAAAA
This sequence comes from Microplitis deprimator, assembly GCA_964016945.1. Classification (NCBI taxonomy): domain Eukaryota; kingdom Metazoa; phylum Arthropoda; class Insecta; order Hymenoptera; family Braconidae; genus Microplitis; species Microplitis deprimator. The sequence goes on along the minus strand of OZ024710.1, from coordinate 2,706,311 downwards.
CCATCTTATTTTTTAAATTATAATTTTTACTTTACTCAAATAAATTAACATAATTTATTTATAATAAATTAATTTTCAGATTTTTAAACTAAAAATATACAAGTTATTTAAAGTTTGAAGTTTTCGCGGTATTTTTTAAAATGTGAGATTTAATTTTTTTATCCGTTTTTTGTATTTTAAACTAAAACTCCATTTTCTAGGTCAATGTTAAAGGATATTACTTTTACTAATTAAGTCATTACCTTTATTAATTAATTACATTAAAAAATGAAATGTCAATTAGTTCCTTGTTCACACATGATACCTAAAGTAATGAGTGTGAATGTAACAGACATCAGACAAATTAAAAATTATTAATAAATACAGTAAATAATTAATAAAATTAAATTTTTTAAAAATGCGCGCTTAAAAAATTTTGAAATTAATGAATGCATTTTTTATAAATATTATTTTTTTAATTATTTACTCTATTTTTTATAAACAAAGTACTTGTACTCAGAAAAATTTTTTTTAAATATTCAAAAAAAAGTTTGTAAATTTCTTGACGGATTTTAAAAATTTTTCTCAATTAGTATTTAAAAAAAAACAAATACTGTTTTGTAAAAGATGTCATGAGTAAGAAAATTTTTTTAAAGTTTTTGACATAAATTTTTGAAAATGTTTCTCTATAAATATTTTATTTATGTTTTCAAAAGAAAAAAAAATTTTCCTGCCTGCTACTTTCAGCATCATGTCCACTCTCGAGTCTTTAATTTCGTTTCATACAAAAATGTCATGAGTTAGAAGTAAAATAAAATTTGAATGAAATCTCCAGATACGAATTGATAAATAACTGATAAAATTATTGTTGCACTATAGATTGTGTTACGACAGAATAGTAAGTAAGTTATGAAATAAAATGTAGTCGTAATATTATATATAACATAATATATTATCGTAATTTACGAAAGCGATAGGATAAGAATGGACAGGGATAAAAATTTAAGTGGCATGTAACACATAATTTTTTAATCATACATTAGGGTAACGTGGTAACGTAAGCGCCGTGATTGGTTTAGACATAGTCGGCTGATTTGAGCTGAGTGTAAAGGACAAGAGGTGCTCTATTATTTCCGGAATTGTACAGCGTCAATGGTCAAAACCCACTTGTTGCTCGACAAGACCACTCGACAACTTGCCTTCAATTATTTATTACAAACACTTTGTTTAAATAATTAATACTTCATACTTACCACTAATTATCATTGTGATTGATATTACTTGTAAGCTGTGTTAAAAGTATTAAATCATGAGTGAACCGTAAGTAGTAAAATAATTAAAAATTTTTATTTTTATTTTATATTGTGTGAAATAATTGTCGAGTCATTGGATCTGATTTTATTGTTTTAATTACTTGTTGTTGATTATTTTATGTAAAATGGCTCTCTAACCTCGTAACGTTGATCAAAAATGAAACTGCCAGAGCAGAGGATCAAAAACGAATTTCTTTTAGATAAACAATTAAATTACTTATGATACTGAAGTTAGTCAACGTCTAATAATTTTTGAATTTTTTAAAAATGATAAATTATACAACAAAATATTTTTAAAAATTGCACCTGTAACTTTTCTAATTTTCTACATGTGCATTTTTTTTTTTTTTTTTTTTTTGCAATGAATTTGTTGAAAAAATAAATTCAAAAATTGTTAATTGTCTGCTAACTTCAGGATCATAAATTACTTATAAAAAAAACTTTTAAAAATTCCATATAAAAAACTTTTAAAAATTTTTAGTCATGTTATAAAAATTGTATTTACTTATAAGTAACTTGTATATAAAATTACAAAATTGTCTGACGTCTGCTACTTTCACTATTAAAATAAAAAATGATAATGATTGATAATTATTTTGTTTTGTTATTTAGAACGGCAGATATTGCATTGATTGGACTGGCGGTGATGGGCCAGAATTTAATATTGAATATGAATGACCATGGATTCGTAGTATGTGCTTACAATCGTACAACAGATAAAGTAAAGGCTTTCCTTGAAAACGAAGCCAAGGGAACTAAAGTCATTGGAGCATTTAGCCTGGAGGAAATGGTTAGCAAATTAAAGAAACCTAGACGTGTAATGTTGCTGGTAAAAGGTAGAACTTGTCCTTGAAAATCTGACAGATCGTTTATTGTATTGATAAATAATTAAAATAATTAATTTTTATTAGCCGGCTCTGCTGTTGATGCGTTCATTGATAAGCTGATACCTTTATTGTCAGCTGGAGATATCATAATTGATGGTGGTAACTCCGATTACCGGGACACTGAAAGACGGACGATTGATTTGGAAAAACGGGGGCTTTATTATGTAGGAAGTGGAGTCAGCGGTGGAGAAGAAGGTGCTAGATATGGACCATCACTGATGCCCGGTGGTAATCCGAAGGCATGGCCGCATATAAAACCTATTTTTCAGGCCATTTGTGCCAAAGCAAATGGTGAGCCCTGCTGCGACTGGGTAGGAGAGACTGGAGCTGGACATTTTGTTAAAATGGTCCACAATGGTATTGAGTATGGTGACATGCAATTGATTTGCGAGGCTTATCACATTATGAGAGACGCGTTGCTCATGAATCCTGAAGAAATGGCGGATGTGTTTGAACAGTGGAATAAAGGAAAGCTGGATTCATTTTTAATTGAAATTACTCGTGATATTTTGAAGTTTAAAGATGAGAAAGGATTTTTGTTAGAGAGAATTCGTGATACTGCTGGACAAAAAGGAACGGGTAAATTAACTGTAAATGCAGCTCTTGAGTACGGAGTACCCGTTACGCTTATTGCTGAGTCTGTTTTTGGAAGATTTATCTCAGCTTTACAAAGTGAAAGAATTGAAGCCAGCAGCGTTCTTGGCGGGCTAATGGATGTTTATAAAGGAGATAAAAAAGAATTCTTGAAGGATCTAGGTCAGGCATTGTATGCTGCTAAAATAATTTCATATGCTCAGGGATTCATGTTGATGAGAGAAGCTGCCAAAGTTAATAACTGGAACTTAAATTACGGTGGCATCGCTTTGATGTGGAGAGGCGGCTGCATCATTAGAAGGTAATTTATTTAACTTAATTATCTTACCACTAAATATTAATAAATAAATAAATAAATGAATTTCAGTGCGTTCCTGGGTAATATTAAAGAAGCATTTGATAAAAATCCAAAGCTCTCGAGTCTGCTGATGGACGACTTCTTCGCTCGAGCAATGAAAGAGTGTCACATGAGCTTGAGAAAAATAGTATCAGCAATTGTTATGATTGGGATTCCAATGCCCGCACTTTCGAATGCCATCGCATTCTATGATTCATACAGAGCTAAAAAATTGCCCGCTAATCTGCTCCAGGCTCTGAGGGACTACTTTGGAGCCCACACTTACGAATTAATTGGCCAAGAGGGAGTTTTCGTCCACACAAACTGGACCGGCCGTGGTGGCAATGTCTCCGCATCCACTTACGACGCATAAAATAAATACTTAAAATTTTCATTCCAAGCACTTCAGTACAATAAAACTTTATGTTACTTCAACCAGTCAGCCATCGCTATCTGAACTTGCAAACAGGCAAAAAAAATTTTTTACACATCAAATAGCTGACGAGCTGATGCAGACCAAACTGTTTGAAATATTTAAGTTAATTACAGTAACACCAAAAATAAAGTTAACAATCACTGTACTCTCTCATAAGATTATTGTTAAATAATAATTGATAAGTGTACTTTAATTAAATACAATCCGAGTGTATTAAATATTTTTGGTAATAAACTAGTTTATAGATAAGGGATAATATATTTATTAAAAAATATTTTATAATTATCAATGAATAATAACATATATTTTGTTTGCTAGATTTATTATTATTTTTTTTCTCATATTTAATATGTATTAATTACAAGGTCTAAGAATTACTTGAATTCAAAATCACAGTCTTAGTTGAAGAAATTGACAGCAGAAAATACTATCTGTTCTCTATCCATATAATTTTTTTTGTTTTTGTTATTAATATACATACATAGCTCATCTCTGCGTGTGATACCTGATAAGTGTGTCTATTTACACAACATAAAAAATAATGTATAACATGCGTGTACACACTCGTTACATACATACATATTTTTAAAAAATCAAAAACTTTATTCACTCCATTTTGTTTTTTTTTTCTTTCTTTTGTGGTTTTTTTTTATAATTATGTACAATTATTAATTAACTTTTTTTCGATAATTATATCAATAATAATAGTAATAATAATAATAATTATAATTATATTAAATTGGGAGCAAACGCCCGCACACGATATGCACTTACTTGTGCGTAAATAATTATTACGCTCGTGTTAATTGTATAACAATATAATAAAATGTCAGTAACACGAGGTGTGCTATAGAATAATAACATCTTCAATTAATCACGACGTATTATTTATAATAATCTTTTTTTTTTCATTTATTTTATTTATTTATAAATCTAATTAAAAGCTAATAAAAATTTCATTGGCTCATTCTCATCATATAGACATTAATTTACATATTTTTTATTTTATTTTTTAAATTCTTTTACTCTGATAATAATTGCGTGTATAGAAACAATCAAAAAATACTAATCGTGATATATATTTTTACATACCGTTTATTAATTGATTTATTTTTTTGTTTTTTATTATTTATTTATTTTTTTTTGTGTCAAATTTATTTTAATTATTGTAAATTTAGGGTAAAAGCATTTAAAATAATAATTATAATTATTTTTATTTATCATAAAAATATTTTTTGGATTAATTATTGCATAATTATTCAATAAATAGACTGAGTTATAATTTGATTTTAAAATAAACTTGTTTTTTAAAAATTATTTTATTTTACAACTCGATAAAATTAATGCAGAAGTTATCAACATTTTTTATTACATTAAAAAAAAAGTTAAGTATTAAAATTACAACTGCTGATATTTCTCTGCATTAATGATTAATTGAGTTAATCAATTAATAAATATACAAAAAAATTTATTTATTTATTTAAAAAAAAATCAAAGGCAATCAACTAATGCCTTTACTTGGTAATTTGTTAAAAAATTTGTTTATTCATATACTTATATATATTTTTTTCTAATAGAAATTATTTTGGAATGTAATAAATTTTCTTCACATTCAAATCGTGAATAAAAAATAAAAATAATAAACATGAGTCTATCTATTAAACTAAAATATATTTATAATAATTAAAAATGATAAGTATTGTAAAACTTGTAGAGTAAAAGTATTATTTCTTTTGAGTTACGACATATGTACATCTAAAATAAACTATTTACACATTGGTAATAACAATTAAATTACATAAAACACACTAATTATTATTATTAATTTAACTACACATACTTCGGTAAGATCAAAGTAATTAATTATTATAAATAGATATTACGTTGATCGAGGGAGTATCTTTTAGTCCATTGTTCAATTGAATTTTTTTTTTACAATTCAAATTTAATTTATGATACCGAAGTCAGCCGACGTCTAATAATTTTTGGATTTTTTTTTAAAACGATAAATTACAAAAAAAAATATTCCAAAAAATTACACTTGTAGTTTTATTAATTTTCTACATGTGCATATTTTTAGTTTTTATTTTTTTGCAATTGATGTATTGAAAAAAAAAATCCGAAAATTGTTAATTGTCTGTTAACTTCAGGATCTTATTTAATTTTACATTTACTTATTTTTTAACGATTCTGAAAATAGCCGATGACTTAAAATTCAAGTGTTTTTAATTACAATGTCAATTGTCATCATAAAAATAAAAAAAAAAATACACCCAATAAATTTTTTTAAAATTCTGCCTGTCAATATTTATTTTGTTTATTGAAAATAAATAAAATTTTTTAATGTCTGCTATTTCAGGATCATTATTTTGACTTCTTTTTTTTTAATTAATTAATTTTTTTTTACTTCGTTAGTTAATTAGTTAGTTTCCTAATTATAACTCGGTGACTTTGGTTTACGTGGGAATTATTCGAATTAAAATTTAGCCGATTCAATATAAACATGGCACGTCATTTGATTCACGCAATAAATGTTATATATTTGTTTAAATAATAATTATCATTATATTATTTAAGTCTTCTGTACGATTGACATTAAAAAGAAGAGCTAAAAATAATAATAATAATAATAAAAATAAAAATAATAATTGTAATAAAATATATAATTAAAACGAAAGAAAAAAATGATAAATACGCTTAATGTTGCACATATTAATATGATAGACGCGAAACAATTTAATGTCTAACGTACTACATGTATATACATATATTTATGTATACATATATATATGCAGCATGCATGTAATGCAATACTGTAGTTGAAAAGGTGTTTTTTAGGCACCTGGAATGTTGTAATAATAATCTAACGTATTTATAATAATTGTAATAATAATAATAATAATAATAATAATAATAATAATAATGATTATTATTATGATAATAATAATTGAAGTAATTGTACATAATGACAATTATATTGATGACATTTATTTTAATTACCTTAATTATCTCTTGTCAAACGGTGATACAGGAAATTAATTGCTCATAAAGTTGACTGTACTGTAGCTGATCCCCACTAATTCTCCTCATTTTTATGCCTTTTTTTTCATGCTCCTCAAATTCACAAACCCGGAGTTCAATTTGTACTCCACCGGGATATTCGAGACTCAGACCACTGCCCTCAACTTCTTCGCGCGAAAATATAAAACCTTTTGGTGGAGCACGTGCGTCAATTATTTGTTTAACTCTGCCAAGAATAGCCTCGGAGTTAAGTCGACTTGATTCATTTGACAGAGTTACTTCAACTTCTGAAGGTATAGGTGAACTTAGAGGCCGACCGATTCCCCGTGTGATACTCGGCCGCGATGGATCACAAGGCTCGGATATTATGAAACTCGGTAGCGGGTTGTAGTGCGAGAGATTGTCTTCGAGAGAGTCAAGGGATGGTGAGGGAGAGAGCGGACAGCCGACTAAGGTCACTTGTCCACCCGAAACATCTGTTACTGATATTTGAGGTGGTACCTGTTTTAAATTCGTCATTGCTAATTATTTATTCGTCACTGACATTTTTATAATAAGTATAAGTGATACTTACTCTGGATATATCAACAGGATGTTCCTCTTGGATCATATCCAGTGCCGGACTGTTGCTCGGTGAATAACTTACTGGTGTTGTTGCTGGAGATCTGTGATGTCTCAATGGACTCAGATCCAAAGGCGCTGTTGGTGCTTGCGTTGGTGTTCCATGAACTATACTACCTGGTACTGTCGCAGTCGTTAATCCACTGAGTCCTGTGCAAATAAAATAAAAAAAATTACCCATAAGATTCTGACGGTTTGCAAAAACAAAAAAATTACCCTGAGTGATTGCCGCGACCCCTCGCTCATGAACGGGTGACCCGGGAATGCTTGCGGGACTGTGAGAAGGTGAGGCGAGTCTCTGGAGCTGCTGGTACTCCTGCTGCAAGGCTTGGATCCCTGGTCCTGGTGGACACGAACCCTCAGACGCCCTCCTGACCGGGGAGTACCTCTCGGTGGTGACATGTGCGCTTGGTTCTTTGTATGAATCTCTGCCGCCTGCTGTGAATTTTTATAAAAGTCACAAACAGCGGCTAATGACTTTCAATGTGATTGATGTGATCATACCAATCTATCCTGAGACCATAAACATTCATAACAAGCACTAGTACTCAAGAATAATAGCGACAAATAATACAAAAAGTGCTCAAATTACCAACTCCTGCAGCAGGATAGAGTGAGGTTTTCCTCAGGTGCAGGGGACGTGGAGGCAAATCCCTTAAGTGCGAAGGCAGCAATCTCGATGGTACGTACGCCCTATTCATCCTAGCTTCCACCTCCATGACCAGTTCCGGGTTTATAACTACATGCATTTGTAAACCAACCAACAGGGAAGAGGCATTGCAGTGCAGCCGGTACAATAAAACCATGCAAAATCAAATTAAAAAAAAAAAAAAAACCAAAAAAAAAAAACATAAAAATGAGGCATGAGACAAATAATGATGATGATGATGACCAATGCTACGATGACAATGATGACTCCGCTGCTAATACGGGTCATGATACATGATTGTAAAAAACACTGGTCGTTATTGACAGGTGGAGTGTAATGATAATAAAAATAATAATAAATGTACACGAGTAGGTGCTAAACGAGTTGCCACTAAAAATTCTGCGAGGTATAAACTAACTGGCATCCGATAATCCGATTAATAAATAACATTGACGGTTTTACGTAGATGTAGCTACATTTTAATTATTAACCAGGGACGTTTATATATATGTATATTTATATATATATATATAAATATTTGCTAACACAATCACATTGGTGCAGATGTTTAATGACTTGTATTAAATTGTGTACCTGGCCGTTGCATTACCGCCGTCAGTCCACTTCGTCTTCGACGATCGCTTCCACCCGACGAGCTTCCAGTACTGCCGCCATTGCTGTCGGGACTTCCGCTTACACTCAGCGTTTGCGAGCACTGTCCCAACGACGGACTACCGCTCTGTAAATAATAATAATTATTACTTACAATGTAGTGATAACAATGGAACTATAAACTTGTGAATGGATGATTGTTAGAAAAATAAAAAATATTGCGGTTTTTACAGATTGCAAGTGCTCTCTACTGCCTGGATGACTCCATCCTCCTTCTTCGGCGTTACCACTTCCGTGTTGTTGTTGATAAAATACGTGGAGATTTGCACCACCATCTGACGCTCTTCTTCCAAAAGTGCCTATTGTTATTTTTAAAAATATAATATTTGTATTCAATAAAAAATGTTTAAATAAAATAAAATAATTACTGGCTCCCATGACTGGCGGTGGTTTCAACAGATGCTGGTCTTTGATTTGGAAATTTTGCGGAGGTTGATGTTGTACAAGGGGAAGATTTAAGGGCAAATTCGTTTGTGGCAGCACCTGGCCGTCGGCATTGCAATGCATCATAGGCACAAGACCGAGAGGTGGATAACCCGGCGTATAACTTTGATAAGGATAAGGATAAGGCGATGGCGGCTGGTGTGCTGTATCACCAGGTCCGACAGTGTGTCTTCTTGTTGCGTGATACGGCACTTGTGTGCCCAACGGCAAACAAAGTCCTGCTCTCTCAGAGTCTGTTTCCGACTCCGATTCCCCGAATTTCTCCAACTGGTGAGCGCCATCGGGCATGTAATCGCCCGGGAGATTTTGTATACTCGGTAAACTCGACATCGTTGATTCAAGACGATCTGCCAGCAAATGATAAATTGCAGACACATGATCGAAGGCATTTCCTTGGATAGACTGCAGCAGCGTGTCCGCGCTGAGTCCTGGCAGTCTCAACATATTTTCTATCACTACTTGATTCAGTGGAAGAGGATGCGTAGGCTCGGGACTACACCTACAAATAATTCATTTTAAATAAATATAAATACTTACGCCTACAAAATATTAACTTATTTTTATCAAATATCTATCTCATATATAATAAATAAATACCCTCCAGGTTCAGGTTCCGTGACCCCATCACCGCCCATCCAAGGATGCGCGAGAATTTGCCTTATACTTAATCGTCGCTCAGGCTCCACCACCAGCATATGCCTTATCAACTTTTCACACTCTACAAAATAATAATTATTTTTATGACATATAACTTGAGCGCTAATGTGATAAGTGAGTAAAAAAATAAAGTAAATAAATCACCTGCTGACATGAAGAATGGTATTCTAAATTTTCCAGAAATCACGACAGATCTCAATGACTTCATTGTCGGGCCATCAAACGGCAACGCTCCACAAACCAGTACATATAAAACTACTCCTAAACTCTATCATGGATACGATTTAACGAAAACATAAATAAATAAATAAATCAATAGATAATTTTTTATAAATAATTATTAGACATACCCAAACATCTGAACTTGGTCCATCATAATGTTTTCCTTCAAATATTTCAGGCGCCGCATAAGGAGGGGACCCGCACCAAGTACTCAGAGGCATACCTGGTGTATACTCATTACTGAATCCAAAATCAGCAAGTTTTATGTTATTGTCTGCATCAAGTAATAGATTCTCAGCCTAGGATAAAAAAAAAATTATTAAAATGAATGAATATAATAAATAAATAAGGAATGAAAGAACCAACCTTAAGATCTCTATGAACTACACCATGTGTATGAAGATAATGAACCGCTAGGACAATTTGTTTGAAAATTCTTCTAGCTTCTGGCTCAGACATTCTGCCATTTCTCACAAGATGATCAAATATTTCACCACCTGGTGCGTACTCCGTTACCAAATATATCATCTTCTCTGTTTCCATTACCTGGTACAATCTTATAATATGAGGATGTCTCAGCCTTTTCATAATGTGGACTTCTCGAAATATTTTAGCCAGATTTTCCTCACTGAGCTTCGTCTTATCTATTATCTTAATGGCCACCTGTAACAATTAAAGTTATAAAAGTTTTTAAAAAATATTAATATGAGACTTACAAAATTCCATACGTGATTATTATTTTACAGGAATTAGAATTTAAAAAAAAAAGATATATATGTATATAAAATATTGTACTTTTTTTTATTTTTTTACAGAGATTCAAATGATTAGATAAAGAGATATTAATGAGAAGTAATTTAAATTTTTACTACAAACAATGTGATCCTGCCAATATTTACCCACTTAACAAAACTAATTTATAAATAAATATTTCATTAACAAACTAGGATAAGTAAATAATAAAAAAATATGGTGACAAATAATATAAAAGTATATTATTTTATTATTATTATTACTTCTAATTACCCACTAATATTAATAATCATGTGACGTAGACAAACAGTCGCGTAAAAATCTCCGAGTACTTCCGGTAACATTTACGTAGATTTCCATCATCATCATAATAATATAAATAAATAACGACTATAATAATAACAAACTTAAATAATGACAAATAATAAACATAATTAAATAATAAGCGTTAATTAGCGGTTGTAAAATAAAATATAAAAAAAGTAAATAGTAAAAAAAAAAATCCTGTGAAAAAAATTTATTTGGAGCAGGAATAAAAATAAGCGGATTATTGTGACAGTCAATTGTCAAAAATTTTTTGAACAATCAGGTGATTGATAAATAAATTTAAAAAATGATAATAATAAAATGTGACAGTTGAATAAAGAGTGAAAGGTTGATGGATTTTTATAACAGACAAACTCTCGTGATAGTACTCTAGATGTGAGTGAATTATGGACGATGATCCCGCGAGAAAAAATAAGGTCGTGTCTTACCTTGGATTTAGTAACGACATGTGTTGCCATTTTGACAACTGCGAAATTACCCTTGCCAATGGTTTTCTCCAATTCATAATAACCAACCCGTATAAGTTTATTAACGAAAAATTGCTGCGAAACCTCATTGTGCGACGTCGTCGCGGATGCCATTTTTTGATCACTTGACTCCTCTCCACTACCTCGACCCGTTGTCAATCACTTACTGACTAGTACTTTATTATTGCCACCAGAGGCGCTCTTTTACTCAGCAGTTACCGCTACCTGACGGACAATTCAATTTTCAGTGAATGCCATTTTTTAAATTCACGCGCGCTTTTTAAATATGATACTGAAATTAGCTGACGTTTAATAATTTTTTAAAATTGCACCTATAGTTTTTTAAATTTTCTACATGCGCATATTTTTTTTGTTTAAAATAAATTATTAAAAAAAATTCGAAAATTGTAAATTGTCTGCTAACTTCAGGATCATTTTCAAATTTAAAAACCCGCAGTAATTTAAAAATAATTATAGAATGTAAGTAATTATTTCATTCATATATTTTAATTATTAACTAGACAACATTTGATATTTACTTTTTATTATTGAAAAAAATTGCACATATACAATTTAAATTTGTTTATGTACTCATTAACCGACTACGATTGTTACTTAAAAATTGTTACAAACAGGTACAAAAACTACTCTACATTATTTATTTTTATTATAATTAATGCCTTATTTAACTTAACTTTAATAAACATTTAATTGTAATTGTTTATTTATGTGATTAATTGATGTAATTGAAAAGAATAATCAACTGGCAAGATTTAATTAATGCGATAAATTAAAAATTCGTTTTTTTTAAACTATTTTATACAAGTCTTGTTTCTGTACTTCAGAGATCGATGGATTTTAAATGAGACTAAATAAAATTCTGACGTTATTACAATTCGTTTCTTTTTTTTTTCTTTCTATCATTTAAATTATTATAACATAAACATCTACTCTATTTAGTACAAAAGTGAAAAAAGAAAAAATAAGAATTACTGATATATTTACAAAAAAAAAAACTATCTATACAGATCATTAATTATTAACGACATACATTTTATCGGTGTACATGTAAGATGAAAATAATGATAATTATTTTGTTAAAAAAAATGATAGTCAGCAATAATAATTAAGATTATAAAGAATCCATACAATTGGTCCCTTACTTATTGCTTTCATACAGACTTAGTATATTAACAAAATGAATAATTACCACCGCAAATATATTTATACAATATATTCATTTAGTTTTTAATTATATAAAAAAGATTTAAAAATTTAATATATAATATTTTAATATTTACTCATGTAAAATTATTATTGTTAATTTTTAATTAATAGATCAATTTAAGCTTACAATGGAATCAATTAATTACAACTGATTTAATATTCTTACCATCAATTAAATGGACAGCTTATGATCCAACTACAAGTACGTTACACGTTGTTTGTTTTTGTCCATAAATTATATACATTTAATGTACAAAATTATCTTACTATTAATAATACGTTACGGTGCTCTCGTTATTCGTCACAATAAACATCTTTAGTTTTTATTGAACAAGAGCTGTCGGGTACTGTGCCATCCCCAACAAAATGATAATAATTATTTTAAAATAATTATAAATGCACTCAAAATTAAATTTTTTGATATATCGCATTACTAATTCCAAAAGGACATATTTTTATAAACCCTTTTGGCCTTAGGGATCTTCTTAGAATCAAAAGGACGTATAATTTTTTTTTTTTTTATTACAAATCATTCTGAAGACTTATTCGAGAGCTCAAAATTTAAAAAATTTTGAAAACCAAAAGGGCATATAATTTGTCATGCGCCTTTTAGGCTTTCGAAATTTTTTTTTTTATTTTTAGCTTGAAAATAAGCTAAGAATTGGCAGTGAAAAAAAAAAAATTATACGAACTTTTGACTTTAGGGAATTTCCTAAAACCAAAGGATGTATAAAAATGTAAGTCCTCTTGGAATTAATAAAGTGATATTTGTCGATATAATTTTTTCACTATGAATCACAAATGCAACCGCTCAATAATTTAAACAGTTTTAAAAAAATTACAGGACATCCGCAGTTACTAAGACTCGGCGCAGTATTACAAACAAAATTATAATTATAATTATCAATTAATATTAATATACTCCGGACGCGTTACTCTATAAATCTAGATTTAGAGGTAATACACTATTCATATAAGTAATTACATACTTAAAAATAGAAAAAAAGTTATCACTACATATAATATTTAGTACTTAAAAAAACTAACTTATTGTATTAGACTTTTATTATTCGATTGTTTTGTTTCACTGGCCTGAGCACTCTTAATTCGACCAATTAAATTTTTTACTTCTAATTAAAGTTAAATACTTTAAAGATAATAAATTTTTTTTTTTTTATAACACTAAACAAAGTAAAAAAAACGTTATTTTTTCTCATTTTTCTCTCTTGTTAAATTAATAACTTTATACAATTTAGAATCATCATCGACAATATTTGACCCTTTGTACTTGTTTATCTGCGAGTCCTACACATAAAAAAAGGATTTTTTGGCGTGAAAAATTTTTACTTGTTCTAAAAAACTTTTTGCATTATGAATTGAAAACGAAAAATTTGTATTACGCCAAGAAATCCTTTTTTTCTGTGTACTATTTATTATTATTATTATTATTATTATACTTTAGGTATACACGAATAAGGAATATTGTTAATCCTATGATTTAGTTCAGTTGTTTTTTTTGTTTGTGTAAAAAAAAGTTATGTTACATCAGTCTGGTCAGTTAAGTGACCATCTATTGAGCTTAAGTTTTAAGTAGCGTATAAAAAAATCGAACTAATATTATTATTATTGTTATTATTACGGGCGTAATAATTGTTGATTATTATCAATTAGCAATATGTAAGCAGTAGCGGCGTATTAGTATTCAGTTTTAAAAAATTGTGTAATATATAAAATAATAATTTAAATAATAGCATATTTAAATTGGCAGTTATGATCAAAAATACACACACGACATTGAAACAGATGAATTGATTTACAGTGAAATGTTGTGGATATATGTATATATAGGTATATATATATATATATATACAAATATATGTACGTGGAAGAACATTTTGTGTGCGAACATATTAGTCTTGTTCTCTTTTAGTTCATTGCCCTCTTTCTCGGTCAAATTGACTCGGCTAAATCAATAGATTACGGTTATTAAACTGAAGGACACATTCGTTGACATCTAAACTTGCTTTACTCTCCCGGTCTCAAACTGTCAATGAACGCACTCGTTTTACAATATCTTAATTAAAAAATTGTTCATTTTCATTTTTACATAATTATTAACCAAGTAATTATAAACAATTTTTTTTTCTATCATTTTTCTATCTCTTCTTTACGCAATTAAGGGCATTCTCGGACAATGTCCCCCACTTTTTAAAAATATTGAATTACTTTTAACTGTCAGCTGTATTAAAATTTTCTTGATTGATTAAAAAATAATTGACATCAATTAGAAGTTAATCGAAATTTGGCAAGTAAATTTTAGCTCACAAAATTTGAAAATTCTAATTATAAAATTGACTAAGATTTTACTGATATTTACTCAACAAATTTTGTTTAATTACTAATTGATATCAACTGTAAGTCATTTTTTTTCAATTATTTAATTAAATTTTAATATGATGACAATTCAATCATTAAATATTTTTAAAAATTGAGGGGTATTGTCTGAGACTCACCTTAATTTCAAACAAATTTTTGTTCATGTAGAAAATCTTTCAAATTATATTTACACTTATTTAATATCGTAGAAAATGTTTCTCATACTATTATTATTATAATTAATCTTATTATTATTATTTTTTTTTTCCTGTGTATCAAAAATACACACAGCCTTTGTAGAAAAATATTAAACAATACCAAGTGCCTGAATAAAATTTTCTTTGCACTATGACTTCAAATCTGACTTTTTTTAAGATTTTGAGAGAAGAGCAGGGGAACGGGATCAAAATAAAAAAAAAATTTAAAAAAAATGTATATTTATAATAAAAAAAAAAAAAAAAAAGTATTTAAATCTAAGAGATCTATTCAATCTTGAGAAACGCGCCGTTCGCAGCTCCTGTTCTGACGAGTAGAGGCGTTTTCCTACGGGACGTCGCTACAGATTGATACACGTAATTTCCTTGAATTGTTCCAGTCAATGTCTTTTGTCTCTTGGCACTGGGACTCAATTCATACTCATATGGTTCCTCCTTGGTGATATTAAACTGCATATGAAGAGCTTCTTTGTTGTCCTCAATGTCTATTTCATCGTACAAATGTTCAGTGATGTCAATGTCACAATCTTGACTACTTTCATCATAACTATCAGTTACGGAATTAGCGGCGATATGTCCAAGTGATGGTTCATCATAAGTTGCATTTTCTTCAGCAGTTTCATCACCCGAACTCTCTGTTTCTTCCGATAAATCGTCACCGCCACTTCCTGCGTATTTCATTTCGCCTCTTTCGAGAAGTTCCAAGTGATCGGGATATATCATGGCCTTTTTTATCGCCAGTGGATCTTTTCGTGACCATTTTTGTACTTCCTCGTCCATTTTGGCTATTTTTTGTGGATTTATCGCCCATAAACAGCCTTTTCGCTGGTTACCATTTCCCGCTGGTTTTTCTATTTTTTCAAAACATTTATTCAATGATAAATTGTGCCTTACTGAATTTTTCCAACCATTTGGCGCAGTTTTGAAGTATGGAAAATGTTCACTAAAATAAATTTAAAAAATATGTATTTACTTGAATGATAATGTGATAAATATAAAATAATTACATTAAATAGAGAAAAAATAATGAGATTTATTTAATTAAATATTGTAGCAAGTAAATTTTTATTATATTTAGTAGTCGGACAAGAATATCATACAGAGGATTTGTAAACAAAGAAACATGCTCAACATTTCTCGGGGGACTGTACCCCGACAGTGCGCACCTGGTGCCGCTTAGGGCCCCCTTTACAAAATGGCAGGCAGGCAGCTCTGTACTACTATACTACTATACACTCGATCCCGAGCAGAGAATAAAGAAAGGACAATACTTTTCCCCCAGAACTGGCTCCCTTGTGCCCCCGAGTGAAGCGACCGCGTTTTTTTAACGTGCCCTACCCTTCTACTTCCTAAATTTATCTTTTATAACTCAAAGGTACTAAGTGGCTTTTTCCGATTAAATATTGTAATGATAAGCGTTAGATAAATATAGACATAAAAAAATAAAACTATAAGTAAACATTTTGGATAAAAAATGCTTACCACATGAAATTATATATTTCAGATACTGGCAGCGAGCCCGTCTGGCTGTTCTTCAATGCCATTGCGATAAGACAAGAGTAGGAGTAGGCTGGTTTTGGATAAGGTTTCTCATCGTACTCGGCAATATTGAGAGTAAAATCTTTGTCCCTTTTCAAGGCTGAGTTTCCAGTTGTACTCGGTGCTGTAATGTGTACGTTGTTATTGTATATTTTTCTTACATGATGTTGTGTCTGGCCATTGGGACTGTGCCGTACGAGTTTCAAATTTCCAAGTCTAATTTGAGCCAACGAATCAACTTTCTGGCCATTTGTTATTTTATTGATTGCCTGCGGGGGTAATGTTTTGATGGTTGATACTGTTTTAACATGAATCGGTTGCTGCTGCTGCTGCTGCTGCTGCTGCTGGTGATGATGATTATGCTGGGGCTGATGCTGCTGCTGTTGTAATTGTTGCTGTTGTTGCTGTTTCAATTTAATTGCCCTTGCGGCGTTCATCATCATAGTCGCATTCTCCTGTTCGTCTTCAGATTCTTCTTCCTCTTCGTCATCATCCTCGTCTTCCTCATCCTCCGTTTCGGTGATGTCATTCTCGTAATGCTCATTATCCGTTTCATTGCCAGTCTCGACATCATCATCAACTTCGACCTTTTCTTCTTTTATCTCATTCTTGATGGGAAATGAGAAATGTCGCCTTGCTTGCACGACTCCATTATTTATGATGTTATTATTATTGTTGATATTATTGTTGTTGTTATTATTGTTGTTATTATTACTACTACTACTGTTATTATTATTATTACTATTACTGTTGTTGTTGTTATTACTATTACTACTATTATTGTGTGGAGTTGGAGTTCGTGTAACCATGTGCGGCATCACAGAGTTTGGGTTCACCATTATCGATGCAACATCTCCACCGTTGAGGTCAAGGTTGAAATTACTATAAAAAAAATAAAACAATAAATTAGTGACGGAATACAAAAGAAAAAAAAATAAAGTTCAACAAAGTAAAATAATTATACGGTATTATGACTAAAAGAAATTATAATAAAATATTTATGTTGAATAGTAACTTTTGTTTATCAAAGCGGAAGTCGTTAAGAAACTCGTCAGGAACGTTAGTTCAGTGACCCGCCAGAGCTTAGAGAATCCACGAATTACGTCGCCAGGAGACGATCGATCGGCCACGTGGTTTTACGAACCGGGTCAGTAATTCTTCCGAATTTTTATTTTAATTTTCTTGTCATTTTTGTGTTTTATTATTTATTAAAATTTATATATTTATTTTTTTTTTTACTTCCCACATGTCGACATGCAGATGCGCTATAACTCACCTGTGAGAACTGTTGCTATTGCCGTTGAGCAGACTGGCCGATCCGAACCAGCTGTTCAAGTCACTTTGACATCCCACTGGATCATCGTCGAGTTCGAGCGGCGACAGATCGGTAAAATTGAACCCGAGTTCAGGGTGTCCACCAATAACACTGTCGACCTCGCATTTTATGTCAACATCAAGCATCTCCTGTAAGGATAGACTGTCCGCGCCAAGATAGTAATCCATTGTATTTGTGAGCCAAGGGTCCCTGACCGTTGGTCCCTGATCCAGCCCAGCGCTGTGTCTGCTCTCAGTATCCAACATTCACTCGTCTGTAACGATAAAATGACAGTCATCATAATCACAGTCGCAATTATAAATAAAAGTAGTAAAAAAAATAATAATAATAAAATAAACATTTAAATAGTCGGGTATTTCTGTAGCATTACAAAGTTGGTATAATAACCAAGACCCTGAAGAGACAAGACTATAAAGTCTCGGTGCTTATATAGTGACCTAAGAATATCTTGGGGATGGTAGAGGTATAGGGCAAGCTAGGTCTGGGATATAGTTTATCCATTGGGATAACGCTCTCGATGTCAGTGAACTGACGATAAAACGCTTTGCACTTATTCCTCGTTGTTGCTGTTTATGTATGTATATATAGACCGGGATTGGATTAATTCGACCCATGATGTTGTGTCTATCCGTGTTCAGCAGCACACTCTGAAAATCTAGCAACGCTACTTTCTTAGACACAAGGGCAATAGATTCTCATCCAGTGATAGTTGAAGTAGAAGTAGAAGAAGAAGAAGTGTAAGTACGCGTGACCTCGCGTTGCTGCTGCTGCTGCTATGTATACTCGCTGGCAGCACACAGCTTTACATTGTGCTAGAGAAGTACATAGAGGGTCTTGAACCCACGGAGGAGAGCCCCAGAGCTCGGCTCGTGGGTGTGACTGACTCATAGTACTATAGGCGATTTACTATAGAATGTGTGTGCGACGTAGTAGTTTCCCCCTGTGTGTAGTAAGCGTACTCCACTCGCCGAGTCACTCGACAAGTCTCTCAACTCTCTGTATACTCTCCTCCTTCTCTTAACTTCTTTCTCAATATATATCTTTTTACTTTTATACATACACATGTCTATATATATATTTATTTTATTTTTTTTCGATTCCACTCCTTCCATTCGACTTCTCGACTGGCACAACAACATAACACAACAGCGCAACGTGTTCACGACATAACGTGAACGTTGGGACGATACTATATGCTAAATAAACGACTTGACTGGATTCAATGAGTATCTACTACGCATACTAAATTATCAGCTGAAGAACTGACCCCGCACGTTCTTCTTGCCATTCTTTTAAACTCCATCCTCTACTGAACTTGCTCTCTTGTTATGTTCCCCCGATAATTCACCACTGACGCGGTCAATCAATCGATCCTATCCCGACAATTGACGGAGTCCGTGACAAAGAAATACGAGACCTTGAAATTAAACATATGAGGGGTATTTTTGGAGTCAGATATCATACAGTACATATAGATATTCAAGTAGAGGAAAATGTTTTTGTTCCCCTCTTCGTATCTATCAGTACAGCTTAACGTCAAACATATATGTTCCATCAACGGATAGGATATAATAAATTGGTGGAATTCAAGTGACTGACGATGGTAGAAGTGGTGGTTTTATTTCATCAGTTGTAAAAATTATGTCTTATATACATATGTATGTATAGATGTATATAAAAGTATAAATATATATGTCTTGCCAGAGTTGATGAATAAAAGGGGTCTCAGTCTGCGGCGCGCCAACATTTTTTTCCATCTCCCTCTTGTTCTTTACTTGCTCACTACTCGAGTACCAGCACTCTCGTTTAAAGCTATTTCTTTATCCATGTAGATTCAGTGTAGAGTGCATACGGCGCAACAAAACACGCGGTTTTACGAGACGGCGAGACTTGAATCGACCGAATGGACGAAAATAAAAATAAAACCTTTCAACGAGGGTCCCACATATGACAGAACGTCAAGGTTGCCGTTCAAACTTTCCCAAATACTACCGAGTGCTCTATCTTGACGGGTTAAAAGACCAGAGGTCCCAATCTATATCCAGGTCTCGAAAATCATCAAGTCAATCCCATCCCAAGTTATTCAAATTAAGTTTTTTATGTTTCAGCAGCACGCCGCGGTTACTATTATCACTATTATTATTACAATATTGATATAATAATAATATATGACGATGATAAATTTAATCGGTCGTTGAAACACGTGTTACCAGCGCGTTTCCATGAATCCCATGGCATATATTAATCTAAACGTAAGATCGAACTTGTTTTACGGTGCGTGCACCTTCGCTTACCGATTAAAAAAATGTATATTCTTATGTACTGTAGGATGATGTGATAGGTAGGGTCACGGTAGCTGCACGAGAGACATCGACGAGGTTGACTGTCTCCGACTAAAAGTTCCAGGGGCATGACGAACAGCGAACGACCTTGAAAAAAATTACTCCTGATGGGAAAGAGTAAATTTTATTTTAAATAAACTGAAACAGAGTAAGTATATATCGCACACGAGATCATCAACGAAGCAACATTACGTTTCCCCTTGTTGCTGCTATGCTGTCTTCCTCCACTTATTTTTATTTTTTATCCCTTGTGCAGCCGTAGTAATTAAAGACTATTATTTCGAATTGGGAATGGCTCAGTTATTAAAAAAAAATATATGTATAAATATATATATACAATGAAAAAAGAAAGGGAGGGGGTCAGACCCTAGAATAAATTTAAAAGAATTTCTTTCGTTTCCGGGATCTCGGGTCTTTTTTCATCTAGTTCAGGGCTTCCAAGAAGTCCGGGTCTATGGGTCCGTCCTTGAAACTCTTGGAAAGCCTAAAACTAAATCCTCAAAGCTCGCCGCGTTGACAATGTGATGGCGATGAAGAGCTGGACAGCACCAGAGCATAAAGCACATGTAAAGTTCGCGATGCGACGTACTTGACGTGGACAAAAAATAAAACAGCATATATAATATTAAAGTGTGTAGAGTAGTCCGAGACGAGCAGAGTGCCATTGATGGAGGAGACCACGATACGAGGAGGGTTTTTGTAAATACTCAGCAGAGCAGCAGCCGACCAGTATCTTTCTTTCCTTCTTCATGTACCAGTGTCTCTCTCTGGGTCTTTCATCTGTCCATCTTATCTTTCATTAGCTCTCTTTATTCCGCTCGTTGGTTGGTTGGCTCGCTCGCTGGTTCGTGGCGAGAGGGATCACAGCAGAAACCGCCCGACGGTTTTCTTTGTGATCACCGAGAGCAGAGAACCGGTTTTCATTTGGTTCCGTGGGCCTTACGATGTAAACTGAACCGCGAAGTGGGTCTCTCTTGCCGTATTTTTATCGATCCTCGTAACACCAATGTGCCAAATTCCATCAAAGATTCAATTTTCAAGATCCCTACAACTCCAATATACTTATAAATATATATACTCATTTCGATCATCGTAAATATTAATATATAATTTTATTATTACTTCAGTGCGAGCAAAAGGCTTCCTGTGATAATATAAAAGCTTCATGTTTTACCCTGCAACCTTCAATCGTTCGTGCTAAATAATACAATCGAGGTCTCATGATGATCCGATTGCCACGCAATTTTGGGTTTCGTGACTGAAAGAAAGGCCGAAGAGGGGAGGGGGCTACAAACGAAAAAAAGACCGGGACATTTGCAAATACCTGAGAGAACACCGGGCCTTCTTGGTGGACGAGGGGAAAAGCGGAGGCTAAAGGTGGTACAAAATTGAACGTTCCTTTGTTCGTAGCTGCCATTAGCCAGGTAAACCAAGGAACTCATACTTTATATATATCAAGTAAAAAACGACTCTTCGTGGACAGGTGCGACGGAAGGAAAAATTTTCCAGTCTAACGGGCAACGATATCGAGTTCCTCGGACACAGTAGACCCAGCCGTCACTTTAAGAGTCAAGTGACATGACTCAAATGACGGACGAAAAATTAAGAGTGAACTCATCTGCTAAATTTAGATCTTGTTTTATTATGTTATTTTTTACTATATAGCATAGCATACTTGATATTTTTTGTTTAAAGTCAAGTATGGTTAATTGAGTTTGAGAAAACTCAGTAAAGCATAAAAGACTTTTATAGACTTTATGGAGTTTTGAGAAACGGAAGTGATGGCAGGGCAGCGCGGACTAAACAGAGGTGGTCTCACCTATCACTCGGTAGTTTTACGAGCCGGCACGCGAAGACTCTTTCCGCTTTTTAATATTCCTTCCAAGATCATTCCACTCCTTTTTCTACTCTGTTATTTTACAACTTTTTTCCCTTGAGTTATTTTTATCTTTCTCTTTATCATTTATTTAACTCTAAGATCTGCTACGAAACAAAGGGCATTATTTTCAGGTAGAAGTTCAACCAGTTTTTTTTTTTTTTACATGAAAAGCGTAAATTTTACAACGCGGGGTGTATTTAGGACCGAGCAGCAGGTAGAAAAGTCTATTGTTATTTAGGGAAAAGTTTTTTTTTAAGCATGAATCACAGCAGAGAAACTTTTCCGATTGTCATTCAATAGTGGAATAAGAAAACTACCTGGAGTAAAGTGAGGTAGGTTTAGGTCCAGCATATAATTATAATTTACAATACTACGGCTCGCAGATACTTAAAAATATTCTTTGGCTTAAAGACTAATATTTCGATTTGAAAAATTACTGAGTCAGCCTGTACTTTGCCTATGTAACCTAGCAGCTAATACCGAGCTGAGGATTCTGTCCACGTTTTGAAAGAGAAACTAGTCAAGATATACTAGGCAGAATACATTTTATACAGTATACCTACCTCAAGGGTCTTCACTAAATATTTCATTTCATTCTCCAAACAATATTCATGGTCAAATATTTTTCTTTCTTTATTTTTTTGTTCAAAAACATGCGGGCGTTCGCATTCAGAATAGCTATTAAGTTTAACTTCCTTTATATAAAACTACGCTAGCATATTTTTTTCAAATTCAAACAATAATTTATTTTAAAATTTAAATAAAATATACAGAAAAATGTTTAAAAAATTTGAATAATAAATATTATTTATATTTAAAGTTGTCTATACAAACATCTAGATAAAATTTTGTATAAAATCAAGTGAGAAATATAAAAAAAAAAGTAAATAACATAAAGGAAATTTACATTGAAACGAAAGGAGATTGAAATATTTAGCTCCTGGACCAAACGACGGGATCTCTTTCCGGGGCGGTGAGTTCATACCCCTCGTCGTCTCGTTTCGCGAAGTATCGATCTGATATTCCCTACTACTATCGCCACTACCCTGTGAAGAAACATCGGGGGCTCGAATGAGTAAGAGAGCGAGTTACTAAAGGGAGAGAAACGGGAATAGAAGCGGGGAGTGCAAAATTTCTACCCCTGTGTGCAGCCGCTTGCGCGAAACAGTCTGCACCCTTGTATGTCTCTTCACCCCGTCTCTTATTCTCCTACGGCCACTCTCAAGGATGGAATAAAGGGGAAGTATCTGCACACATATCTGCAATAATATATACATATATATACACGTACAAATATATATACATCATCAACATACACGCGAAACCCCTTGAAGGGGTTGCAGAGAGAAAATATATATACTAGGGGACGAGTGGATGCTTAGCATCGAAAAAACTTTTTCGATGAACGTTTTCAAACGTAATCGACGCCCTAGTAATTGTCTTTTCCTTTAGCTACGTGTTTCTCATTTATTATTTATGAAATAATATTTCGACTGTCACCTCAACTATAAATCAATAAAATACTTTTATTATTAGAGATAGTAATTAATTATTCATTACTATCATTATTATTATTACTATCAGTATTACGATTTATGGCGACTATTTATACTGCGAATAACTACGAGGTGGATTTAAATTAAATAACGAGAAGGCTTTAAATAAATTTGTTGTTAATTAAATTTATCAAGATAGCAAATAAAAGCGATCGAAAGTTTAGCAATGCGTGGGGACACGAGAAAGGAAGACGAGGAATAGATCGCCGAGAGCTCGCTGTCTTAATATATATATATATATATATATATATATATATATATATATATATATATATATATATATATATATATATATATATGTAGGGGGGAATTTTATGTTTTTTTATTTCATTTGTCCCTACATTACGTAATCATCAACTTCTTTAAAACTAACGGTTTAACTTTGTAATCAATTTTTGATTATCGTATCATCCGTAAATTTTATTATTCCTCCGCTCTAATTTTATTAGTTAATTTATTTAAATTAGAAATTTTATTGCGAGTTTTGCTGAGAGGAAGCCTGATTTTTTTTTTTTTTTAAATAAATTCAGACATTCTAATATCCACATTGTCCTTGTGAATTAACTAATGACTCTCTCGGCGGTTTTTTGTTGTGACCTCGGCGAGATTTGGCGCGCCGTTAGAAAATGTATAAATTCAAATGGTGAAAGTAACATTTTAAATATTTAATTCATAAAAAATATTTATACTTTAAATGTTATACAAATTTTATAGTCAGTAAAAAAATAAAAATTAAAATTCATTGAGAATAAATAATTAATAAAATTACCAAGGACGAAAAAAATTCGAGCAGAGAAATGTGTTATACAAATGCGGAAGTTCCAGGAAATATATAAAGTAATAAAAAAAAAAAAAAAAAGTAAAAGGAAAAAAAAATACATACGAATGTATAAATGTATGAAGCGATAGCCGAGGGATGAGGGGAAGTTATTTTGGTCAAAGGGGATCTGGCCCCGAAGGATATTTCCTGCGGTGTACATATGGCGTAGGGGTCTGGTTGTGCTCACAGGACCGGGACCGAGAAGCAAGAGGGGAAGGTTTTAAGTTCCCAGAATGTTCTCACGGTCAAAAGTTTTCCCGCCTTCTCATTTATGCCGTTCTAGTATTAAAAAAAAAAAAATGGCATTAAAAAAATATTTTAAACAATCACTGTAATTTAATTGGTTTAAATACTTAACACTGTTTTCTACGAACTGAATAATTTGTTACTAGCATTATTATTTTTTAGCATTTTTTCCAACAATTCTTATAATAACTCGAGGTATTTAACTAGCTGCTATTCAGACGTCGATTAAAGAAATTTAATCATGTGTTATTGGGTCTCAAGTTTGTCTTGTTTTAAATAATCTTCTGTGTCAACTTTGCTAACCGGCGGAAGTACTGTACGAAGAAAATCGATATTTAATAGTTAACGACTTATTTATACGTTCCAGCGAGTCATTTGATCTTAGCCCTAGTAAGTATAGTCGATGAGAACATCCGCCGTTTGCTTTTAAGTATGCTGATAAAAAAACTCAAGCACGTGCTTGTAGTAAAACAGTTAAATATTTCTCTTATCGATTAATCATTCAACATATTCAGCACAGCCACAAATTTAAAACAAATATAAGGCAACTAAAAAAATATTAATAGAGAACGGGAAAAAAAATATTATAAAGTAAAATAAAAAAATAAAAAAATGATAATAATAATAATGATAAAATAAAAAAAAACATCTCAGGGTTAAATTTAATTCGAGATGAAGAGAAAGGAAGCAACGGTTTCCCGCTTAAAAATTGCCCTGCCCCGCGAGATCTCGCGGCTCACAAGGGACTCGACGATCCGCAGAGGAAATGGAGAAATAAAAAAAATTAAAAAAATATTAAGTCAAAATTCTTTAGATGTTTCCTGCCGTCAAGGCGCGAACAGAGATGGTTGTCAACCGGTCGTCATGACTACACGAGATCATAGACCTTGACAATCATCAGAATATATTCCCGCCGGAATTTTTTACTCCCGGTTATTTTTTTATTTTTTTTTATTCATCATTTCCACACGTTGTGTCGTGAGAGACAAAGACATGATACGAGACGAGCACTGTGTGGAATTTAGAGGTTCGTTGCCGCGCAAACTTGACGTTCACTATAAATTTTTCACCAGTTCTCCAATACATCACTTAATCGAAGCATGCATGCCGATATATTTTCGGTTAAATAAATAATTCACGAGGTAGCAACACTAGGCGTTTCCTCGGGCACAAATAATAATAATAAAAATAAATGAATAAAAAAATAAAAAATAATCACTTGATTAAAACGGGCAGTCGTTGATTTTTACCAAAAACTCGGTTACAAGGAGCACAAGCAGAAACACCCGCCTTTATTTTTATCGTCCACTTAATAAAAATGTAAACAAATGAATAATAATTTATAATAGATATGACATTAATAACCTACCGTAGTATATAACAATTAATAATTAATGTCGTTGTATTTATAATTTATGAAAACGTCACTTTCACTTGTTAAATATATATATCTATATAAATTATATGTGAAAATAACGTGGTTTTTTTCGGCAGCAGCGATCATGTATAAACGGATCACCAACACAGGGTCCCCTTCACGGAACTGAAGTAACGTTGACGGTCTCGACTCGTGAACAAAGACCACGCACGATTTCAAATCTCACGACGTTCATTCGTTAAGCAACGTCACGTGGTCTTCCCGCCTATTCAGTATTGGCGGGCAATGAAATAGGGTGCGGAGGATGCTTTTAAATGATTACACTTGATAAAAATTTTATATTTAATCAACATTAAATACTTGGAAAAGTCGTCTTGTGATTTAAAAAAATTTAATTACATTTTTAAAACATAGTTTTTAAATTTAGTACTGATTTAAAACCGGCTTGCTACCACTGTAAGACAGTTTACTCAAGTAAATAAACGGTGGCTCCGCCGGGGTCGAGACTCTATTCCCCTACCTTCCCCACACATAAAATGGCCGAGTCCTATTCAACATTTGTAAATCACTATTTTAATTATTAATTACATTTTATTTTGTCAGCTAATTATTTTATATATCATTTTATTTATATTTTTTTTTTTATAGAGCTAATTATTTTCACAACTTGCCGGTTTTTAAACTTTTAAATGTGACAGATATTCGAGTAGATTAGTGGACGAGTCCATTATTTCGCTCGAGGTAGGGACGGTTGGAGCAAAAAAAAAGAGTGGGGAAAGTCTACGGGGATATAAATTTAAGCGGAGGTAGGGATACTATACTCCGTTAAGAATGAATTGTTATGATTGTACGATGTGTGTACAATTATCGTGGTAATATTACACTTACTCATTAAATATATTTCATGATATAACACTCAGATGATTTCTTCTACGAATAACACGATAGTATTTCATTCGCAGCACTTGCACGTGTTTTATTTATTATATCATAATTATTATCATTTTTTTTTTTTATACTTTTCACCACGAAATCCCATAATTTTTAAATTATTTTTCAACTCTGGGTCTTAGTGCAAAAAGTTTTATTTGTGTAAATATAATTTTTCAAAAATATATATATTTTTCTTTTTTCCATGATTATTGTAGACTTCACTTGTCTCATTTTAACGTATTAGCAGAAAAAAAACAATAACTTTATAACATTCGTAAAATATTATTATATAATCAAATAAATAAACAATTAGTAAATATTTTCTTTCGTTTCTTTTAAATCCACTAGCTGAGTATTGCACTAGACAGTTGCGGTATTCCATTCACTCGATTATCTTTGGTATTTAAATTCATTTGCGATCCTCTTCTAGTATTTCATTTCATTAAATTACAATTATTGTATTGTATGGCACTGATCCAGTTTATTTATGAAACTGCTTGAATTTTTTTTAATTATCAGAATGTAAATATTCTCAAGTGGATATTTAACAGCAACGTTTTTTTTCTTATCAACAAAAAATTAATATAAATTGCACTTTTTTCTTCAGCATATCTTGGATATTAAATATGTTGAGGTTTTTAAATTATGACTGATCAAACATTTGCCACTGCTGGAATAATATCCATGTAAATTTCAATTCCACGTAGAAAAACGTCTTTATTAAGATATTCATTGTGATCGTGGAGTAATATCGGAGTATTGTTCATTGGTGAGAAACAAATAGCTGGTAAACCGATCTATCAGACATAAAAATATTATAAATTTTATTAATTAATTACTGAAAAAAGTTACCCTGATAGCCACACCTTGCTCAGCAAGTTCTGCAGTAAAACATTTTCGGTTAACTTAACGACAAGTTTTTGGCAAGCCTTGACTGGATAATGCGTACAAGTTGATGCAAATCAACTACCATCATCTGAATGTCATTTTACAGAAAAACTTGCCGTCAATTTCAAGTGAAACTTTCAATAAACTTAACGTCATTATCTGACAGTAACACTTGAAGTAAATTTAAGTTCAAGTTACAGACAATCTACTGTCAATTTAACCGTGACTGTTTGCTCTCCATTTGCCTTTAAGTTGGCTTCAGAATACGGCCGTAGTTTTAAGTTAACTTGCGGGTATGGTGGCTATCAGGATTATTTTAAAAAAAAAATATTTACCCCGCGTATGTAGCGACTATCGGTACCACCAGGAAAGATACCGATTTGTATTTTCATTCCACGTTTATCAATTGCATTTTTAAATGCCAACCAAAATGGATTGCTGTCATCGAGTTTGGTACTTCTAATTTTAGGATTTTTCTGTTCATACTCAATAGAAACTCCTTCACCTGCTTCGCGGCACCAACTTAAAATAGTTTTCTCGAATTCTGCATGATCGACAGTCGGTGGTATGCGAACATCAAACACGGCTGTTAACTTTTCAGGAATTACATTCGCTTGTACGCCGCCCTGTAATTTAAAATTACCATCGATTATAAAAATTTATATTTATTTAAATTTTCAAATAAATGATCATATGAATAAAAAAAGAATAAATAAAGAATTAAGATAGTCGAAAATAAGTTTTAAAATTAATTTTTATATACTTACAACTTAGACATCCTGAGTACAGACATAAAGCGAAAGTTTAAAATTATAAGTTAGTAATAATGATGAAATTAATGGAGTGATTAGTTAAATTATAAGTATTTTAATTATACTTACTTGAAGCTTGGTAAGATTGACCGACAAAACATCTCCTGGCATATAATTTCCAGCATCAAGTTTAGCTTTTTGGTCAGCTCTGAGATCCATGAACCGATCAATAATAACTCGAAGCTTTTCACCGGCTGTGTTGGGAAGCAGCAAAGAACCATGACCTGGATGACCTGAACAAATGACTTTTACATGCCAAATAGATCTCTCCCCATTGAACATATAGAAAGTATCATCAGGTGATGCAACTCCTTCATCGAAAGCAAAGCCAACGTTCAAAGCTTTGAAGTCTGCGGTGTTTACAAATGCCTCCATACCAAGAACTCCGCCAATCTCTTCGTCAGGAACAAACGACATGTGGATCGTGCGTTTGAAACGGAGTCCATTCATCTTCATGCGTCTTACTGCTTCGATGTACTGAATGCCAACGCACTTCATATCTTGGGAGCCACGAGCATAAATATTTCCTTTTTCATCCATCTCCGCGCTGAATGGAGGATAAATCCACTGGTCCTAAAAGTTATATAAATTTTGAATTTGAATAATTGCTGG
Organism: Microplitis deprimator; assembly: GCA_964016945.1. NCBI lineage: Eukaryota > Metazoa > Arthropoda > Insecta > Hymenoptera > Braconidae > Microplitis > Microplitis deprimator. The sequence goes on along the minus strand of OZ024710.1, from coordinate 2,676,773 downwards.
TGTAATTATTAAAAATACTTACAGCAAAGACAGGGACTACATCCATGTGACTGTTGAGCAACACCGCTGGTACCGAAGGATCAGTGCCTACCCAGGTGATGACAACAATCGGCTTTCCTTTGTAATGCTCATAGACCTTGACAGGCAGTTCCAAACTTTGTGCTTGACGACGTAAAAACGCAACACAATCATCTGGAATATTTAAAACACCAGTTAGTTGCTGACCTAAATTATTTAATTACCGTGTTATCATTTTTAATCAACAGTACGATGACATTATTTAAATATCAGGCAAACATTTGCAGTATTATCAAATCAAATCACAGTATAATTAATTTGTAACACTAAGAGAATTATCATAAATCTTGATAATTTACGACAACTCAGAAGATGAATGACAAAACAATGCTGGGATTAAACAACGCAGCAACACCGATAGAAAATTCTAATTTTTCACTAAAATAATTATCTTATCACAACCCAGATTTCTCATCTCTATGGCACATTATACTAGATAATAAACAATATAATTAAGGTTTTAAATCTATCAATACTTGAAAAACTAACGTTGGCGTCTTCCAAAAACACCCATACAGACTCAGCATCTTTGTCACCAAAATATCTAACAAATAATAACTCAATAAATTATGAAAATTACCTGAAACTGATACCAACACATACAAATTACTTATAAAATAAATAATAAACAATTTAAATATAACAATGACAATTAAATCCGAGATTAAAAGAAAGCCAGGGCGGGGCTGCGACAATGGCTGGACGATAGCGTCTCTGACGCGACGTGCGTCCACGCTCGCGTCATTTATTTAACCCAAACAAATTCAATTATTTAAATTTTAAAATTAACAACGAAACTGACAACATTTAATTAATAATAAATTACCTCGAGCATGTTAACACAGAGTTATTATTTAAAACAAATTTATCTAAAAGACGCGTCGCTATGCAGCGACTCACGCGGCGTTACTTACATCCAAGACGCTTTTATAATTCACTTAAAAATTTATTTACCCACTAAAATATTTAAAAATAAACATTTTTTATTATTTAAAACAGCTGAGAGAATGTTAATTAAAATAATGAATAAACTTACCGTAATTAATATTTGGTTGAACAGAAGGGATCCGCAAATACTCGCGGAAATTCTCTACAGCTGTTTCGTCCAGCTGAGTCTGAGACGGCGAGGACATCACGATATATGGTGTGGTTATGGCGCTTGCGTATGTGTATTACTTTTAAAATGTGCGTGTACAATATTGTGCTCTGTGCTATCTAAATATACATGTATATAAATATATGGTGTGTGTACGTAAGACGTAAGAGAATATATCACGACTCACGGTGGTTGCTACCCTGGACTTCTGTTTGCTTGAACCTGTCACTTTTCTTTACATTTACAAACTATACTGTGTTGCTACTCTCGAGTCGTTGCGTGCTGTAGCAACGAGTCGGGTGTCCTGTGTGTTGTGGATGCGGACGCGTGATACCTCTTGTGTTTTGTCCACTCAGGAAAGCCAACTTTACACTCGTTACCCAATCAAATAATTCAAATTTAAATGCGCGCGGATGTGCGCGCGCATTATTGTTTAAGTGCAACGACTGGGATTGAATTAATTTCTTATTATATTTATAATTATGAGTTACTATTTTTAATAAATATGATAATTCAAATATTTTATAATTGATTTTGATAAAAGTTTAAATCATAGTTCTGTTTAAATAAAATAATTCATTTCCGTTTGGTGAATTCATTTTTTAAATTTTAATCTTTCAATGGCTGCATTTATGGGATAAATTGAAAAATTACTACTCGTATAAGTGAAGATTTAAATTGTAAGCTATTATGTATTTATTGTTGGGAATTTTCCACTGGTTTTAAATTCAAATATTGTAAATTTTTTTTATGTATTTGTTCAATTATCTAATCAATTTTGTTTACTTAATTGTGAATGTGTTTTTTAAACTACACATGATTGCAGGCAACTAAATTTAAGTTGATTAACTTTGACATATTGATATTTTTATCGTGCATAACTTTAAAAGATAACATGGTTTTTTAATAAACAAAAATATTTCTAATTTTATATGATTCTGAAGTTAGCAGACAATTAACAATTTTCGAATTTTTTTTTCGACAATTTAATTTAAAAAAAAAAGAAAATAAAAATATGCACATGTAGAAAATTTAAAAAACTGTAGGTGCATTTTTTTTTATTTATCGGTTTTAAAAAAATCTAAAAATTATCAGACATCAGCTAATTTAGAGTCATTAATTATTTGAAATATTTACCTTGCAAATAAAATTACAAACTTGAGTATTTGATAAAATAAATAGATAAGAAGAGGAATTTTAAAAGATAAAATACTTTTTAATTAATCTTTTAATTCGTAAAATGTATTTCGATTTATTAAATTTAATATAATATGTATGCCTAAATAATGAGCTCTTTACACATTTTATGGTATTGTTATATGTAATACAGCGTTATATTATAGAATAACTTGATTACATTAATCATAATTCATTAATTAATTATATTATTAATTCGATTTTTAAAAAATCGTATTAATTTAATTATTTATACAATATAACACATATTTAAAATCGTAATAATTACTAAAATCTAGGCACGTATATATATAACGGCAAATTTAAAATAAAAGTTATATATATATTTATACCACTTATTATTTATAATATTTATAATTATTTATTTACCCACTAATTATTTACAACACCGAAATATATCGTTTTATAATTTTTATCTTAATATATAATAATAATAATAACGTTGCCTTTAATTTATTATTTATTTTTTATATTATTTATAATAATAATAATAATAATAATTATTAAAATAGTAATTAATACAGCGAAAAAATATAAAAGCGTTGTAACAAATAATTAAATATAAAAAAAATATATTTTAATGATAATGTATAAAAAAAATTATTATTTTTGTTAATTAGTCACGCATGTAATTGTTAGTTTTTGTTCAACTTGCTCTTTACTTAAACCATTAATACTTGAATCCATATTTATTTTTAAATACACACTTTGTTAGTTCTCTTTTAGTACAATAATTATTATTTTTATTTACAGAATTGAGTTATCAATTTCTATAATTTTTATCACTTGACGTTACTTTATTGTTGATCTTTTTAATAAACGTCTCCTAGTTTTTCTTTATTACTTTTATTACAATAACAATAATAATAATAATAGTAATAATAATAATTATTAGTTATTAATTAGCAATAAAAAAAATAAACGGGATAATTGTCAAAAATATATGTCTATGCGTACAAAAAATAGTGGCATCAGCCTTCTTTGCGTTGCATATTTTCAGAGCATTTATCATTTTATAATTTATAATTTTTAAGTTGTAACACATGGACATTTTTTATCATTTATTTACTTATTCTTTTGGTCTTGAGCGTTAATGATAAACGGCATATCAATAACTTTTTTTTTTGTTACATTTTTAATTTTGGCGCTAAAAATTTAAATTAAAATCAACTTATGCAAAAGCCTTTAATACCAGATAATAAATTATAGATTTTTAGTTTGTTATAATTAAATGTTAATTGAAATTAAAAAAAATATAAAAATAATATGCAATAATGATAATAATAATAAAGTGTATCAACAGAATATCTCTCAGAGTTATAAGAGAAGGTGAAAAATTGCACCGCGGGCCTATGTTTTAATTTACTATTATCCGTTAACTTGAATAGAATAAAAGATTCATGACTGTAATATTACAATTGTATTATTTCTTCTTTTTTTTTATATACTTTTCATTTATCATTATTCTTATTATTCTATGACGCGAGAATGCCTTCTCGGAATATCAATAATTAATAATAATAATAATAAAAATTATTATTTACAGTCACACTGAAAAGATTGCTGAAATAAACATTTTATAATTAATAATTCTTTTTTTTTATTACACTAATTACAGCTAAATTTATTATAGTGAGAAAAAACAATTATTTAATGAGCATTCAGCAGTCTTCTCATTCCACTGGTAATTTTATTTATATTAACACGACATCTATTACTTACTATCTATTAAATTTTTTTTATTAAAAGTTTAAATTGTAATTATCATATTTATTATTATTATTTTAAATATATAATTTATTTTTATAAACAGATACCGAGTGATATACATTTGTAGTACTTAAATATCTGTATCAAGTGACTTGTAAGTCGTTGTATAATAATGTACTCAATAAATACATTATTTATTTTTAAATAATAAATTTTATTTTAAAATATTGATAAACGAACAGCCTAAATAAATTTAATTAAACAATAATACAAGCTAATGAGAGAGTACGCGTATATATTATAGCCGTTTATCAATTTTGAACTCAATGGAAAAAAATAAAATAAAATAAAAAATAAACATTAATTTGAAAATTTATACATTTAATTTTTTAAATACAGAGCACTCTTTATAATACTCTTATTAACTTATTAAACCGTTAAATCCGAACATTAATATTATCTTAAACTATATATATTTACACATGTACATATTAATTACATACTATAAAGCTTTTTTGTTGTGTAATTATTATTTGCGCTACTGTAATGTAATGTACTGTAATAATACAACCGTAATATTGGATTTAAATTTATTGTATGGCTAATAAGATATTATTATTATTTTTAAATATATCTGCACCTATTACATTGTATGTAAATATTAATAAATGTTATAATTTACTGCCCTAGTAATATTTTAAATTTAAGTGATGTTTTAAATTTTGGACGCTTGTTCATATCATCTATTAATTTTATTTATTAAACATTCATTACTCCAACTATCGCAGTTTGCTTTTTTTTTTTTTTTATTTCATTTTTTGTTCGATTGACGTTTGTACTCGCACACATGACTTGCGCCCTATGTACGTCTGGAATTTATTCATTTATTTATATATCTTTTTTTTTCTTTTTTTTTTTTTTTATTTATTTTCAATTATCGTTTCATCTTTTTACCATTTTTTTTATTTTTCTTTTTTTTTTTAATTTACTAGCGCTTTTATGTAACAAATATATTCTCTGTTTATCATTTGATGATATACAAATAAAAAATATAAAATGTTAATTAATAACTAATAATTATAAATTAATTATAATAAACACTTTAATAATTAAATTTTTTTTTTTTAAATATAATTATTTTATAATAATAAAACTCTACCAAAGCGGGCAAGAATACACGCGACTCAATAAAAGTGATCAATATAACTGAAATATTTAGACTTTTTAAAAAAGCAAAAAAAAATAAAAAATAAACATTTGATTTTAATTTTGAAAATTAATCCAACATATATTTATTAATAATTATTATCAATTAATTAGAGAGAATTTTACAATGAAATATAAAATATAGACAACTTTGAAAATAATTATCACACTGCTAGTACATTATTTACCATAAATTAACAATTACTTTACTCTATAATATTTTAATTAATATTTATAATTAACTAGCAGTGTAATTAATAACTTATCTTAACGCTTTTATCATTCACTGTTTAGTTTCTCCAAGTCTACAGCTACTGTTAATTATATCTATATATATATACTTTAATTCAATAATAATAATAATAATATATATATAATATTACGAAACCTTAGATTAATTATTTACATTCCGGATGACAATATGAGTGATTGTTAACACCACCATATTTTTTTTTTATCATTAATAGTAACATATGTTTATGATTACAGATAGTTTAGTCTCAACAAAAACTTGTTACAGTTTGACCTCATGTAAGATTATTTAAAATCATTGTATTACCACAGCGTTATCAAAATTCAACTGTACATTACATTGTGACTTCTGTTTTAACAGATTTTTCTTTCTTCTTATATAAAATTATTCTGGACACCGCAAGTTTTTAGTATAAAAAAAGATAGTACGTTATAATTATATTATATCCTTGAATTACTGATATCTTTTTTAAATTTTACCGCTAATGCAAATAATCGTTTTTCAAACGAATGTTAAATCAAAAATTTCAAATTAAATATATTATGTCAAATGCATGTTTTTAAATTTTTTCTTCTCGTCCAAATTCATTTGTTTGGGAAAAAAAAATTATTTGATTGTTTTTTTTTTATTAAAAGCTTAGGCCGCGAACTAAACACCAGAAATTATTGAGTAGCCGTAAATTATATGGAGAGTTTAGAGTTTAGTTAGCAATTATGTCCTGGGCGCAGGTGGAGGATGAATGTAATAAGGCTGCGAAGGTTGCGGTGTTGCGGGAAAGCCAGACGGTAACGTTAGTGGTGGCGGCGGAGGTGTCGCGACGGGAAATCGTTGGGTAGGTGCGGGTGGACTAGCAGTCGGGATAAATTGTGGAGGGTACGGATTCGAACCTGGTGGGGCTTGTGGCACGAGAAATTGTGGTGGTACCGGCTTACCGACTGATGAAAGTGTTGCCGTTGATGTCGATACTGGATACATGCCTGGTGGTGGTGGTACTGGTGGTGGAATTGGTTGCGGTACCGCCATATACGCTCCCGGAATTCCTGGTTTAACTTGGAATTGTGGATAATGAATAACTGCTGAACCTGGTGGTGGTATATACGTTTGTGGGGGTAGTTGCGTTGAAGGATATGACGTAGGCGCACCAGGAATTAGAACTTGATTTGGCATCGCTTCTTTTCGTGCTTTCAGAATAGCTTCTGCAGTTAAACCTGTTTAAATAAAAATAAATAAAAATTATTTATATATTTAATTAAATATAAATTTTAAATTAAAGCGATTTTTAGATAGTGCCCCCCCCCACACTTTTTCAAAATATTCAATGATTTTCCATTGCAATGATTGTATTAAAATTTTGATAATTAATTGAAAAAAAGAAGCAACGCAGTTACAAGTTCGCCGAGATATAGATTTTTAAAAAAATTATTTACAGTTGATATCAATAAGGAGTTAAATGTCAGCATTATAATTTTTAATATCGTGAATTTTTTAAATTAATGCTTTAATTTTTTTAAATCAACTAATAACATTTTCATCGAGTATTTTTAAGAAGTGTGGAGCAATGTTTGAGAATGCCCTTAAACTATCAATTGTTAAAATAAATAATCACCTTGTTTTCGAGCCCGTTCTTCTTCATCATCACTTAAAAATAATCCAAACTCGCGTTTTAATCTTTCAGTAAGATTTTCTCGCTGTCGTTCAACGAGAGTTGGTGCTGCTGACCAACCAATAATACCTTCTTCACCACCTGTAATTTAACTAATTTTTAGCCTTTATACCAGCCGATCTTAACCCTAGTAATTGTAACATCTAATATACACATCTAAATATATAAAGTAATAAATCGTTTTAAAATTACCTTTACGTTCTTCATTTTCTGAGCCTGCAAAAAGTGGCAGGGTTGTCAATCCTGGTAAATCATGGGCTGTTTTAGCGTTGTCATCATCTGAACTCAGAGATGATGTCCCACTACTTGCACTGTCTGATCGACCACGTGCTGGACTCTTGTCTGATGATGACACGTCATTCGATGGCTCAGGCTCCGGTGGTGTTCCCGTGGACTGTTGTTTTCGTTTCCGGTACTCGGAAATCGATAGCTAAATAAAAAAAAAAATTATAAATATTTAATTCAATAAAGATTTTAATTTAAATAATCTATGATTCTTTTTCAAATTGAAGGCAACCAAAGAATTTATTAACTTGTGTACAAAAGTAAATAAAGGTGAGGTCGTGTGAGATAGTGATCAGTTAGAGTCTAATTAATTGCATGCAAAATAAATAAAATTTATAATGATTTTTGTGTAGGAATTAGTGAGAGTGTTTGAAAATAAAAATAAACAGCAGTCTACCCTAGGCAGACTTCACTACATTCCTACCGTTCTAACCTTACGCTTCACTGGTGCGGGAGCATCGTGTTTTGGCGATGGACCTCGATTGGGAACCGCTGTCCGAGGATCTTTTAGCCTTCTGACTTCAGGTTGTGGTGGCGGTGGTGGTGGTGCTTTTTCTTCAACTTTAGGTGATACTATTTCTTCTTTATTTGTTAAGACAGCTGAGTTCTCTTGGACACTTGGTTCCAGTACGATAGCCTCGATATGGTTTAGTACAGGCGGACTATTATTTTCTGACGGCGAATTAAAATGTTCTGGTTGCGGGCTGATTTTTTCTAACGATGGATATAAATCATCTAGTGGCAAATTAACATTTTCTGATGATGGATTTATACTTTCTGGAAGACTAACATCTTCTGGAGGTGGATTAATATGTTTTGGAGATAATTCAATGTCTTTTGGTGAAGGATTCATATCTATTGGAGATCGATTTATATCTTTTGGAGATGAATATATTTCTTTTGGTGATGGATTTGTATCTGTTGGTGAGGGATTTATATCTTTTGGCGATGAATTTATCGATGGAATAATATCATCTGGAGATGGGTTAATACTTTCAAATGGTGGATTAATATCTTCCGGAGATGGGTTAATACTTTCCAATGGTGGATTAATATCTTCCGGTGATGGATTTATATTTTCTAAAGGTGGATCGGTATTTTCAGCGTTCATAAAAGCTGTCGGTTCTTCGTCAATCTTAGACCTCAGTAATTCCCTCAAAGCCGTAGACAGTTGACTCTTCTCATCACCATTTTCCGTTATTTCAACGGACTCCATATCAATTGTTGACTCAATCATCGCAGCTTCAAAAACTAAACTCTTCTTCGGGGCCGTAGAACTGTCGGGTTTTTTACGAATCCTCTCACTCAGAGGTGGAATTGACTGAAATATTTTCGGCGGCTCAACGACAGACTCACAGTCGATATTTGAAGACACAGAATCAAACATCGACTCTTCAGAAGTTGTTGTTGTGGTCGTTGATGATTCTGGTTTCGTAGTTCCAAGACACTCTAATGGAGCATCAACATTGTCAGCAACAAATTCTTTATTATTCGAATCAAAGTCTTGATTATGAGACATTGTTTCAAGTTCTTTGAAAGCTCTTTCTTCGATGTCTCGTTCCAGTTCTTTAAAATGACGTGGCTCTTCACTCGGTTGTGTGTCTTCCATATCATGATCTTCTGAATCAGAGTCTTCCTTCGAGCTGTCCATCAATCCTTCAATCCCATCCATACTTTTATAATCTTTGTCCGAACAGGTATCAACTTTTTCCTTGTAATCATTTCCATCATCACCAGTGATCATCTTCATTTGTGCCTCGACATCAAACTCGTCGATAGACGATCCGTCATTAGACTGACAGTCTTTGTCGAATGCAGGTTTTTCTATATTTTCAGAACTTTCATTTTTATCAACGACATTTGCGACCGTTCCATACTCAAGTGTCATTTCAGCTGCACGTGGCTTAAGCTCAGAGTCAGATTCTGTTGCACCAATTGGTGACCTCGGTTCGTCTGTCTCCGGCTCGCTCTGATTATCAATTTCCATCGGACATTTTTCGTCCGCCAATGGTGGACTCGTTTCTCGTTTAATCGGACTGTCTGTAACGCTAGAAGGTTTGATGACATCTGAAGATTCTTCGCACTCCATACTAGATTTTTCTTCGATCTTAATTAAATTTACTGATGTATCAATATCTTTATCATCCTCTACCTCCATAATTTCATCTTTCACATGATTTTTAATCTCCGTTTGTGGTAATTCCTCCTGGTCTTTCAAATCAGACACAACTGGTTTTTCTGGCTCTCTCTCATCATCTTCTTTCATTTCAGAATCATATAAATCAGCTTTAGGTTTTATTGTTTCAAAAAATTCCGGCTTCTCTGAGTCTGAATTGGTGTCTTCTTTAATATTATCAGCCTCATAATCTGTTTTAATTCTTCCCTCAATTGACAATGGTGACTGTGGTTGCTCGGAGAAATCATTTTCAGATGAAGAAAGTGCCGAATTAGTGGGACCAGACTCAGTATGTACGGGTGTTGGGGTTGTCGGCGGAGTATAATTGTCTGATGAAATACTTTCACGAGCAATTCGTCGTTTTTTAGGTGGCGCTACCATTTCACTTGGCGGACTTTCAGGTCTACTATTGGGCGAGTCACATTCCTCAGAGATGGCTTGTCGTAGCCATCGTTTTTTCGCCGAGCCCGATGACACTGGACAACCATTGGCATTTTGTGCAACAACGACTTGTTTACGTTGTGGTGGTGAATCACAAATACCCGAAACAGAATTTGCGGCTTGTACAAGAGTAGCCAAACTTTTAGCGGCATAACTTTGTGTCAAAAACTCCGGCGAGGGATCTGTAGGTGAAAGAAAATCAATCGACCTGTTTGTCGGAGGAATTACGGGACTTGGAGACGGTGCTGATGTCATTGGAGATATATTTGGTGATATATGAGGTGGTAATTGAACGTGAGGAGGATGTGGCGTGTCCGGTGAGTCTCGTAACCACTCGTTCATCATGGCCTTTTTAGTTTTAGGAAATTTGAATCCCGGAGCAAGAGGTCCGACCGCTGCAGCTACTAATAGACAAGCTGATGACAGTGGTGTCGAGGGAGTTGAACTTTGAGAACTACTACTTGCTCCACTGTCACAAGTAGGACTTTTACTTGGTGGCGGTTGCTGGAGCGGTGGTGAACTTGGACCAGGTATATTTGAATTTGCAAGAGCTAATAAAAGATCCGCTGCTGTTGGTATAGTTTGGTTACTTGAATCTTGAGCCATTGCCACACAATTTTCATCCTTTGTTGGTGTATGAAGTCGAGGAGAAAACGGAGCCTCACGATTGGGTATACATGAAGAGGGTGGTGACTGCATCATGATGCTTTCATCACCAGACGACATGTCTGAATCCGCGGAATTTAATCTAGTCCTTCGACTGCTTTGAGAGTGTGAGCTACTTGTTGTTCTTGCTCTACCCTTTCGTCTTTTTCGTCTCAACGGTCGTTCAATATGCTGCTGCTTCGGTTTCGTCGGAAGACTAAGAGGCGGATCATCATTATCACTATGCGCACCTCCAGATTCTTTTCTCTGTGCATTTCTTGCTTGTACTTCTTGTTTTCTTTGTTCGGCTTTTTCTAATCTTTCAAAAGCTTTCATAATAGCTTCCATTTTACGCTCTTCTCTTGTCATTTTCTTTTTATCTTTTTTGCTGGTTTCTTGTGACGTGGGAGTAACTGGTGATGTCGAATGAACTACCTGTTGCGCGGGTGGCTGTGATACTGAGACAGACGCCTCTTCTTTAGGTAATACTTTAGCCACTACAGCAGGAGTCGTCGCCACCACTGGTGTCATGGTCGTCGTCGACGTCGTAACCGTTGCTGTTGCCGTTGTTATTGTTGTTATTATCGTGGTGGTCGTCGTCGTGGCCACTGTTGCCACAGCTGCTGTCGTAACAGCTGGTACCGGTACGGGAGTTATAGGATTAGTCATCATTTTTTTAGCACCAGCTGATACTGTTGATGTTGTTGATGTTGAAGACGTAGGAGTTGGTGTTGAATTTGGTGTTGGTTGACTTACTACCGGTGGTGTTGAAGTTGTTGAACTAGATACATCACTTTCCTCATTGACAGTATTTCTTCTACCTCGTCGTCTTCGTTCACGACCATCAGCATTCTCCGCAAGTGTACCATTACTACCTCGTCGTGTACTACTGAGTTGTCCAGCTGCTGTAGTTATTTGACAAGTACGTGGATTACCACAAGCACATGGAAGAGGCGAAGTGACAGTTGAATTTGAATTAGGCGAAAGTAAAAGATCATGCTGCTCATGACGAATCGTTATTTCAGTACTTTTTTCAATAACTGTTGTCGTAACGATATATAGATGCAATGTTCCTTTTTCTATACAGTGTTTAATTTCAGCATTGGGTTTACAACTTCGTCGTACAAATCTTGCATCATTGCCGTATGTTCTGGTATCAACACAAACTTCAGTACCCTCACGTGGCAAACGATAGAAAAATACAAAAGGTCCTGGCCGCTGGGCGTGCTGTCGTCCTTGAGGATGCGTCGGCCTATGTTGCGTACTCAGCATATATTTACCTCGCAGCTCGATGATCGGAGTGTTTGGTGGAAGGTATACGGTAGCTACCAAGAATCTGAGACTGTTGCTGTGTACATTAAGCCGACACTTGCCACTGGCACCAGAGCTCATATTACTCTGTTTCAAGTCACTGTGTGTGCCATTAACTTTAATGCTGGATATTCTGGCTCTCAACTCAGGACTGTAGTGATTTGTCACAGCCTCTTCATATCTTTCAATCCACTGTCTTAAAGGTGCCATATTTGATCCCCAAGCATCTTGAGTTTCATCTTCACCATCTAAACTTATTCTACGTTTTGTTTTTCTTTTACCCGGGCCACGTTTCGCTGTCTCTTTTTTCCTACCCGCGCTCGCTTGTCTTGGAAGTTGCTCTCGTCTTTGACGTTTCGCTACATTATTATTATTATTATTATTGTTATTATTATTACTATTAGTATTATTATTGTTATTCAATTTTCTAAGCGTCGAAGGAGGAGGGTCGGACTTTCTTCGTGGAACCGGTAGCTGTTGAAGCGGGCGTTTTTTAGTTGTCGTTGTATTACTGCCTACATCCGTGTCAGCAGAGCTGGTGGACGAGGTGTCCGACGATGTATCAGAATTGAGAAGCTCCTCACGTTTACGCAGTTGAAGAGTTCGAGCTCGTTGACGATCTACACGACGTGGTCGACACACTTCGCAAAGATACTCGTCAGGAATGTTTGATCTGTCGATACCCATGCAGTCAACGTGCTGCCAAACAAGACAGCGATCACAGCAAATCATATATCCATCGTCATGTTCAAAATCACAAATACAACGAGTAATACTATCTTCATCGTCACCCTCTCCTTCTGGTGCTGTTTCTGTTTCTTCACCTTCCGGCTCGACCTCACGACCTGCGTCACTGCTGATAGCACTCGCTGCGTCGTCGGCTGTATTATTGTTGGTGATAACTGTAAAAGGGAAAAATAAAAACATGAAAATTAGTATATATTATTCAACGATAAGTATATTACATGTAATTTAAATGAATTATTGTTGTAAGAATATGTTAATATTGCTGACCTTGGTTGTACATAAATGAATGCTGAAGTGTTGATCCACTTGCACCATTGAGAGGCTGCTGCTGTGGATGGGGTGGAGGTGATGCTGGTGGCGGCGTGCGCGGTGGTGGAGCTCCGTAGTTATGGTCTTGAAGAACAAACTGCAGACACTACAATTAGACAAGGATTTGTTTCAAACCATGCAATAACACACAGCGTCATCGTGTATGGCCCAGTGAAAACACTCAATGACATAGAAAATTATTTTAGAAATTTATATAAATATAGACTAGAATAGTAATTCATAGAATTTATTGTTTATTTAAAATTTACAATTATAAAATATGGTAATTATAAATACCTCATAAGGAAGTGGCATTCGCCGTACAGGTGACGTTGGCTGTTCTTGAAATTCTTGTTCTTTTGATATCTGTGATTCTTGCCCAGCTCTAATAATATAAAAAATCAATATTTGTTATGCTAATATTTAATAATTTGTATCAAGATTAATATAATTATTATTTTTACTCACTTTGCTTCAACTTCTTTATGAATATCCGGCGAAATTACGGGCAAAATTGTTTTTATTTGTCCAGCTTGTGGTCTCACATTTTGCTGTTGGCTATACTGCGATGTAATTATTTTTTGTTTTTGCTGAATATTTTGCTGTTGAATTTTCATCGTTTGATTTTTATGTATCATAATATTTGATGAAGTCAATTGTTGAGAATGAAATGTTCGTAAATTTTGTTTTTGCGTGATTGAATTAGGGGGAACAGCAGGATTGTTGGGCATTTGGGTTTTCAATGAATTCATATTGGTATTCAAAGAAGTTTTTATGCCACCAACTTTTTGGGCATTATTTCTCTGTTGTTGTTGCTGCTGTTGATGTTGATGTTGCTGCTGCTGTTGATGTTGCAGCTGCTGCTGTTGTTGCTGTTGCAGCGGAGGTTTTTGTGCAGGGATCGTTTTTATACAACCCGGTTGTTTTTGAGCGGTCATTGGATTAACGACAATATGTTGCGGTGATTGTTGCTGTTGATGCTGTTGGATTATTTTAATCGGTTGGGCATTCACAGTCCGATTCAATGACATCCCAACTTGCTGAGGATTTGCTTTCATCTGATTAGCAGCGGCTTTTTGACCAACAGTCTTTACAGTATTCCCAGGATGTTGTGCTCCAATGGGAGAATTTTTCATGGGTCCAACTTTGAGGAGCATTTGTGGCTGTGATTGTACTTTAGCATTTACAACCATTGGATTTTTTTGATTTATCGGTATGCTCGTAAGAGTCGCATTCTGTTGAACAACATTCAACTTTGGCTGTGAATTAGTATTACCAGTCATTCGTGCTGTCTGCAAAGTAACCGGCTGTTGATGTTGATGCTGCTGCTGTTGCTTAGAAACAGCCTGTCCTTGAATCGTCTGAGGAACTATCTGTTGAACATGCAACGTATGATGTACATTGAGTTGGGACTGAGATATAAGCTGAGCCTTGCCCAGTGTTACTGTAGAATTTTGTTGAATTTTTGATACATTTGGAACACTACTACTTTTAGCAATGTTAGCAATATTACCAGCATTTGTTAACGGTAAATTTTTCGTTGAATTATTTAATACCAATGCGGTCTGAGATTTTTGTACTGATGTGATTTGTGATTTAGGCTGTTGAGAATTTTGAAAATGTACAGTATTATTTATTTGCGGTTGATTTTGCGGTACCGATGTTGTTTTCTGTATTCCGGCAATCGAAACTTTTTGTACATTATTAGTCCCAGTGGTAGCAACTGGTTGCCGTTGAACTGCTAATGTTTTTGGAAAGACTCCAGCAACTTTTTGTAGTGACTGAGTTTGATCAATTGGCTGCTGTGCAGCTGCTACTTTATTATTCGTATTAACTCGGGTATTAACCGTAGTTTGATTTGATGATATCTGATTTTGTTGAATTTTTTGCTGATTATTTTGTTGCTGTAGTCGTTGAATATTTGAATTGGTTATAACTTGGGTCATTGTAACAGGTGTAATAGCAACACTCGTCGATGATGTTTGGGGTTTTGACACAGCTTGCACACGTGAAGTAAAATTTTTAGGTACCATTCCCCCTTGATTATTGATACTCGTGATTGTTTTAACTTTATGGACATTAGCATTAGGAGTCCCGGTACTTGGAGATTTGGTTCGTAATTTCTGAATATTTGACATTGAATTTGTCGATGTAATTGTCTTGACACCCGTCGTTGTACCAACTAACTTTTGTGATGCTGTGCTTTGAATAATATTTGATGAATGCTGCTGTTGTTTATTTTGCATAACTTCGTACGTGAGCTGGATCTTCCCCGGGAGATTTGAATTAGCAGTGCTATTAATCACGGGTTTCGACGAGTGCGGATTCAATGGGGTCGCTGAATGGTTTGCTGCTAAAGAACAGGGAATTAACGCGCCACCAGTACTCGCAGATATTTGCTGCTGAGTCAGTACCAAAGGTGTTGCAATAATTTTTGACTCTACAGTCGTTACAGGTCCAACAAGTTTTTGATCTTTGATTGCCTTTGCTGGATAAACAATCGTTCCAGGTTTGGCAACCGCAGTATTGCAAATAACACCACCGGAATTAGCAACAGCTGCTGTTACAATATTACTCTTAGCATTATTCTGTTGAACTTTTATTTGATTATTGGGATAAACAATAGCAGGCTTAGTAACCATCATTGCTGTTGATTTTTCTGTACTATGAGTTTCCTCCGAATTTCCGGTTGCTGCTGTACCCAATTGCAAAACAATACTCATTGGCTCTGTTGTTCTTTCTTGTATAGTAACTGATGCTATTTCTCTGATACTAGGACTGGTCTCCTCAAGGGTTTCAGCAGAACCCAATTGCAGGACAAAGCTCATGGTGGCTTCAGCGGTGCCATTTTTTTCGCTGGACGCGACTTTCTCCACACTACTGGTTTCCGGTGGCGGTCCGGGACCCGGGGACTTGTGCTCCTCGGACCCGCTTGCTCCAGCTGCGCCACCGGATAACTTTATTACCGACGGAGTCGACGTTTTGATAAGTTTTATACTTACCGTCGAAAATTAAATACGACGGGAATTACGACAATAATGATTATTATTTTTTTATTTTCGGCACCCAATCGCCTAGCGACGATGCCTCAACTCACAGTTTGAGCTATTTGAGAATACTCGACCAGAAACTGGAACAGAAAGAACAAAAAAATATATAAAAATAATGATATATATGGATTGCATGATTAGTTAGATATATTCACACGCCTTATAAGGTAGGATATTAAATCAATTGGCTGAAAATAATTGAGGGAGAGGCTTGGAAAGCCACCATATAAATTAAAAAGACATTGCTGTTGCATCGCAAGTACTTTCTATTCGTGAGATATCTCTCAGTTGTCGAGACGAGTGATTGGATCTCTCGGCTTTCGCAGTTTTAAATCCTGTCAAATAATAAATGCCTATGGGTGTACTACAGACATTGTACAGTAAACGTTTAGACATAAAACAATAACAACAACTACAAAAACAACAACAAAGAATTACTTTCACGACCAGATATCTGCATCATATTCAGTAGCAGCAGTCAATACACCGTCTTGTTGTTCTTGAATTAATGATCTGATTGTATCAAGATTTCCAAGAAAGAGAAAAAAAAAAAGAAGCAAGACGGATGTACTCTAACACATTCGTCTTTCTTACAATCGTTTTATTCGTTAGTTTAAAACTACGTCCGAGTCTTCGTAAATTTTGCTAGCCTTGAGATAAATTTAAATGTAGAATACCAGAAGATTCGATCCTCTTTTAGAACGCTAACAGCCGACTTTAGAATCAGCTTTTATTTACAAAACCTCGGGATTTTTCCTATAATTATTTATACATTATTATTACATACATACATATTTTTTTTTTCATTCAATCTCATTACAAATGTGATTGAGAGAGATAATTATTTTAATTGTCGAGACCTTGAGTTAAATAATTTAAAATATTGCGTTCGTTTGAAATTTGCACGACGTGAAGGTTTAAGATTTATTAACTATAATAATAATGTGTGTATATATTTATATACAGGAAAATTTAAATTAATCCCGATAGAGAAATAAGACTGGGAATGAATCATCAACTTGGTAAGTATAAATATTCAGCGTAAGTATGCGCACATTAGCATCGACCTGGTGGGACTAAAAACGTATTTTAGAGCAGCACAAAAATTAAATACAGCTGACTTTAAACATAACAGGAAACGAACGGATATTCGTACGTGATCGTAGTAAAAATATTTAGTATAATAATTATTATTATCTTAAAATATTTAAGTATCGTAGTACAAAATATAAAAATAATATTTTTCTAGTCTTCAGATCGTCCATCTCTATTTTAGTTTCTATTGCGTAGATGCAAAGCAGCGTATAAATGTTTATCGCACATTTATACCGAAGACGAACACGACGACGACGACAATCAACAGCAGAGTCCGGTTGGCAGCAATGGAATCTGCAGCGACCTACTTGGCGTACCTCGACCCTTGCATTGATTTGAAAAGCACGAGCCCAAATTATTTGCCAACTTGCTTACATTACTCTCATTTATTTTTTCATTTCATCTAGCCCGCTTTCTCTTGTCATTCATTCATTTATTCATTTATTTATTTATTTTTATGCTGAAATTTAAAATCAAAAGATCACACAATTATTTAATGTCACTAAATTATTAAGTAATTTGTAATAAAATTTTTTAATAGAAAGAAAGGGGTTGTTTCTTTATTCACAAAGAGACTGGAGTTAAAGAACAAGAAGAAGACGATGAAAAAGAAGAAAAGAGACCATGAAAAGTAATTGCCAAGAGAACCAAGTGAAATATGCGAGCTCCCGCCAATAACCGGTATTCGCCATTATATCCTCGTGTTTATTTTCCCGTAGATTCAAACCTCACTAAAGCAAAAGGGAAGAGCAAGGGCAAGAAGAAGAAGAAGGAGTTCAAAGAAGAAATAAGAATAACAAGAGTAACTGCATCAGAGTATACAGTGATGCTGTGTAGTAATACAACATAAACTTTTATCTTAATATTATTTTTACAAAACATACACTCGGTACTAAATAGGACAAAATAGCCGTAACGTTGGGTGATGAACGATTTCATCGCATTACTGCGCCAACAATTGACATCATGACCTAACGAAGCTAAGCCTACTTTATAACCCCCGCTGATCATTACAGCCAGACCCCGTGGTCCTAAGAACCAGTGTCTATTGTCTCGTGATTTAAATATTCAACGATTTATTTTGCGACCAGCCGTTCGCTCGAGGTAATTATTTGTAACTCGGGCAAGAAGAAATAGACCAATGGCTCTACGGTATGGTTTTAATTGACAGTAAATAAAAATTAATTTACTGAAAGTATTAGTATTGAGTTGCGGTTGTATTTTAAATGCTTTCAAGACAAAAAGTCTGCGGAGATTTTAAAACGAGGGAGGAGGAATGGCAACAACGCGGGGCCATTGTGTGAGAGCTCAACATTTTATCCAAGGTTACCCAGTCGTGGGTATATTGGGTGCTCCACTCCTAAGAAGAAGACGAAGTAAGTACGTACAATAATAATAATAACTATGATTATTATTATTATTATTGTATTAACAATAATAATGATAATGATACTGGTACAAGAAGACGGCAAATGTCCATGAACAATCCCAAGCAAGGTATAACAAACTCTACGCCACTGAAAAGTACGCTGTTGATCTCCACGAGTAAAGTATGTTTTTTAACGTATGTATACACCTAGTTGGCTAGTGTACACAATTGTATCCATAATAGCTTCTCCTACTCTTAAGCTTCATCCTCGTTCTCTTGGTTCGTTTTCTTTTCATGGTTCTCCTCCTCGTCTCAAGACCAACACTAGAGAAATGGCATAGCCCCACTGCATAAGCAACTTCAACCGTGTGTGTTTATAATAATAATAATAATCCACACACTGTACTATAGAATATATTCTTCCTCGTAATCGTCATCATTACGAATACCTGAGGCGAATTCAACGAGTATCTTTTTTTATACTTAATATCTCTGTCATCAAAATACTTAAAGTTTTTCGACATTAACAAACTTGATTACAGTTTTAAAATTCAAAAATGTTGTAATAGTGGCTGCTAAAATATAAATATATCAAGAAATTAACAAAAACATATTGCGGCATTTCTTTGATAACGAGTTTTAATCCTCGCAAAAAATGTCGGGTGAGATAATCCTCTGAATAAAAAGAAGCGACAAAAAATTATACGATAACGTAAACGAAAAAAAAAAAAAAAAATATTATTAAATGGTTAATAAATTGAACAATTAGCTTTCATGACAATTGGAGAGTATAATAAAAAAAAAAAAAAAAAATTTAGGAAGAGAGCCTGTGGTGTGGAGGCTGCAAAATAATTGAAGCTGATGAGGTCAAATGAAAAATAAACGAATGATCGTATGTATGTATAAAAGCATATAAACGAATCGCAATATAAACGTTTATAGTTTAAATAACAAGGATAGAAGACTGTGAATTTCGCGCGTGCCTGCATCTGTGAAAGCCACACTCGGAGCTATCACGCTCTCACTTTATCCTGCAGCTACTGTTGCTTACTGGAGTACATACTGCAAGTACAGTAGAGTACGGTCGATACCATTTCACCTACACTAGCTGATGGATACTCCAGCTAGCTAGCAGTGTAGCAGCCCACCCTAACTATTACCCAGTTATATGCTTTGATCTAACTCGACCATTTTACAAGCAGAGCCAACTGAAACTCCACCTCCAACCTTAAACTCCTTTACATAGCCTCCTTCGCCTCTTACTCCGCCAACGAGCAGCAACCTCTACTCGCGCTTATCATATCATCAACAACCACGATCTCTCTCGTGTCGGCTGGCTATCGCTGTTCCCAGAGTTTATGTTTGTACACAGAAAAAAAATTCTCGACTGAAAGTAAATATTCTTGATTCAAGAATTTTTTTCTCAATCTCAATTTTCTCCGATAAAGTGGAAATCTCCTCTAACCGACGAATTCTCTTGGTTCAAGAAAATCTTGACTTCCCTGATAGCCACACCTTGCTCAGCAAGTTCTGCAGTAAAACATTTTCGGTTAACTTAACGACAAGTTTCTGGCAAGACTTGGCTGGATAATACTTGCGTGCAAGTTGATGCAAATCAACTGCCGTCATCTGAATGTAAATTTACAGAAAAACTTGCCGTCAATTTCAAGTGAAACTCAATCAACTTAATGTCATTTTCTGATAGTAACATTTGAAGTCACATTGAATTCAAGTTACAGACTGCTCTCCAACATTTGCTTTTAAGTTGGCTTCAGAATACGGCCGTAGCTTTAAGTTAACTTGCGGTTATGGTGGCTATCAGGATTGGTTTCCGAAAACGTTTGTCTTGCAAAATATTTTCTTGACTCAAGATAACTTTTTTTCTGGGTATGCGATATCCCCTGGTATCTGCTGGCCGTGATGTCAAACTCTGACGGTGTCAAAGAAAATACACTAAAATAAAATAAAAACAATAATAATAATGATGTTAAAATAAACCACTGATGATCTATTATTCATCTAAATTAGTGGAAATTACTCATCATCAAATTAGCCTTTGCGTTCTTAATTCGCATCAATTCTATTCAGTCTAAATAACTTGTATTAAGATTGATTAATTCTGCTGTGTAATATTTTTTTTAAAAATATAATACTCCAATTCTTTATTAGCAAGGGCACGATTAAAAATATAGCGAGACAAAAGGCATGGCAGATGGGTCGGATAGTCCGTGGTGTTAAAAAAAAGGAATAATAAAAAAAAATAATGCCCCAGTGGGGGAGAAATATCCGGGTTCGCTCGTGTGTATAACGCGGCAATCATAAACTGCGACGTAGAGTGCAATAGAGACGCGGGAGAAGGTCGTTGTACCTAGCAATCCGCGTACATGTATGTTACCAACCTAACTCAACACACTATAGCCCTCCATTATGGTCATAGAGATGCTTGTAGTATGGATAGAAAAAATAAATAAAGGATCTATTGATTTTAAAACCTTTCTTTTACTTTTATGAGTACATGTAATTTGAATTTAAATTCAATAACCGGTTTAATTGATAATTACTCAAGTCATCGAGATCGTTTACTCGTTAATTAATCAATTTTCTTTCGACTTGTTAATTTTTTTTCTTTTAACAAGTGAGCTCTATAAATTGTTGGTTTATTATTTTTAAATTTAATCGACAGTATGGTAAAATCATATGTAGGCGGTGTAACGTTAACGTAAAATCGATGGCGCTTTGAAATGGCGAAGCGCAAGTAAAACTAGTTGTAGATTTATATATATATATATATATATGAGAGGAAGAGAAGTGTAAGACGAAAAGAGAGAAGTGGAGGTAAGCAGGAACAAGAGCAAAAGCTAATACCAGAGGAAGAGCTAAGAGAGAGTGAGAGGGAGAGACTACGAACGTAATGGTTACGAGAGGGCATTTATTTAATGTGGAGGCGGTGGAATAAGGACAGAAGGCTGAAGGACGAGAAAGAGAGAAAGAGAGGGAGAGAATACAACATCGAAAGAAGGCAAGAGAGAAAGGGAGAGTACGGGCTGCGAGACGTCAAGTTAAAGGGTGACGTTGTTCAAAAAGTGAGGGGAAAGTAGAAAAAGTAGTGGTAGGCTACGGAAGGTGGTGGTGGCGGCAAATAGGTAGGATAGGTAGAAAAGTTTTACGGTGTATCAAGGGGACAAGAGATCAGCGGGGAAGAAAACAAAATGGCCGTAATATAAAACGTAGCTAGCGCCGTCTGGAATAATTTTTTTCTATTCCCGCCGGGAGAACAAATAAATTTTCCATCCACGATCACGACATTAATTTTTTTAAATTCTTCATCACTTTTGCCAAGTAGAATTATGTTACTTATTGGTCACTTATTTCAAACGTCAATCACCTTTAAAAGTTTAAAAATTATTAAAACAAACTTTATCACTCTTAGGTTATTTTTACATACGGTTTCCTTTCTAATTAATTCGATAAATTGAACCACTGGTTATCAAGTATTTGTCTAACTATTTTTTAATTATTCAAGACAATAGATATTTAAATATAATGTTGTGAGCGCGTTGTTGTACGTTTTGCAATATTTAATAAGTCAGCTCAACTTATTAATTTTTATGTCTTAAAGAAAATATTAATGAGCTGTAATGTTTTTTGTTATCACAACACATTTTATTTTTTTTAAATTTTAAATATTCAGATTGTCACGTTTTTAAATTTTTATCTAAATCTTAATGACCAGAAGTAATAAATTTTATTTAGTCAAGTAAAATATTATGAAAAAAATGAATACGTTAATAAAAAATTACCATATTAAATAAATAAAACTGATAATGTATAATCGAGTTTTTGATACGTCTAGTTATCATTGTTGACCGATTGTGCCGTAACTAGTTATAGTTTTATCATACTAAATCAACTCAAACACTTGTAACTTTTAATCCATTTAGTTTTCTCAATTAACTATTTTTAATTGTTATTATTATTATCACCGTCACCGTCACCATCACCGTCATCATAATCATAACAATAATAATAATTATTATTATTCAAATAAATTTATTACGTTGAATTGTGATAAAAAAATTAAAATCAATAGATAAACGTAACGACAGACGATTGAATTATCGAGAAATTTCATAAGACAATTGACGTCTGATTTTTCGATTGGTGACATAATAATAATAATAATCACCACATAAATATTAAAATAGTAACTGATAAATTAAACTTACATAAAAAAATTAAATTTATTATTGTTAATTTATCTTTGGTATTTTCTTTTATTTATTTTATAAAAGTTACTACCAGATGTAGCTTTTCTATTATCACGAGCATCAAAACTCGACAACATCACCGTTGATCACTAAAAAATAAATTAAATAATAAATACACATGTTACAGTTGTAGATATTATCAATAAACTTGTTAACCATCGAGTGAAAAAAAAATCTAAAGCATCTTTTATTTGAATAAAGCAAAAGATGCCCGCGTTTTAGGGTTACATGTTGGTTATGTACGATAAAAGTTTTTAATTATTTTTAAATAATAGTAAATATAAAATGTAAATTATGATATTGCATTAACTAGACACTTTATCACTTATTAAATAAATAAACAAAATAATTTAAATTATAAAACAGTTAATACGGAACAAATATCACTAAATTCAAAACGACGCTTGAACAACAAATATTTATATCACCACAATAATAATAAATAATGTAATGATAGTATGGGAATATTAAAAATGAATTTAAAAATAATATAAATGTTAAACAATAAAATAATAATATAATTCTTACCTTACTGTGACAGGAATACAGATAGTGACTTCAAACATTGATGTAAACACACGCATTTTAAACATAAAATTGCACAAAGGCAGCTAATGAAAATATTTATAAGTCGTTATTTACATCGCGAATAATAATTATTCACTTAATAATACACTATTACGTTATTGTTTATCGTGATAAATACAAGAAATTCTCGATCTCTCCGTAAAACATCCATCGAAAACTAAAGATGGCAGCCATTCTTCTCTACAAAACATTGGACCACATCCACGGACTCCCGAGCAATGTAGCCTCGATCCAGACGTTTTCCGGTTCTCATTTTCACCCGCCAAATTCAAATTTCCTTTTTCGAAATCTCTTATTTCGCGGTTTTCTAGGCAATTATTTAAAAAATTCATTGAGCCGGATCATTTAAATACTTGTCCGAATATTTCTAATAGATAAATTACTTAAAATTGCACAATAACAAATAATTTTGATAAATATTTAATAAAAGATTTGGCTAAGATGTGGCGCCACTTGCAGTCTATTGTTGGAGACATCTTGACAGAAACTTGAATAACTTGAATGACAGATAAATTCAAGACGAATGTGAAATGTTTATGTTTTACGTTTTAAAAAAACTATTAATTTAAGTGAGTAATTAAAAATATATATTACAGATCTAATGGCGGGAATTTGAATTTATTCCTTGAGATTATTTATTAATTAACTGTCATTGGTTTTATTTTTTTTTAAGAATGAAAAAAATATGAAAAGTTGAAGGTATTGAGATTGAAATATTTTTCTGGAATAAC
Organism: Microplitis deprimator; assembly: GCA_964016945.1. Classification (NCBI taxonomy): domain Eukaryota; kingdom Metazoa; phylum Arthropoda; class Insecta; order Hymenoptera; family Braconidae; genus Microplitis; species Microplitis deprimator. Next base: position 2,652,555 of record OZ024710.1, on the reverse strand, counting down.
AAGTCTGGTATGTTGGTAGAAAGGAGAGAGGAGAGAGATAGTAAACATAACCAACTTCATGGAGATAGATGCCGCGGATTTGACTGCTGGATATTGATTTCTCCTGAGTGCTGAGTACTGTTATATCTAAAACTCACCACTCGATGCTTAAATTACAAACAAAAGTAAACTTATTATTTATTTACAGCACGTTGCTCTTTACAACTGTCATTATATACTGATGACTTTAATAGATAAATTGTTTAGTTATTTTTAAACGATATGACGTAAATAAATACGCGGTAGTATTTTTTTAAATGTTTTTCTTTTTTTTCCAGGTCATTCATGATCGGACGAGTGTTGAGAGCTGAGGGATGGAAAACGAACATATAAAGAGGCTCTTGCTACCTGATGAGGAGACTTTATTTGAACAAATAATCAGGTATGGGCTGTATGTCGGCGCTGTCTTCCAAGTTATTTGCATATTGACCGTGGCTATTTATCATAATTGGCCGGGTGATGGTTTTTCTTCGTTGAAAGTAAGTTTTTGAATTATTCAAATTATTAAAGGCAGTTGTCTTGATCTACTGAGTTTAAAAAACTAATAAAGAAAAGCTCATTGGTAGTTTGTAACTGATATTATTTGTCTATGCTGATGACAGTTTTACTTTCAGGAAGATCCAACAAGTGATATAGACTGCTCGGAAAGCAGTCCACAAGTAACTCCACGGCGACCTCATCGTGGTCGAAAACAAGAAAAGAAAAAAAGGCGTTGATATTTTTATGTATATATATAATATACTTATCAAGTTATCATATAAAATATTGATATTATCATGCCAACTCCATTATAATGGTTTGTGATCGTCGAGATTATTTACAATCTATTTATATTTTGTTGCTATTATTGAGGAAAGAAAAAAGTTTATTATAAAAAAAATAAAAAAATAATAATATCGATTCTATCAACGAAAAAAAAAAATTATGTGTTAAATGTATTGACTGATTTTATTGACAATAGAAAATTTTTAGCTGATAAGATGATAAAAAATTCGAAACTCGTTTTTATTTAGTTACCTATTAATTAAACTAGAACACGATTGCGAGTCCTCCCTTCCTCTATATATTTTATGAACAAAATATTAATTCGACATTTAATTTTTTTATATTTAATTTAATTAATTTATTAATAAGACAGTAATTTTAAATTTATTAAATTAATTTAATAGAAAACTGAGATGACTTTTTATATTTTGCTGCTAATTAAAGTATTTTTATATTTTTAAATATGACATTTTATCAATAATTATAAATATAAAAATAAAATTTTATGTCCAGAATCTAAAAAAAAAAATTGATATGATTCTGTGACAAATTTATGAAAATTAAATATTTAAAATGAATTTTAAACTTAGCGCCGGTATTTAAAACCGGGTTTAAATTATTATTGCTGGTATATTTATATATTATTAATAGATATACTAGAAGTATTAATTTAAACCCAGTTTGAAAAACTGGCCCTTAATTACGGAGTAATTTAAAAAAAAAAACTCTCAAGTGTTTAAATTTGAAATGTTGCCGGCACTGTTCAATCAGATCTTGCAATTGTTGTCATTCTTCATTCTGGTCATCAACAGCAAGCAGTGTATTTACTCTACACTATGTTTTATTTACTTTCAATAATAATAATTAACAAATGATAAATAATTTGTTATATAATTTCTGTTTTATTAATTATTCTGCACAATTTAAAAGAGTTTGATTTAAAAAAAATGTCGCAAGCTATAGACATATCATTATCACCGGAAGAAATACTAGCAGAGGTTAGGAAATTCATTCCAGAATCAGTGAAGCAATGTCAACGAACTAATTGTCATGAAGTAACAGTTGGAGCATTGGTGCTGTTGAAAAATCTTCCAGCTGCTCGGGAAGCAGTATTAGAATATTTACGTAAAGTATTTTTCGTTGCAGTAAATCGTCAAATTCGTCATGTCGAGGTTAGAATATAATTATAAATATCAAATATAAACATATATTTTTCAGTATCAACAGATCCCAGAGACGATAATAAACATTGGAATCTGATTATTGATAAATATTTGACGTTTCGTCACTTTTACTGCGACTTCATCAGCAACTCAGCGATTTAAATTCTATCGTCTAAAGAATAATATGATAAAAACTATCAATTTATCATATTATTGTTCATACTATAGAATTTGGGTGATTGAGTTGCTGATGGTCGCAATAAAAGTGACAGAACCTCCGACATTTATCAATAATCAGATTCTAATTTTTTTTTGGTCTCCCTGGGATTTTAATGATACTTAAAATTATTTTTTACACACGATAAGATTTCCTCATATATTTTTTACAGATGCACCCAAATTCTCCACTGGTTGATGAATCGATCATGAATGTAACAGTACCTCAAATACACAAAGCACTGATTGAAATTGTGTCTTGTAATTCTCAAGCCTGGGCCCCTCTGGTTGCCAGTTGGTCCCTAGATCTTCTTGGTATTTATTTATCCTGTAAAATTATAATTAAACAAAAAAACAATACAAATAGTTAATAAATTTTTTTATTTATCTACAGGTAAATTGTCCTGGCGTTATTCTAAAAGAGCAAACTTGCTACCAGACTCTGGAATAAATGCGTATTTGAAATATTGGCTGTCATTTAAATCAACAAGAATTTTAGTGGATTTATCAGCAAGATGTATTAAATATTTATCAGACACTGAGGCAGAGTCATGTATGAATGTCCTCACGCAATCAATCGCCGACTACAGTCCGTACTTTGATTGGGTTGTAGCTCACATCGGAAGTTGTTTTCCCCAGTTAATTATTAAAAAAGTCTTACTCTGGGGATTAAAAGATTTTTCGATCACCGGCGTTAAGAATTCACAAAATGTTTTACTTACGTCAGTAAAAGAAATTTTGGGACATTTAGCTGGCAGTCATTTTTACGAAATAAAAGACGCACTTCTTGATTTATTTAGAGTAATAGAATACCAATAATTTCAATGACAATCATTTTTTTTTAATAAAATAATACTAATTACTTAATTATTTATTTCAGTGGAGTTTAAATGAAAATATAAATGATGATGATTTGACGAGACGTCAAAAAGTAGCAACAGTGCCGTATTTATTAAAGCTTGCGTCACTTTCGCAATTATTACTTAAAGTAATAACGACAGTTGTTCTTCAAACTCGTAAGTTTAACATCAACGTTAACGAATATATGAATTTTAAATTACAAGTATTGAATATAAAGTAAAAAAATAATAATTTAAAATGTGTTCTAGTATTTCCAGTACGACCAGACGTTATTCCACGTCTTGCATTATTTGCTACTGACTGGTGTAGTTATTTTGACAATCAGCCTGAAGTTTTGATAAACTTGACAGTACACTTGGCTTTGGCGTGTGAACAAGAAGCGTGGCAGATAATAAGCATTCTCCTTGACACCAGTTTGAATACAAGCAACGTAGGTTATCATGGAGTAAATGCAGCTCTGACTGTTAAAAATGTCTGTCGGGAAATACTGGAGATGATTCTCCAGGAAATAGATTTGTTGATGCGAATGAACGGGACTCATAACGCGGGAATAGCCTTGATGACATCAATCAAACAAGATTTATCACTTGTAGTGCCTTTACTTTTAGATCCCCAACCTCTGCGAGTACAGACAGCTGTGCGTCTTATATCACTTCTAGGTGCTCAGAGTCCGAATGTTATTATTTCCGCAGCTTCATTCGCTCTGCGAAATTCAAAAGATGATTTTCATCTTGCGGCTTTTGTTCGTTTGGTGGCAGAAAATATTGTGATATTTCCAGTTATAAAACCAGAGCCAGAGAATCCATTGTCCGGTCACGGATATTTTACTCAGACTCTAGATCAAGCTTTGAGAGATATTCAGTACACGAGTGAGGAAAAAGATACTGAAGCTAGACAGTTATTTAAAAATTTATCGTTGCTGCTGAAGTGGGAGAAAACTGGCAGAGCAGTAATTCTTAAATCAAAATTAATTGCCCGCGGGTTGCATTCAAATCTTGAACAAATCGCTACTCTGATGATGAAATGCGAAGACACTGAACTGGCTCACGATATAGCAAAGACTTTAGATTTGTTACATACCACTGAGCAGAATACTTACATCTACAGTTTAGATCTGACGTTAAAATTAACAAGAGCAGTGATACGTTATTTCTTCATCTGCATAGCAGAAAACAGCATAATAAAAAAACAACGCGGTGCTAAAATAGCTCATCGACTTATAACTTGGATTACATCGCGTTTTCCATGTGCACGAGTTCTCGCGATTCGCGAACTTGTTGAAAACAGTATTTACGGTGAACCGGGAAAGTATTTCGGAGCTAAAGTTAAACCTGATGAACTAGTGAAAGATTTTTCGCTGTTACATCAAAACCATAAACACGGAACCAGTGTCATGTTGGCTCAGCGACATTCGTCAGTCTTTCATGCCGGAATTATTGGCGAGGGTCCAAGAAGATCCGTACCTGAAAATAATTTTGACAAAGATACCATTGATTTTAATAGTTTACTCCTTCTGGACGCCATAAAAGCTTGTTGTACCAACGAAGGGCTAAGTCAGTATCCAAATCTTGATGCCATGACAATGGTCAGTTTGCTTCTTGTCGAACTAGTTTCGCCTGACGTTATGTACAACGGATTGCCGTGGCCGGATGAAGAGTTTACTAAAGTTACCGTGGAAAGAGATTTGCAGATTCGCCGTTGGTTCAAAGACATTCCTCTTCTTTGGACTCTACTGGAGTTGACTGCTAGACACAGGCCAGCTCTCACGTACTGTTCGGTCTTACTTCGTGCTATCGCCGCAACGGTGATTGCTAATTGGGACATCAAAGAAGGTACTAGACTTGTCAACGTAATGGCTCTTGGAAAATTACTGCCGACACCTCTCAATTGTCTGTCAGATGTCTTACCCATTCTCACTCCCAACCAGGTTTGTTTAAAAAAAAAAAAATATAAATATTCATTTACATTTTGCTTGATAATATTTTCCGTCAATAACAATTTTTTTTTCCACAGATAAATACTATAATGAAAGAATGCGTATGGGCTTACATGCATGAGAATGTCCCTTCTCCAGCGCTCTTTACTCTAAACGAAGGTGCGAGTATCGGCTGGAGAGAGGAAGATCAAGATCCAGCAGCGACTCCAATCATCAGATTTACAAATACACTAAGACTATTTTTAATTGCAAATATAGGTAAGACGGGGATGGTTTACGCAACTTTTTTTTACAATGACAACACGAGTTGAGTTTTAGTGTACATTTGTAAATAATAATAATATAAATAAATATATTGTTTGTAAAAATAATAAATGTGAGACATATTAAATAATAAATGTTTAGCTATCGAAATTTTTAAAGAAATAAATAAATGAAAGTGATTTAAATAAAATTAAATTGTGGTATGAAATATATTTTTTTTTTTTAATAAAATCACTCTTAAAAATACAAGAGACAGAATTAATTTAATTTGTATCATTATCAATAATAATACAGGAATGATGGTACCTAAGATGAGTAAATTCTTCAATGAATTTCTCAGCGATCTACCCTAAGGTGGGCACCTCGTCCTGTTTAAATTCATGACGAATGCACCGAGAGCTTTAATTTTATATCTCTATATAATTAATAATAATAATAATTATAAAACTGTTGAACAAACATCATAACATTTAAATAAAAATTACGACGAAAGTTCTATTGCCGCTGCTCCGCGCATTCGTATGAGCCATTGTCTAGCTCGAGTAGAAAAACATCGATTGTCTTTATTGAGACTTTCGATAAAACTCTATGTACAATCAAGTCTTGAATTATGGTATGTGTTATTAAATGATCATCAGGAAGACGATCGTGCCGTGAGCGGCAAAAACTCGAGTTTCCTTGAATCACCCAAGTGTGTATCAAGATAAAATTTTTTTTTCTTTTAATAAGTAAACTAATAACTGGACGTTAATTCTTGTGTTTTTTTTTTCTCTTATAAATAAACGTCTTTCATAAACGACAGAGCAAAAACACACTGCCATTAATATCCGAGCTTGGATTAATTATATTTTTTTTAAATAAATTATACTTAAGATATATCTTGATTGTAAAAAAAAAAAAAAAAAAAATTTTCACTTTAAAGTCTATATTAATTATATTTAGAACAATAACGTGCTCATTCCACCCATTTCACTCTGCTCTTTCACAAATATTTCAAAGTACTGGTAGATTATTGTTACTGCAAGAAGAATACCAGTACCCGAACCAATGGCTCCTAAGAAATCAGCAAGAACAGAAAGTGCTCCGATACAGAGACCACCAAATGCGGCGGCAGTTGGAATGTAACGATTCAATTCGTGAATCATCGAGTTGTCACGGTGTCCTCTCATTACCATCTGTTGTTCTTTGAGTTGTTTAGCGACCTGTTGAAGTAAATTTACATTAAATGAATATTAATAAATGAAAATAAAATTATCCTTGTAAGATAGTAAATATATAAACATACATCTTTAGCAGAGCTTCCAGATACTTCAATCCATGTCTTGGAGAAGAAAGCACATGAGCCTAACATGAAGAGAATGTAAAGGAATGCGTGGACAGGATCTTGGACAATGTGTCCAACAGACTCAGGCGGTGATAAATAATAACAGAGACCACCCACAGGATAAGATCTCGCTGGACCGCCTCCGCCAACATCAGACCACACTCCCAACAAATTAACGATAATATTTCCTTGGAATTTGACGGCTAACATTTGAGAGATGACGTAGAGATTGGAGACCAAAGCAGATTGGAGAATAATGGGAATATTACTTGTGTAGAAAAGTTTTATGGGATAGCTACTGTATTGACCACGATATCTGGTTGATTTGATTGGCAAATCAACTCGGAAGCCCTGGAATTAAATTACCATTAGCCGAATTCATTTTAAATAATTTTTTTTTTTTGTTGAGCTTCAATTTGAAAAAATTCTTTACCTGGAAGTATATGACTATGGCAAATACCAAAATAGTAGCGAGTAAATTCATGAGATTGGGAAGATTCTGACGGTAGAAAGCTTCCCTTAATGCTCGTACTTTGTCTTGTCTGGTTGCCAGTAGATGGAACAATGCAATGACCGCACCCTCGAACTCGGTACCACGACCAGTGTTGACAGTAGCAGGAGAAAACGCCTTCCAGACAATTGTTTCACAAATATTCGTGGCAATGAAAAGTGAGATACCACTTCCAAGACCATACCCCTTCTGGAGAAGTTCATCCAACAACAGTACAATCAAACCGGCAACGAAGAGCTGGATGATGATCAACAGACACACTCCTGCTCCTATTTCAGCTGGATCTCCGTACATTCCGGTCATAACATAAACAATTGCTTGCCCAACAGTAATTACCATACCAAATACTGTGGAAGATTAAATATTTAGTTGTCTTGTCAAATACCAAAAATTTTCAAAATAAATATTGAAGAAATGATTCTTACACTTTTGCGCTCCGTTGAAGAGTGCTCGGTCTTTTGGCGTGTCGCCCACTTCAATTATTTTAGCTCCAGCGAGCAACTGCATTATCAAACCAGAAGTTACAATTGGAGAAATACCCAACTCCATCAATGTACCTCTGTTTGACGCCAAGATAACACGTATCCAGTAGAAAGGATCGGCACTGTCTGAAGACATGATACCAAAAAGTGGAATCTACAAATAAAATATTATATTTTAGTCACCATAAACTTTTATCAAACATCTGGAATTTATTTTTTCAGTAATTAAAAAATAAATAAATTAAAAAAAAAAAATCTTACTTGACAGCACACGAGGAAGATAAAAAGTGTGATAGCAGTCCATAGTACTTTCTCTCTAAATTGGATCTGAAAAAAAAATTAAATAAATATTTTGAATAAACAAAACCACTAAATATCAGCCGTAGGATCTTATTGAGCAAATTATTTATTAATTAATAATAATTATCACAAATTAACAGTAGCAGTAAACATCAGTATGTTTGAATATAAAAATAATGCAGCCCAAAAATAGTTATTTAACTTACTTTTCTCTGTGGCTTCGCTATTTCCGGCAGAATGCTGCAGAACGGTTTTATCACCTCCAAAAATTTAACTGAAACATAATAATATTAATTAACACCGAGTTATAAATACTCAAACACCATGTCCAATATGTTGACCACTTGATCCACACATATTTGAGTAACCAAAAAATATATAACGATGACATAGAAATAAATAAATAATAATTATTTGAATAAAATACTTACTCCCCATAGTGAATCCGTGTTTTGGTAAATGTTTGTCGACACTATGGGACACTTTATAAACACTTTTAAATAATTATTTTAACGTCAAATGCCAAGTTAAAGTATGTTAAACTTTAGCTGGAGACACTCGTATGTACGGTATCGTGTGCGGCTGAATAATCTACAGTAAAATGATGAAAACGCTCGGCTGGCAAGTGAGAACCAACGAATCGTGGCTCACTTATACGACACGTATCAATACGAGGTGGTCACGTGATCTGATGATGTTGGCTGACGAACTCGCCGGCACGGCATATTTTTTTAACCACGAGCACCGTTATTCCAACAGAGGGAGTTCATACATGTCAAATCAAACGCGTGGCGCGAGTATCGCGGATTAAACGCGCGCGCAATTCACAATCTCAGTGCGCATGCGCTTGCAATATTTTTTCTTTAAAAAATTACAGAAATCGTTTTTTAATGGATTTAAAGGCATTTTCACAGTGCCCGCCCTTTTTTTAAAAATTCAATGATGAACTGTCATATCCGTATTCAAATTTAATTAATTAATTAATTAACAAAAAAAATTATTTTGCTGCGATATTGATTTTTAAAAAAAATTACTTACAGATGTTATAAAGTAGGAGTTACATAAAATTTGGTGAATAAATTTTAATGACACGGAAGTTAAAAGATAATTGAAAAAAAAAAAAAAAAAAATATGCACATGTAGAAAATTTTAAAAACTATCAGTGCAATTTTTGACATTTATTATTATTATTATTTTTTTTTATAATTTATCGATCCTAAAAAAATCTAAAAATTATGAGACGTCAATTAACTTCAGTATCACAAATTTTAGTCTACAAGATTTGAAAATTCGAATTATAAAACTGACATGAAGATTTTACTGGAATTTATTTTTTAAATTTCATAACTCCCAATTGATATCAACAAATTAAGAACGATTTTCTTAACATAATTTACATTAAATTAACTCTGTGTTGACTTGTTGATAAATAAATTAATAAATTACATCCAAGTGATAAATGTATTTATTTATTGTAAAATATTCTGACAGGGTAATTATTTAAATTAGCTGATAAATTTTTCAATAAATACACTGGGGTTTTTTTGTTTTCAGTTTCGTAGGTATTTTTTTATATTGCAGTCAAACTTCTAACAACGAGTGAATTCGAAGACCGCTTTTAACTGAACAATAAAATAAATAATGAAGACTTCGAGGATTTCACTAATTTTCAATTTATTTATAATCAGTTTGACATTTGGAAAATGGTATACTTTACTAATATTAATTGTACTGACTTTTAAATTAATATTTCATTTATTATTCTGATAGTACGGAAAATTTAAAAATTGAAAAAGTTACTGGGCCGTATCTTCTTTCTGAAGGGCCTCATTGGGACGCAGAAAAAAATCTTCTTTATTTTGTTGACATTAACTCGCAAAAAATTTTGTGTTATGATCCAAAAACTAAAATAACAACTCACGCTTACTTAAGTATTAATATATATTTAAACTTTATTTATTTATAATGATAAAAATATAACAAAAATTATTTATTTCAGAATGTGGTCTCGTGAGTGTCGTAGTCCCGGTGGCAGGAAAAGAGAACACATTTATTGCAGGATGTGGTACAGACTTAGTCCAAGTGCTATGGAATCCCAGGACCAATAATCGAAACCCTAAAATAAAAATTCTCTCTAAAGTTGACGTCGGTATCAACGACACTAGATTCAATGACGGAAAAGTTGATCCCAAGGGGCGATTTTGGGGCGGGACGATGCTTCTTGACAGTAAAGTAGCTGACCCACCAAATCAAGCTTCTTTGTACAGATTTGCGTACGATGGAACTCCGACGACAATGATAACACCGGTGAGCGTTAGCAATGGCCTTGTTTGGAGTCATACCAATGATTCATTTTACTACATAGATAGCCAGGCTTACAATATCGTTGTCTATGATTACGATGACACGACTGGAAATATCTGTAAGCCAAATAAATGTTTTTTCAAAGTTTTAGTAGACAAATATGAGTCATTTTTATTATCTAGAATGTAAATTTCATAATGCAGCTAACAAAAGAATATTATTGGATCTTAAAAAAAAAAAAATAAAGGGTATTCCTGATGGCATGACTATTGACAAAGCAGGAAATCTCTGGGTTGCTATCAATACTGGAGGAAAGGTAAAATAAAAATGACTTTTCTCACTCTGGAATTTATTTGGAGCATCAGTATGCCTTTAATTTTGTTTTCAGGTAATCCAAGTTGATTCTAAAAACGGTAAAGTTTTGCGATCTGTAAAAATGCCAGTGACTGACGTATCCAGCGTTGCTTTTGGTGGTCCAAATAAAGACATTCTCTATGTGACTACTGCCAGAGATAAGCTGAGCAAAGCTCAAATAAAAATGCAACCCACTGCTGGGTCGGTTTTTGCTGTTCACGGTCTTGGTGCCACTGGATCTCCAATGCTTGCATGTAGAATTAAATAAATCCATTTATAATTTACATCAATGACATTTTAAATTTATATAATAATGTATGTTTATTTTAAAATTTCTGAATTAAAAAAAGTTTATTATTATTATTTTATAAGTGCAATAACTTTTGTATCAAGAGCGCGGTTGTCAATAATCTCTTCCGCATTTATACTTAATCTCTTTATAAGCGTGCGTCGATATTTCACTGATAATAAGGTGTAGGATCGTCTTAAATTGCCGATTCTCTATAATAATCTTGGCTGTATTATTCCAAGTCTTCGTGATATCATATCATTTTGATAATCTTATTAATTTTAATCATTTGACTTTAATTTCCAAGACGAAATCCAGTAATAAATTGTTGCCGGAGTATGACAATTAATTATTCAATACTTTATTGAACTGTCAAAAGTAATTAAATTTTTTTAAATTATTGAATTTATTCAGACCTAGTCGTTAGTTGGCTTCGAAAATTTAATCGCATAAATTATCATGGATATCAGGTAAATAATTATTTTGTTTGGTTATGAAAATTGTCAAGTTAAATATTATGTAATAAATATCAATAACAAAATTTAGGACAGAGCTAAATAATTGAGCTAATCTTAGTTGGGGATAAGGTAAGTGGGTTTGAAAATTTAAACGCAGATTTAAAATGATATGTAAAAAAAGTAATTTATTTGTCAAATAATATATTAAAATAATTTAATTTGAATGTTTATTAAACAATTTTAATTATTTTGTGAATTTAAAACAATGGGATTATCACATTGACACAATTTTTTATCTTTGACAACTACAATAAAATACTAAAAATATTTTGTGCAACGTGCTGATAATAATTCTCCCACTATCAGCAATCAAAAAAGAATAATTTTTTTCAAAATTGCAAATATACGAAGTACTAAAATGATTGTTAAATTTTGCAATTATCGCCTTCAATCTTTAAAATTTTTTGACTGATAACTATTTTCTTGGCGCCATTGAATGTAAACAGAAAAAAATTTTCCGTAACCACATGATAAGATAACTTACAGTAAAAAATTTATGCCGGATAACAAAATATTCGAATATTTAGCGGCGAAAAAAAATTACTTACGACAATAAATTTTTTCTAGCCCTAAGAAAATTTTTGTTTTCATTTTACAATGCAAAATTTTTCTTGTGCCAAGAAACCCTTTTTAAAAAAACTGATTTGTTAAAATAAGAAAATGAATTTTTAGCGCTGAATAAATTTTTTGTATTAATAAGCTGAGATTACTTGCGGCAATAAATGCCGGCTTTGAAATATATAGATTTGTTACAATTAACATCATGTGTTATCATAACAAATTGACTTTTTAATTATAACACAATTTCATTTGTCACTATAGCAAATTGATTTGTTACCGTAAGCTAATCATGTTTCTTAACACAAAACTTTTCGTGATTCCGTCTTTTGTTATGATAATAAAATTTTTTTTTTTCGCGTATGAAGAAGTGGAGTTCGATAAGTAAGTCAAGTTCCATTAAAACAAAATATTATGCAAAAGCAATTATTTGCACTAGCTGATAAATTTCCTGTATTTAAATACTGAGCTATCTTTATATTTAGTAGGTATTTTTAAAATAGCCGCGAACGATCTACGACAGTTTATTCAAATATTTATGTTAATTTGAACAATGAAAAATTTTTCAGTTTTATTTATTTCAGTATTTCTAATAATTGTTTTTGGGTTTGAAAAATGGTATAGTCTAGAAAAGTTTCAAGTGTTAATTTTATTTAATCGAGTATTAAATTCATGATTTTTAATTATTTTTTTTACAGTAGTTCAAAAGATGTGCGAATCGAACGAATTGCCGGGCCATATATGTGCGCCGAAGGACCTCACTGGGATGAAAAGAAAAATCTTTTGTATTTCGTTGACGTCATTGGGCAAAAAATATTCTGTTATAATCCAGTAACAAAAAAAATAACCCATACTTATTTAAGTAAACAATTTAAATTATTACCTTAACAAAAGTTTGTGTAGTCGCAATAAAAAGTTATTTTTTAAAATTAGAGAACGGTCAAGTTGGTGTCGCTGTTCCTATTCTTGGGAAAAACAATGAATTTCTCGCTGGAAGTGGGACAGATTTAGTGCGGGTGTTCTGGGATTCTAGAGCAGATGATAAAGATCCCCGGATCGAAATTATTTCCAAAGTTGACGTCGGTGTCGAAGATACTAGATTTAATGACGGAAAAGTCGATCCTAAAGGCCGACTTTGGGCCGGAACTATGGGCGAGAAAAATTACGTTCCCATTTCTGGTAAAGGTTCGTTGTACAGATTTGCATACGATGGTACTCCAACGAAAATGATAAGTCCAGTGGACATCAGTAATGGTCTTGTTTGGAGTCATACCAACGATTCATTTTATTACATCGACAGCTTTGCATACAATATTGTTGTTTATGATTACAATGACACCACTGGCGATATCTGTAAGACAAACAAATATCCGTTATTATTTTTTTTATCAACAAGTAGCAGATATTTTAATCAGTTAATAAACATCATTATGCAGATAATAAACGTACGCTGTTTGATCTCAAAAAGAACAACATAAAGGGTATTGCTGATGGCATGACGATTGACCGTGCGGGGAATCTTTGGGTCGCTAATCATGACGGCGGTTTGGTAAAAATATAATTACTTATCTTACTCTTGAATTGTCTGGAGCGTAAACATTAATTTAAATTTTATCTTCAGGTATTTCAAGTTGATTCGAAGACCGGGAAAATGCTACAGTCTATCACGATGCCAGTGACTGACATCACCAGTGTTGCTTTTGGTGGCCCGAATAAAGACATTCTTTATGTAACCACCGCTAAAGACAAACTCAATGAAACTCAACTGCAGGAGCAGCCTCTAGCAGGTTCAGTTTTTGCCGTTTACGGACTGGGTATCTCGGGATCTCCGATGCTCTCCTGCAAAATTAAATAACTTAATGTACGATATCGAGTTTATATTAATGTGCATATTAAATACTCTAAGAAAAATTATCCTAATTTTATTTTAAATTATTCACCTGCCACCTGCGCATGTGTAATTTACTCTTGGAAATTTTGAATGAGTATCAATTTATTTTACTCTCCGAAAATTAAATTTTTACTTCTACTTCTTTACTACTCAAGTACTTTTCTGTCAACAAAAATTGATACTTATTATAACTTATTATATATTTCAAATTACAAAAACAAACTAACCAAGATCATACGCAATGACATTTTATTGTTTTTGAATCTTCAAATGTTTGATCTCTAAATTAATTTTTTCCGTCACGTCACTAATTTTGTTGATAAACAAAAATTAATTACGTCACTGCTCAGATAATAATGTTAAATATTAATCATAAAACATACTGTCATAGTAGTAATTAAGTGTTATCATCAAATTTTCCTGTATAATACAATTTTTTATATATTGGTTTGTTCCGTTGTCAGAAAACGGTCTAAGGTCTAGTGTTTTTGCGTATTGTTTTTACTTACATAAATTTAACCAATGAAATTTGTTTTAATTTTACTCATTTCAAAACTTTTTATTATTAATTCCGTATTTGGACAATGGTATAGTACATAAAAATTAAATTATATATTATATTTTATTTTATAAAACATTGAATTTTAATTTTTCTAATTAGCCCAAAAGATTTGAAAATTGAACCAATCGCCGGGCCATATATCGTAGCCGAAGGGCCGCACTGGGATGAAGAAAATAATCTTTTGTATTTCGTAGATATTCTTTCGCAAAAAATATACTGTTTCAATCCAGTGACCAAAATAATTACTTACACCTACTTGAGTAATTATGATTACTACTTTTTAAAAATCTCAAGACGTTATCAATGTCCACTAATTTACTAATTGATAACTTTTTCTTAGAATGCGGCCCAGTTGGTGTCGCAGTTCCAATGGCCGGACAAAAAAATACACTAATTGCCGGTTGTGGAACCCATTTAGTCAGCGTGACTTGGGATTCTAGTGCTGATGATCCAGATCCTACGATTGACTATATTACCAAAATTGACGTGGGTGTCAAAGACTCTAGATTTAATGATGGAAAGGTCGACCCACAAGGTCGACTTTGGGCAGGGACAATGGGGGAGAAAAATGGCGCTCCGCTCCAAGGCAGAGGTTCTTTGTACAGATTTGAACACGATGGTACCGCAACTAAAATGATAGGTTCCATAGATATTAGCAACGGTCTCGTCTGGAGTCATACCAACGATTCATTTTATTATATAGACAGTTTTGCATACAAAATAGTCGTTTACAGATACAATGACTACACCGGAGACATTGGTAAGCTGGAGAAAATCCTCTGATTATTTTCAAGTTCAGTAATAAATATTTTGAGTAACTGAATTGTTGATATATTTTTCAGCTAACAAGTGTTCGTTATTCGACTTCGAAGAGAATAAAATATCTGGTATTCCAGACGGTATGACCATCGACAAAGCCGGGAATCTTTGGGTGGCTAATCATAGTGGGGGATTGGTAAAAAATATATTTTACTCACTCTTATATTTTTCTACATTGATATCATCTTCAATTTTATCTACAGGTACTCCAAATTGATTCTAAGACCGGTGTATTGTTACAATCTATCAAAATACCGGTATCTCTTGTGACCAGTGTCGCTTTTGGAGGCCCAAATAAAGATATTCTTTACATAACTAGCGCTCGTGATAAATTAAGTGAAACTCAATTGCAGAAAGAACCTCTTGCAGGCTCCGTTTTTGCTCTTTACGGCCTTGGTATCACTGGATCTTCAATGCTTCCCTGTAAAATTAAATTACATTAAGTTTGTTTATAAATTCAATTAATAAAAACGTCTTTTAAATTTATCTTTATCATTTTAAATATTACATAAATTGACAAGCGCATGCCGATGATCTCATACGCATGCGTACTTTATTTTACTTTTTAAAATTATCATACATTAGGATTTCATTCCTTTACTTAATCATTCAAGTCCTTCAATTTATTTGTTATTTACTTTTTTTTATTAACTGACATTCCGAGTTATTAAAAAAAAAAAAAAAAAAAAAAAAAAAAAAAAAAAAAAAAAAACTAGCACGAGGTCATTGAAACAGTAGTGACACTTTTATTCTCGAAATCTTAAATTGTAAATATTCCTCTCGATAAACTGGATATGTACATAAAATATTAATTAAAATGTTAATTAATAACCACAATGAATAAAAAAAAAAGTATTTACATTTTGCAAAGTAAATAAAACAACTTTTGATAAACTATAATCAAATAAATAAAATCATATCTAACTTTTGACTTTAAATTTAATTGTGAAATATTTAGTGAGAACGTTTATTTAAATAAACTTTACTCGTTAACTTTCTCACGATATATAAACAACTTTCAAACTTATCCTTTGTTCATTAAAAAATTTTATGCTGACCTAAGCACAATACGTCTGTTCAATACACATATATAATATATACTATTGTATTTAAATATATGTTTTTAATTTAATAATGAAAGGACTGTTTGTTTTATTCAAATTTTTTCTATTAATTGATCTGGCTTTTGGACAGTAAGTTATCAATTTTTAAATAAAAAATAAATATAATTATAATTTAGTGAAGTTTTGATTAATTTTTTATGCCAATTAAAGTATTAGTATTCTATCATTTAAATTTTTAAAACGGGGTAATTATTTTTATGCATTTAATTTATCAGAAGAGTGCAAGTATAGCAGATATGAGACAATTCATCAATTTTAAATAAATAAATTAAAATAATGAAATTTAAAAAAATCCGCGTACTGATTTTCAGACCATCTAAATGCATATTTTTAAATTTTTATTCTCCTTACATTTTATTTATTTAAAAATTTAAAAAATTGCCAATCGTCAGTTACATTCACACTCATTCTATCAGTCAAGTTTAAAAAAAGTCTGCATTATCAAACTTGAGAACATTATCTAGAAAAAAAATAAATAAACTCAAGTGTTTTTTATCTACACGTGACATGTTCGGACGTTGAAGCTCATGATTGGTCTCCTGCAACGTTATAATAACAAACAGACAGTCGGAGATCGGAGATAGGATGTAATTAGCTGCGATAGTCGGGTCACCACTCAGTAAGAATCGACTCCAGTTTATTCTAGTTGACGTTCAACGCCGAGCGGTCTGACATTCACATCCTGTTTGTTAAACTTTATCATCAATTTATTGTTTTGCCTGAAAATGTAATTTGAATTCAAATTTATTTATTTATTTAAAATAATCTTCCGATGTAAATTTTTATTTGTTCGAATAAATAGTAAGCGCGCGTCTAGTGAATTTAACTGAGTGCATTTAAATTGAGGAACTGGCTATAAATATTAATATATTTTGAATTCTATGTCAATTATAAACAATTAACTTTTTTGTTTTTTTCAGGAGTTCTAAACAAATAAAAATCGAATCAATAGGTGGGCCCTACAGTCTTTCCGAAGGCCCTCACTGGGATGAAGAAAGAAATCTTCTTTACTACGTCGATATTCCTGAGCAAAAAATTTACTGTTGGAATCCAACAACTAAAAAAATTACTCACACTTATTTAAGTAAATTTAATTTAATTTTTTTACTTCAATAAAAATTTTAGCAGTTGTCACAATAAAATTATTTTTTAAAATTAGAAAATGGCCCAGTTGGTGTCGCAGTTCCTGTAGTCGGGGAAAACAACACATTTATTGCAGGATGTGGAACAAATTTAGTCAGAGTAACTTGGGACCCCAGTACTGATAATACTGATCCTGAAGTCAAGACTCTTGCGACAGTCGACTCGTCCCGCGATGATACGAGAATCAATGATGGAAAAGTCGACCCCAGAGGCCGATTCTGGGCGGGAACAATGGGCGAGAAAAATAATGTCATCACTCCTGAGAAAGGTTCGTTGTACAGATTCTCGTTTGATGCAACTCCGACAAAATTAATCAGCCCGGTGAGTATCAGCAACGGGCTGGCTTGGAGTCATAGCAAGGATTCTTTCTATTACATCGACAGTCCTACGCTTGAAGTCGTTGCCTTCGATTACAATGACGATTCCGGAGACATCTGTAAGTATAGAAATATAATCTATCATTTTTTAATAATAGCTGATGGCAATTAATTTTAATGACCGATATTATCGTAACTGGTATTGTCAGCAAATAAACGTACGGTGTTCAACCTGAAGGACAATAAAATTACCGGCTTTCCTGACGGGATGACGATCGACAAAGCTGGCAATCTCTGGGTTGCTGTTTACGACGGCGGAAAGGTATTTTATTAGAATAATTTTAATTGTAGCTTCTTACTTATCTAATAATAAAATATAATTATTTATAATTTGCCTTCAGGTGCTTCAAGTTGATCCTCGAACCGGAAGGTTATTGCAAACCGTCAGTATGCCGGCTACTAAAATAACCAGTGTCGCATTTGGTGGCCCGAATAAAGACATTCTTTATGTAACCAGCGCCAAGAATGGACTGACTGATGCTGAACTCAAGGATCAGCCTCTTGCAGGCTCAGTTTTCGCTGTTCACGGTCTTGGTATTGCCGGAAATACGATGCTTGCTGCCAAAATAAAATAAATTTTAAATTTCTTATGACCTTGCCAATAAAATAATAAGAAATTGATATTTTTATATATATAGAATAAATTTATATAAATATAAATATATATATAATATGTATGTTTATTCGAAAAATTTTAAATAAATAATTTGACATTGAAGCTTTACAATAAATCTAATTTAAAAAATTTTTTTAAATTTTGTATATCACATTAAATATTTAACAAATAATAAGACGACACAATTAATCATTTTGTTTAAATTTTAAAAACTGAGTTCAATCATCTAAAGTTATTATTTCAACACTTTCTTTAGCATGTTTATCAGCTTTCGATGTGGAGCTGCTTGTTTTTCCTCGAGGAATATCGAACATGGTGACGGAATCGGCAATTGTAGACCTAATGTTATCCGCAGCTTTTGGTGGCACGACACTGAGTGACAGCGGAGGATTTTTAATGTAATCAGTAGACTTGGAATGAGTCTTAGCCTGGGGGATTATTTCCAAGTGTGAGTGCTGCTGAAGCTGCGTAAGCATGTTGATAGTCTCGACAGTGCTGGACTGTGACAATGAAGCCGGCATTGCACTTGTCATCTCCACCGAGGATTTAGGCTTGCTTGTGCTTTTGCGGAAGCTCGTCGGCTTCACTGAAGATTTAGAACTTGATGAATTTACTGGACTGACGGAAATTCCGCTTAGATCAGTTGATAAGTAAGGAACGCCCATCATCACCGCGGAATTAGGCATTTTTAGAACATTTGATATATTATTTACAGCTTGGGCGGTTTTGCTGGATGGACGCTGCTTTTTAACGGGATTAGGAGGTGCTTGTTGAGCTTGCTTCTTCAACTGCAACTTGTGTTGCAAGGACGTTCCACTCCGTGAGGACAGACCCATTGGAACAGGCGTAATATTGAGACCAGAGTTACCTAAATTTTGGTGAGGCGGAGGAATATTCATTATACCCGAGGGACTGGCACTTTTTAACGGCGATACTGACAATGATGAGCTGTGAGCAGGCTGTGGTTCAGTTAAACTCTTTGAAACACGAATCTGTGGCGCAGACACTTGCTTCGGAGGGCCTGTTTTTGTTTGTTGAATAACCGATGGCTTTAGCAGCGAAACTTGAGTATTTGGTGCTGTAGCTTTTGGCTGTTGTGATGTTGACATACTTTTTGAACTATGGACATTCAAATCAGAATTTACTGACGAGTGCTTTGTTTTTGTTTTTTGTTGCTGAGCGGTACCTCCAATAGCTGAAATTGAAATGCCGTGAGGCAGTTCTTTATTAGTACCTGCAGTCGTTGTTTTAAAGTTTGATTGATTGTATGCTGCAGAACTTGTGGTAGCAGTAGTGACAGCAGTGACAGCAGCACTGAGATTTAAAAATTGTTGGACAGTTAGATTACCAAGACTGCTCATTGCTCCGAGATTACTAGAGCTGACTGAAGGAACGGAACCCATTGAACTGGTTGTCATTGTGGGTACGCTGCTGACATTAGGCAAGCTTGTAGGAAGATTTCCGAAGTTGCTAAGAGAACCAACGGGCATTGATGTTAAATTATTTTGACATTGCCGCAAAAGATCTTGATAGTTTCCCATTTGATTCAAGTAATTGACTGCAGTTAATGAATCCATCATATTAGGATTGGCAAGTCCCGAGGACAGCATTGACATCATAGCGCTCTGATCCATAAGAGGGTTCATAAAAAATGGATTCATCAGAGGTTGATTACTTGTACCGAGGAAATTTCCAAATCCTCTTTTATTGTTACTATAAGAGTTCATAATATTTTGATAATATTTATTGACATTCGGTGGACGACCGCGTGGTCTACCAGTTCCTGGATTCTTGTTAGTTTTACGCTGCTGGAATGTCTGAGGAGACGTAGGAATTGGTTGAGACTGCGTCACTGGGGTAAAAGTGACAGCAGAAGTAACTGGCGGTGTTGGAATAGTTTGATTTTGATTTAGACTTTGACTTTGTTGTGACGTTTGATTGGCCACTATTTTATTAGCAAGATTCTGCTGTTGACAGAAGCGCATTGCGTCTTCTAGAAGATTACCCGCAGATGTTTTCATATCCCTGTAAGCTTTGTAAGTATCGACAAGTAAAGTAGCAAAAGCTTGGACTTCTTTGCCCTGGAAGTTCTTTGACACCTGCTGATAAATTTTATAGACGTCCAATAGCACACGGGTTCTAGGATCCATCCGGCAGAGCTGTGTGCTATCGTTAGGATTTGAAGGGCCCATAGATTGAACACGTGTTCGTAATGACTGCAAACAAAGCGTTAACGCCTGCCGAGACAGCTGCTCGCGTTCTGAATCCCGTACATATTTTCTATAAAAAATAAATTAATTTATTATCATAATCTTATCAATTAGTTCAAACAGCAGCTCAGTAAATAAAATAAAAAAATAAACGTACTTATCAGCGTCAGGAGTTTTTCGCAATTGAATACACAATTCCATCAACATGCGGCTGTCATCCGTTTCCTTGAGTACCTGCATCAACAAATGAACACACCGCGACATGTGCGATGCGAAACTTCCGGGACGATCAATTTCATCATTTGGAATTCTCCAAACCCCCTAAATAAATACAATAAATTAAATTATCATTATTCTAAATTTGAATTATAGTTTTTTTACCAGTTCTATTATTTATCATTTTTATTATTAATAATTAATTAAATAAATACATAATTATTCTATTAATGAAATTCGATGATTATTTTTTGTAAAATAGTTGTGTTGCGGTTTATATTTTTTCTACGTAAAGCATGTAATTAATTTTACTTTATTGTCTCAAATTATTGTATATAATTGTATTGATAAGCACCATGGTCACGCTTGTTTGTATCGAGCTAAAGTGGTCGGAACTGTACTTAAGTATAGCGTTAGATTGTGAGATAAACTAGTACTTATGAAGCGATCTATATATATTTAACATTGAGAAGAAAAAAAATGATAAATAAGACGCTTGAATTCTTTTTTACGCCTATACTTGTCTCGTAGCAACAGGAAGTTGTTGAAATAAAAAAAATTTTGACTTTTTGGTAACTCGAATATTTTTAATAATCTATTATTATGAACAAGTTGACAATAACTCTGTTAGTAATCTTTATATTTGTGATAATAGCGGGGTAAGTATTGATATTTGTTTAAAAAAAAAAAAAAAAAAAAAATGATCAATGTAAAGAAATTCGCTTTAGAGAGAACCTTTTTTCTGCTTGATGTAACGAATTGAATTACAGAAGTATTTGTTATTTCATTTTAAAAAATGTTGGTTATAAATATGATTGCGATAGTGCACACTCAGATAAACTTGTTATTGATACGGATGCTGGAGCTGATGATGCTGCAGCTCTCCTGTTGATTTTGTCGGCATGGGCGAACAATGACACCAGTTACGATGTAATTGGAATCACGTGTGTCTATGGGAATACTTATGAAGAAAATGTCGAACAGAATGTACTCAAGACTCTCACTGTTGCCAATTTATCTCACGTAAGATTATTTTGTGTGACTTCGTTTCACTTTTCTCCGTGTAAATTTATTTATAAAATGAATCTACAATGTAAAAAATTGCGGAGTGAACCCGCATTAAATCTGGAGTGAATGCGGAGCGGATGACTGTTTATTTATTCGATTCCCTTGGAGTAAAATTCACTCCGAAACGAGTTTAAATGCGGAGTGATTTTTTTAAAACTCCGAACCTTCGAGTGACGGAGTGAATTCGGATTTAAATAAAATCCATAATTACTCCGAATTTGCTCCCAATTTTTTACAGACTACATGCCATTTAAATAACTCCTAAAAAATTTAATTTTCACAGATTCCCGTCTACGGAGGAGCAAAGAAACCTTTGATGAACGATTATATAGCAGAAGATTGGTTTGGTATTGATGGCTTAGGCGACTTCAATTTTGAAGATGAAATCAATGGTGAAGTTGATCGATCTACTCATGCAGCAGTAGCTTTGGTTAATTTAGCTAAAAAGTATCCCGGTGAACTTAATGTACTTGTTCTCGGCCCATTGACAAATATTGCGATTGCAGTATCACTGGATCCGGATTTCGCGCGCAATGTAAAAAGATTTTTCATTATGGGGGGCAGTGTATCAGGTGTCGGAAACAGATCTCCAGGTGTTGAATACAATTTCGGAAGCGACCCTGATAGTAATTTTATTGTCTTAAGTATTGCTAAAAATATTCCACATCTTTTGTTCCCGTGGGAGACAAATCTAGGGTCGAATATCTCTAAAGTATTGATATTAATTTATTTAAAAGCAATTTTTTAATAATATAAGTTATTAATTTATTTTTTTTTGTTTCTGCAGAGCTGGAGGGTCAATGAGTTGGGTTCAATAAACTCGAGCTTCGTAGAGTTTTTAAATAAAGCCGAGCAAAAAATTATCAGTTATGATTTACAAAGATGGAATCCATCGGATGCTATGGCGGCCGCTGTGATGCTGTGGCCAAATTTAGTGAAAAAATCTATTACTATTAACGCAACACCGGTGATTGATGGAGCAGCAAGAGGTTCATTGCTGATCGACTATGCGGAATTGACAGAAAAACCAAAGAATGTTGAGATAATACAAGAAATAGACGTCGAAGAATTCAAACACATACTCACATATTATTTGTCATAATTAATTCAATGCGGTTATGATAAATGTGAGGTCACGTTAACTAATGTAAAAAAGTATTTACAATATTTATGTATGTGTTAATGGGCCACTCCATAAAATGTGTGCATTTATTATTAATAAATATAAAATTTACTTTTATAATTATAACTTTACATAAAATATGTCTCTAATTTTTTAATCTTAATTATTTCTCGATGAATGAGCAATAAGAATTTAAATGTTAATTGGTTCTTGCTGTCAAGATAAGGTAAAAATCAATAAATATTATTTTGATAAAAGATAAGGTATTGTTTATGTTAGTAAACAAGCAAACGGAAAATTCATTATCGTCAACAAATGCAGGAATTATTATAGAGGTGAATAGTTTTTTTTATTGGAAATCGGAGGCCACGACTCAGAGAACAAGATATAAAAGAATTAAATTTCAATCGACAATTTAATTGTAAGAAGACTAGTTATGAGTGCAGCGATTATAATTTTGGCATCTTTCGTCATACTCTTGCTAGTAGAAAAGTAAGTACATAATTATATTTATTATAATGTATGAGGGGAATTAATTATTTTATTGGACAAATTTAATGGGTATAGTGTGAGCTCGGACAAACTAGTGATTGATACGGACGCTGGTGCCGACGATGCACTTGCAATTCTGTTAGTACTATCAGCGGGAAATATTTCAAATTATGAGCTTGTAGGAATCACGTGTACTTATGGAAACACTGACGAAAAAAATGTAGAACAGAATGTACTAAAAACTCTTACAGTAGCACATTCCTCTCACGTAAATAAATTTTTTATTTAAAAAATCAATTTATCAGATGGAAAATTTCTGTAGTTACTGTGTTAAATATTTTTACAATAGATTCCTGTCTATCGGGGAGCACAAAAACCTTTGATGAGCAATTTTACATCGGATAAATATTTTGGAGAAGATGGTTTTGGTGACTTTGATTTCGAAGATGAAATTAAAGGTGAAGTTGATGGAACTACTCATGCGGCGGTAGCTTTGATACATTTAGCACGAAAGTATTCTGGTGAACTGAGCATACTTGCTATCGGTCCGCTAACTAATATCGCATTGGCAATATCACTAGATCCAAATTTCATGAATAATATCAAGAGACTGTATATTATGGGAGGAAGTATAGCAGGCAGAGGAAATAAATCTCCTGGTGTTGAGTATAACTTCGGGACGGATCCTGACAGTGATTTTATTGTTTTAAATGTCACAAGCAATAAGCCGAGTCTTTTGTACCCTTGGGAGACTGTTCTTAAATCGCCAATTCCAAAGGTATTTATTTTCCATTGAATTAATTAATTATTTCTATAGTAAATAAAATAAATAATGTATCATAAAATTTTTCAGGGCTGGAGAATTAAAGAACTTGGTTCGATTAATTCAAGTGTAATTAATTTTTTAAATAAAGCAGAAAGAAAAACTTTCAGTAGTGAATTTCTAATGTGGCAACCGTCAGATGCCATGACAGCTGCTGCAATGCTCTGGCCGTTTTTAGCAAAAAATACAATTGAAATAAATGTAACACCCGTTACAGATGGAGTCGCAAGAGGCACTATGCTCATAGACTATTCTGAGAAAAGCGGAAAGACAAAAAATGTGAAAATCATTCAAGACTTTAAGACGGAAGAATTTAAACACTTATTATTATATTATTTTAAATAATATGTCTACGTAAATAATTACCATTGATAAGTAATAATTAGTAGTACATTTTTTCATGTACGTAATGACTGTTCAGTTCAATTGATACCTAATTTAAATTTTTACAATTAACAAAAAAAAATTGAAACTTACATTAAAGAAGTTTGTAGTTTTCCTGTCGGCAAAAAGTCCTTGGAAATTGAGGTCCGCATAATATTGACATTTGTAAGTACCCAACAGAAGGTCACGACACTTGTCGTTGTCTTTGGCTGTCTTGTGGTTGAAGTAAAAATGACAAAGGCGGTAGATAGATTTGTAATGCTCAGGAAATCGTAAAACACATTGTTCTAGTCCAGCTAGACAATATGAAATTAATCTTGCGACCTCTCCTTCCGTATAGTATTCCTCTGAAGTATTAAAAAATAATAATCAATCATTTTATAGTCCTCTTTGACTAAAATTCTTAGCAAAAGAGTTTCTATTTTTTTTTATCGGGCCTAGGGGCCCTGACTATAGCACTGAAGGTTTGTGTTTGAAGTTCAGAATCAAGACAAATAACTGATCTGACCTTCTTCTACAAAATCATTAATGGATTTGATCATGTTGATCACGGTGGCTTTTGTATAGTCTGTAATAACCCGTGTCTTAAGAGCAATCGAATAATTAACACGTTAAGATCTAATAAAAACCACGTAATTAACGGACCGTATAATAGAGCAGCTAACCCAGTCAATGAGTTCAATACAGACATCGACTTTTTTGGTGGATCTCTTTTGGTTATTCAATCAAATATAAAAAAACCTGCCAAACTAATCAAGTTTTTTCAGAAAAAAAAAAAATATCAAATTGTAATTGAATATGAATCTAATTTCAAATCTCAGTTTCCCTTATACTTAACTATATTATGTACTTGGTTGTATATACCCTATCGGTGCATAATGTTAATAAATAAATTTTCTTTGATAACAAATAATTATACTGACCCTTTTCTTGGACAGGACTGGGACTAGATTTTTTCTTTTCAGCATCACTGTCGCTAGAATCACTATCGCTGTCACTTGAGCTGTCACTACTTGAACTGTCATCACTGCTGCTACTGGATTCATCACTGCTACTGTAGCTCGAATTATTTGTTTCCGTAGTGCTCGTAGTCAATGTCGTCGTAGTACTTTCTTGCGAACCGCGTCGACTTATCGTAGCTTCTTCTTTCGTCGAATTACTTTGACTCTTTTTTTTCTCATTTACTTTATCATCTTTATCTTTGATGGCATGAGAATCTTCATTCGACTGCACATCATCAGCCTGCTGCCATTTACTATCATTTTTATTGACATCTTGATTATTATCATGAAATGATAACTGAGTTTTATTATATTCCGCATTTTGTTTCATTAATGTATTCATTATTTCTTGAGCATTTTTACTTTTACCATCTTCCTCACATCTCTTTTCCATGGCACGAGTCTTTTCATACTCATTGCGAGTTTTTGAAGTTCTTGCGCAATCACCTTCATCACTTGATATCACCATAACTTCATCAGAATCTTTCTGAGTTAATTCATTCTGCGTTACGATGTCGCAGACATTAGTAATCAAATCGTCAATAAGACCTACAACGTCGTGCATCAACTGTAAATGCGAAACGTTCCCCATTTTAATTCTTTTCGACGAATCATCAGGTACTGGCTCTCGCGGTCTCTTTTTATCAGTTTTCAATTTATTTGTTTCAGTGGTTTTCTCTACAACGGCAATCTCTTCAACGCTATTCGGGCGTTTTTCTAAATTTGTACGGCTTTTTGGGACAATCTCCGTATTTTCAACAGACTCTTTAACAGGAATTTTGTAATCAATTTCATCAGAATTAGATTCGTCTCGACGTTTATTTTTACTTAATTTAGATTGGAACTGCATGAACGGTCCACTAGCACAATCTAACAAATGCTTCCAAAACAACTCACCCAACGATTTTTTAAGTGGCTTACTCTCATGCTGCTCCAGATACTTCAAAATGCTCGCGTGTATACGATAATGCACTTCCAGCGCTTCAATTGACAAATAATGGGCATTTTTATGACTAATTTTTTTCGGATAGTGAGCATTATTCCTGTGTAACAACTCGCTGGCTGTACCATAGTGTTCTAAAAATACTGGAGGGTCATGATTTTTTTTCTCTGAAATTTTCGCAAGCATATAGTGATACAACCACCTCTCGTCTTGCATCTGCGCTGCATCGTCGATGTTTGCCAAGTAGATACGATTTGCGGAATTAAAACAATTCGCGGCGATATCAAGTGTGTCTTCTTTTCGTTTTTCGAGGATTTCAAACTTCTCCATACTGAGAGTGTCTGATTCTTGCTTCAGTAGACGTGAGCAAAATGAATGAACCATGTAGACAAAGTTGCCGTACTCAATCCAGATGACACTGTGACCTGGTTTTAGTTCCACCGCATGTTGATAACAACACTGGGAAATTTTAGCTTGTGACAGTAACTTAGTGATGTCTGAAAGTGGCTTACAGTTATTTAATGTCGTTCCCATGAGTGTGCTAACGGACATAGCAAGTGCGACCCATGAATTAAAAGCATCAGGATGCAGACAAACGTCCATGGAATAATATTTTGCAGCAGACAGCCAATTGTTGTTCTTAAATGAGTAATCACCTAGAAGATAGTACAGAGAATCGATTTTATATGGCAGTGGTTTTTTTACTTTTGGCATTTGTTCAATGTCACCCACGATATAAGAATTTATTTCATCGACTATTCCACTCGGATCGTGATCCCGTGGTACCAGTGAATTTATTTTTTTAAACAGAATTTTAGTATCCGCGCTTATTGACATGGCTCGGGGAGTATCAAATTCCGGTAGGACATCTGGCTTATAAAATTCAAAAAGTAGTTGAGCAATTTCCCATGTCAACGGAATTTGTGGTACTCCATGATCCTCTAAATGTTTAGGTTTTGTTTTATTGGCTCTATTAGGATGACCGTAAAGACACCAAAACATTTTTTCCAAGTGCTTGGTAATTTTTTCACGCACTGCAGTATATCGTACGCTGCACATTCTCGGCACGACTGTCTTTATTGTAAAAAGTAAAAGTTTAGCTTCGTTAATACAACACCAAGAATGGCGACCCAGGAAGTCATGACCAACGAAAAGCAGCATGATAGGCGCGGGAATGTCTTTGTCTTCGTCATCAGAATCGGACTCTGGGTCATCGGCTGCTTTTGACTTAGAAGTTGTACGCGATTTCGCTCGCTCGCGGTCATCTTCGTACTGAAGAATGTGATGCAACAGAATCCAAGGCGTGACAGACTCCAATGGCATCTCTACTGCTGTGTCTGGTACGTCCAACTGATGACAAAGTATCTGGACCAATGTCTGAACTAGTCTGGTGGCTTTTGTCTCAGCCAAGTATCTTACTACTGATGACCCAGAAATATCGACGCATGATTCTAATTTTTCGAGGCAATTTAATACACTAGAAGCCCACTTTTTCTGATCAGTCTCGTCTGAACAACTATTATAACATTGCCAGGCTTCGTGCAGACAAGTTTCAGCCCAGACAAAACAATCTTCATACTGTTCCAGTTGCCACAAACTCTCCAGCAACATCGACAGTTGCTTTTTACGATCAATATTCAGCTTGACATTTGTCAATGAATCGTTTTGTTGTTTGGCAAACTTGAATGTGTCCTTGAGTACAAGAGACAGTTCATAAAATTTTTTTTCCTCATGAAGTTTTTGTACTTCCCCAAGTTTCTGCCCACGCTCAATTGACGTCAATCTTTTTTGAACTATGGGCAAAGCAATTCGAGAATTGTGTTTACAGTTTGGTAATTTAACTAATAGCGTTGGAAAATACTGTTTAAATTCCTCCATATCATGAAGAAGAAGCTCTAAACTTTTCTTGGCTATCTCTGTATCACCTTGGCACAAAAAAATACTTGCTTTTACCCACAATACTCGCAATAAAAATATTAAATTTTCCTCATTCAATAAATTATCACGAACACTTGCAAAAATAATGTATCCAAGTTCTTCAGACGGGATCCCAGTCCCAAACTTGTCAACCGTCGCGGATGGTAAAACTTCTGGTTTATTGTCCAGCCATTTATCAGTATGTAGTTCGCTAAATAACAAAGTCATTTCGGCGTCATATTTCAATATAGAATCCTCTTCCGAAGTGTCGCCGAAAGGGGAAGAGTGTGGGATATGTTCGCGGGTAAACAAATAAGCTTGTTTATAAATTTCCGGCAGTTCTTTTGGCCACTCGTGATTCCACTTCGTACTCATGAATTCTGTATACTTGGCAATAATTATCATCAAGTTATTTTTGCCGCTGTGCTGGTTAACAAAATCGATAACTTGATTTCTTTCATTCTCGGTTCCAAAGTACTTTTGGACGTCGGAGTCGGGAGACGGAGTTGGACTTGAACTTTTGCTCTCTTCATTGTTAACATTTTCTTGACGCTCAAAGAGCTGATACAGGTCCATAGTATCCATAGAATCGTCCATACTTTTTGTAGGATCATCTCGAACTATTTTAGCCGTGTCAGGCAGTAAATTAGGCGGGAATATTCTTCGTACCATTTCTTCAAGCTGGACGTCATCTCTCTCAGCTTCTCTTCTATTAGAGCCGCGTACCCGAGCGGACCTTCTCATACTGCTGCTACTCCAAGCCCACTGCTGCAAAAAACACAAAGAACTTCTCCGTCTTTTCTTGACTTTCTGCTGTTCTTCCTTACCCTCAGATTTATCACTGGGTTTATCATCCGACTTGGACGTTTTGTCACCGCACTTTTCTACTGACTTTCCATCATTTTTGTCAGCTGATTCAACTTTACTATCACTTTTGTCTTGTATCTCTTCGATAGACTTCTCAGTATTTTCATTAGCGCTCTCACTTGACTTTAAAATTTCAACCTCATCATAAGCAGTGCTGTTGTGAAACGCAATACTATCTTGAAGTTTATTTTCAGCCTGATCTATCTGCTCGATATCTGATTCCATCTTCAACGGATCCTCATCTTCAATAATATGAACATCACTTGAGCTCGATTTTTCATCATCGCCATCAACATCCATTTCGCTGTCTAATTTAACATCCGGTACCTCTTGATCATCATCATTTTCTCCAGAATCACGATGATCACCTTTAACATCCATCTCAACATCAGTAACGCTCTCCAACTCAGAACTAATATCCACAACCATCTCAGAATTATCCCCTTTTTCTTCAGCTTCAGTACTATTTTGATTAGTCAATGCCTCAGTCTCATCAGTCTGAATATCTAATTTTATTTTACTGATAAAATTTAAATTATTATCACTCATATATTTATGCATATCTACAAGACTCTCTCCGAGTTCTAGCCACGAGTAGTTCTTCAGTGGTTTGTGAAGGGAAAGATCTGGCAATGGTTTGTATTCAAATTCCGGCTTGCAAAACTCTACCCACCTGCCAGCAACTTCTTTAGCCTCAGCAATCAATGCGTCGCCAATAACTCTGTCGAATTCAGTATCAAGTGGTGGATCCAGCGCCCAATCAACGTTAAATAGTTTGTAGCTTTCCTCAAAATACGGTACTTCTTTGTAAATTTGTTCACGAAATGCCAGACCTTTTATATAACTCGAATCTCTTTCTAAAGCCATTGATATATACAAAAGACAATTCATATAATCCGGCACTGCATACGTCGCTGTAATAATATTATCCAAACAAGGCCAGTGATTAGGATTACAATTAAGCCCTTGCTTGAATGCCGAGCAAGCAAACTCTAGGTTCGAAGTTTTCATCGCCAAAGTACCCATACGACACCACAGCATCACATCAGTTGCATCGAGATTAGCGGCTTCCCAATAATTATTGATAGCCTCTTCATAATTTTCCATCTGACCATAAATAGCTCCGATATTCTTAAAACAGCAGTACTTCAACGACAGCATCGGCCGCGCTCGTCCATCAGGTACTTCAGGTTTCTCCACCTGATCCAGCAGTTCAGTCTCCAACAAATCTTTGAATATACTCAAGGCATCTTCTATTTTATTTTCTTTACGCAACTCCAGTGCTTTATTATACTCCGACAGAGCAATTTGTTCCTAATAAAAATGAACCCGATAATTAATAAAATAATTAAA
Source organism: Microplitis deprimator (assembly GCA_964016945.1). Taxonomy (NCBI): domain Eukaryota; kingdom Metazoa; phylum Arthropoda; class Insecta; order Hymenoptera; family Braconidae; genus Microplitis; species Microplitis deprimator. The sequence goes on along the minus strand of OZ024710.1, from coordinate 2,621,742 downwards.
CAATTCTCGAAGGTCATACAATTTTATCTTTCGAGTACCGGCTCATTTTTCTAGACTAGGTTATGCTAGATAAAAAATTTTTATTTATCATCAATTTACCTGAGCTTCCTTAGTAATTGTCGGCGTATTTTCTTCATCACTTTCCTCACTGGACTCCTCATTCAAGGCCGATATTTTCATCATTTTTATTTATTTTATTATAATTATAATTTATTTAAATTCAATTTACTCAATATGTCATCATTTCATGTAGATCAGCTTTTTATCTAAAATAAAAATTATAAATATTAAATATCTTTACAATCACAAATAATATTTAATTGTTATTTTTTAATAATAAAACAGATCTGATATTAATTACAATTACATTAAATATAATAATTATTAATAAAATCACAAGTTCACCGCGTTCAAAACAAAACCATGACAACACTCCTGTTGGAACCATAATAATTCTGCGACAGTGTAATAATAATAATAATAATAATAAATAATTATGATTATTATTTGTATTTAAAATTTGTTACCATCAATAACAAAGATAACGCGCTTGCATACCAACATTTTGCTTTCGCGTTTTAAATATTTGCCGCGCAAAACGATCGGCGCCAGCGTATCAAAAAACGAATAGACGAAGAAGCACACACGTAAAAAAAAATTGGTAGTGTGTGTGTGTGATTTCTGTTACATTTTAGGAGCCACGATGATCCTCTTGGATTTAGCGTAAGTATTTTACAGATAATAATAACAATAACTAATGGCATTAATTACAAACATGGTAATATTATTAAATAATATGGACAGCGTAATTATATTTAAATTATCACGAGTCCAGTTGATAAGCTTGCATAAGTAACGGCTGTCTTTGTCTTTAATTTTTTCTTTTTTTTCCTAGTCCATCGCCATGCCGGTGTATAAAATCTATCTTCAATTTAATAGTTTAATGAAACAGATAAATTTATTCATTATTTGTTCATTTGGAGTTTTATAAATTTTGTTGATTATCTTTGTGTCATTGACAGGCAAAATAATGGATAGTTAATTAATTGTGGTTATCTGTAAATATATTTATATATATTTATGGTGGTAATGTATATAATTATAACAATTAATTTTATTGCTACGTCTACAGTAAACAGAATCAATGGCGTTCCTATTTATAGTTAATATTTCAAATGACGCTGATATTTATTTTCCTATTGTTATTATAATTATTATTATTGAATTTTTAAATCATTACGTAATTTTTAACTAGTTAATTATCATGTGTTATTTATAAATTATATACAAATCATATGAGTTATTTATTTTTTTAGTTATTGTCGATTAATTACCGGCTTTTATTATGAAACTTATGTTATTTTAAAGCTTATCAATAAATATTGTCATTATTATTATTATTATTATTTATTAATTACTTTTTATTATCTTATTTACAGATTTCAATTTGAGGCATACCGAGATTATATGTTAGAGTAAAAATATTTATTTATTAATTTATGATAAAGTTATTTCGAAAAAACGGAAACGAAATCAGTTTAAAATAAAAGTAGACAAAAAAAATTGTAAATTAAAAAAGAAAATTCAAAATTAATAACCAACAAAAATAATAACAACAAAAATAAGAAAAGTTTGACAATCGCCAGAAGATAACGACAAATAAAAATGGGTATACAAGATTTTCAAACTTTCTTAGATAGTAATTGCGTACCAGGAGGTGCAGTTACCGTGGATTTATTAAAAATTGCACGGCAAGTTATTCAGAGACAGCGAAATCGCCTTAATAAAGCTCAATCATTGCAATCACCGTTATTGCGTCTTGTTTTGGATGCCGAGTGTTGCCTAGATCGTCTTTACGGTGGATATTTTTCAGGTTTGTTCAGTAATATATATTTTAGTAAACAATAAATTATAAATACTATTTAAAAAGTTATTGGTAATAACAAATATGTTATTGTGATTGAAATAAATAAATGTTATATTTTTAATTGAATAGACTGGGCGTGCGGTGGACAATGGAATCGTATGCTCCAGTTTCTCGCTATTTTAATTCAAGCGACTGAGCTGTCAGGAGTTGACTTGGTGGTATTTTTCAATGGTTGTAATGAAGCTCCACGTCGTTCCGAGTGGATTCAGCAGCAGCTTCAGATGCGTAATAAAGTTAATAATGTACGTTATTAACAATACAAACAAGATAATAATTTAGACAAAGGAAAAAAAATATTTACACTGATAGTTACTTATTTATTTTATTTAATAATAGGTTTTAAAACACATTGCCACCAAAGGAACCCCACCACCTAAAATTTGGTGGACACCTCCTGTTTGTTTACGCACTAGTTTACGTATGGCATTACGTCATTTGAAAGTATCTGTGGTAATTATCATTCACTAGACGATTAAAATATTTTTTTACTTGGTATTAATTGTTTATTTTAATTAAAGATGTGTAGTATGGATGATCATCATCAAGAAGTAATTGCATATTGTCGTGAAAATAATTTTAATGGGCTCGTTGCCGATGACGGAGAGTATGCAGCTTTTGATCCGCCTCGTTATTTTTCTTCTGAACAGTTAAAACTAACGTACAAAGGGTCTTTAGACACTAAAGAATATTTAATGTCAGAAGTTAATAAATCGCTTGGAGTATCGGCAGAACGATCTTGTATTTTAGCTGCATTACTCGGAAATTATATTTTGACAGAACAAGAACTAACAGATTTTTATAAAAGATTGAATATCAATATAACTGGGCCAAATAAAACAAATATTGATCAATCAATTAAAATAATAGCGGGATTTGTTAAAGATCTTCCATCAATTTGCAAAGACGTTGTGGCCCAAGAAGTATTTGGCTCACTGACTGATCCTAGATGTTCAAAACTTTATCAGTCCGTCCAATATTATATTAACGGAACCAAGGAAGGTTTTTTGCATTACAAAACATCCAAGCCAACTAAATGTCAGTTATTTTAATTTAAGTAAATAATTATTCATTTTAATTATCAATTTATTTATTTAAAATATAAATTTTACAGCTTGCAAACCAGAAGCTAAAAAACCGGTTGTAAATAAACAAAATTCGGCAGAAACAGCGACGACCGATGGAAATTGCACCATGGGAACATCACGATTTGCTTCAGAAACTGCTGAAAGTGAGCGTGAAAGTTTGGACGCATACAATCAAGCAACGGCAAATGCTAAAGCAGCACCGCAAATTGTTATTGAACCACCAGGGCTACAGTCTCAGGTAGATGGTGATAACGTGAAAACTGAAGATGACCAGCATCCTGCAGAGCCAACTGTAAATGGTACACACAATAATTTGTTGAGTTCATCAAGCTCGGGTAGCAGTTCATCAGCCACCTCACCATCCCACGTCACTACTGAGCAAGCCAAGACATCTGAGAAACCCATCAGTATTCCAACTACTGTTCCTGAAGTTATGAGAACTGCATCTGAACGTCATCAAAAAGGCTTAATGTCACCTCATATCTATCAAATACTCGCTACTGGTGAAATTAAACTGCCCGTATTACTGGAAGATGAAAATAATTGTGAATTCCCATCTATTCACGTTATTTATCGACCGATAAGACAAATGGTCTATGCTATTTTATTTAATCTCCACCATCAAATATTTATGGCGACTAAAAATAAAGAAAAAGGAGGTAATTAATTTATTTAATTATTGACTGGAAATTATTATTGACATGACAATTATTTTAGTACTGACATTTTATTGTATTTTTGTTTTTTAAATAGACAATGAAAAAATTGAAGTGCCTGATATTATAATTAAAGAATGGATATGGTCAAAAACAAACCCATATCAATCGCCAGAACTTATTAAAGCTGAACAAATAGGATGGGGAGTACCAACAATCCAGCGTCTGTGGTTCGGGTAAGTAATTTAATATTTAAATGTAATTTATTTCGTTGTAATTTATGCATTAGTTTAAAATAAAAATGGTTATGGTGTACAATTGAACTGGTTATTTAAATATTAAACGTGACTTTTAGCAACTGGATGTTCATTATTAATAAATACAGTTTGCTCTGGAGAATATTTCAAATGTGTGTTGGCTAGTCTGTGTACGGTAGTAATGTTGCGTTTGTGTATTTCAATTTGTGTATACTGTAGAATTTAAATTTCCATCTAAGGTATCTTTAAATTTTTTATCTATGCCATTAATTTAATTTTACAGTACTGGCATTGAAGACAAACGCCGCAGACTTCGTGGATTCCTCACGTGCATGAAGTCAGATACATCCCTCATGTTGAATATTTCTTATGTACCTCAGCACTTGCTGGTCATGTCTTGTGTACTAAGGTAATTTATCATATTTTTTATTTATTTATATTTAAATTTGTCAGTATGATTTAATTTGCTCTTTAAAAAATTTTAATTAGATACATCATGAGTTTTTCGGACAAAATAAAAATATTGCGGCGTCAAGAACTCGATGCTTTTATTGTTCAAGCATTTTCTCCGGATTTAATGAACCCTCAGTACCTCCAAGACCTTCAGGTACTTATTGAATCCAAAACAAAAAAAAAAAAAATGTTTGCTATAAAGTAATTGCAATTAAAATATAAATTTTTCTAGCTTCCGCTTGTAACATTCCGTGGCGTTCAACTGGCCACCTTGTTTATGGCCGGTGTAGAGACAGCCCTCTTAGCTAATGATGCTTGTGGTGCTCCAATTCCTTGGCTCATGTGTTGTCCTTGGTTGTTCTTTGATGGAAAGCTGTTCCATCACACACTAGCACGTGCTGCGGTGGCTAAAAATCTTCTTGAACTCTGTGGGGGTCACATTGACCGCGTTGTAAAAGTTGAAAGAATGCGTAAAGCTATCACTGAAGGTTTTAATCCTGTATACGCTCGACCACCACAGCCACCAATAACACCAAGTAATTTTTTTTAATTAACTAGTCAACTAATTTGCTCTGTAAATATTTCATCTTGACGTTATTCTTAAAAATTATCTAGATATAATTCCTGGCTTCCGGCCGCTGCCACTGACATCAAATGGTCTGCCAGTTAGTTGCGCATTGAATGACACTCAAAGTCGTGCTCGCATCAATCGTCCAGGAAATATTTTGCCACGTGAATTAATTCGCAGATCTGTACCATCGCGCGGTGGACAGTTGGAAATTGCTGGAGTTGTTGTTGGTCAATGGGGTGCCAATTACGGACAGCCAGGAAGGATCCAAGGTCATCAGCCATTACAAGGACATCTTCGTGGAAGATTTCCCCCACAGGTAAAAATTAATTTTGTTTTGTAAATTACTGCAATAAGCACGACGTAATTGTCTTAAGGTATTTTGTCATTAAATTATTAACTGTTTTATAATTTGATGAACGGCCTGATTAATTGTCAATATCAAATATATTATAGAGATAGTGTAATGTGTGTATTTTATTTGTAACGCTAATCCTATTATTGGAGCTCCAGATTGTGGATGCATTGGTGAGAATCAGTAGTATCTGTTCTAAATAATTCTTGTTTTAAATCTATCAATTAACGCGTGCACGAATAATATTATTTGAATTTGGAGTTGGTTGTGTGATGTAGAATTTTTATGTTAATTGTTTTAGGTGCCATTGCCGCGTTTGAATGCTCGTATGTTTCAATCTCGAGGAGGCAATAATTCAATCGCAACTCGTGGAAAGAAAACTCAAATGAAAGTAAGTAATTATTTATTTTTTTAATTTTAATTTATTATATTGCAATAAATTTTATTTATTTATAGGCAACGAGCAAGAAAAAGTCTGCGGTTAAGAAAAACCAAGAAAATGATACGAAGAAAGATTTAAAAAATCGAGACAACACAGATGACGAAGTTAATGCTGATGCCTTCTCGTAAGTTTATTGAAAACTGCAATTTAAATTTTAAAATCCTGGTGGTTTTTTTTTTTGTTAAAACTAAATTTATTTTTCTTCCAGTAAATTATCGGTAAAAGATGTAAATGCCAAAGAAAAAACAGGATCTAATCAACAAACAGAGAGTGCTGTCAACGGTTGCAGCAAACCCCAGGAGAAGGGTCAAGGCGATGCATCTCTTAATGCATCGCAAACGGTAAAAGAAAATTAAATTCACCCGAAATAAAATTTTTATTTCGGGTGCTGGGACGAAGGAAGAATATTTTATGCTCTCGGATGTGACGAAAGACCGCAGCTAATATCTTTATATGACTATCGAGCGGTCGTGCACAAAAAATACTTTATTATTTTGCATTCATTTATTAATTAATTATTTAAAAAAAAAATTGCTAAATATTATATAAAAAAAAATTTTCGCAGCTGCGTTGCAAATTATTTATACAATTCTAAAAAATATTAATTAAGAGTTATTTTTTTTTTGTTCTGCTAAAGTTGTATTTTTTCATGTTTGTACAAATTTATTATAATTATTTATAATAAAAATCAAACTTACAGTTGACAAAAAAATTTATCAGTTAAATTTTTTTTTCTTTATGTATGTTCAAATATACATACATTATTTTTATTATTAACATTTTTTTTTGTTAATCAAGTGCACTATAGCTCGATGTGCATATAAAGCTCTAGTGGGGCCAATAATTAAAAAAAAAAAAGAAATATCTGCATTAGCCAGTAATGAGTCTAATTCTCAGACATCAAAATGATTAAATGAATAAACTAAATGTATAAATAGATCGATTAATCGATCATTACTATATCTCACTGCCAAAAATATCGCCGTACATACATTAGTTTAAAAAAAAAAAGAAATAAACGAACAACATTATAGAGCACGACAAAAATAAACAATTTAGTAAAAAGATCATACTCGCCACGATAAGCGCGTAAGTTTGACTGATTAGCGTTCATGCGCTAATTAAATAAATAAATAAAAACAAACAATATAATTAATAAATATAAAAAATACAAACGTGGTCAGCTGTTATAGGTATTTAATTATTAAGGAATGTGATTATTTTTTTTACCATGATATAAAATATATATTTTCCGGTATTATATGAAATGCTCGCTTTCAAGAATGCACGGTCTTGATATCAGGTGCCTCATGTAGTTCTATTGCATGTGATTATAATTATTGTAAGTTTATTAACATACGTATCTCCGCGGATATAAACATAAATGTGAGGAAATTAATGAGGCATAAGATACCTCGACGGTATTACTAGCGTAAAGAGACTGATGCTTTTCATATAGGTAAAATATATATTTATACATAAATATATACGAGTCCCTACATTTATTATTACAAGTATGTGTGATAGCGAGTGTCCGCCAGTACACCCAGTGGGTGGCGATTTATTCAGGTAGGATCTCTCGTACTATATAATAAATAAATCGGTATGTATGTCGATAACGAGTGATTGAAATGTCGTGCCTGATTACCCTAGTGTCGGAGTTAAGGATTTAAAAAAAAGTAATTGAATAAATAAATAATTAACAATAATTGTTAATGTTATTTATATAAAATAGTGTATTATGTACGCATGTGAGAATGGATTTATGATGAATGTGATTGATTTGTGATAGTGATAGTGATGTGATTTGTGTAAATATAAATAATGTATGCAGATCAATGGGTATAAATATTATTTATTCTCGTAAGGATCTGGTTGATTAATGAGAGGTAAAAGTAAAAATAAAAACGTGATCTGGATGAAACTCATGGCATTGATAAGGATAATAAAAACAAGGCTGATAATGGTTTTATATTAAATATATGAGCCATATAAAAATATAATATGATAATAAATGATTGATGATTTATGATAAAGGATTTTAAAATGTAAGAGTATACGATAATTAAGCGAACGGAAGTAATATACGAGAAAAAGAATATGCCGTTTAACAAAAGTGAGATCAAGAGATTGAAAAATGTTATATTTTTGTAGATTTGTTATTGCATAGTTAATTATATGCATTGTGACAATGATAATTCTTTATACGACAAATAACAATTTAATAAAATGTCGTTATATAACAAAGTTAGGAGGTTGAAAAATAATTTTTATTTTTTTGGAGATTTAACGATTATGTGCGTTGGAATTTTGAATATGTCAACTTGAGGGCATTTTCAGACAGTGTCCCCACTTTTTTAAAATTTTCATTGACTTCAACTGTCATAATCATGAGTGTGAATGTAGCTGACATCAGACAAATTTGAATTATTAATAAATATAGTAAATAATTCATAAAATGTAATTTTCAAAAAATGCGCATTTAAAAAATTTTGAAATTAATAAGTGCATTTTTATAAACATTATTTTTTTAATTATTCACTCTATTTATTAATAGTTTTAAATTTGTCTGATGTCTGCTACACTCATGATTATGACAGTTCGTAATTGAATTTTTTTAAAAAAGTGGCGGGTATTCTCTGAGAAGTTCCTTTAAATTATAAATAAAATAATAATTGTTTATTTAATAACTCGTTATTATCGACGTATTAATATAACGCATGTGTGCCTCCAAAATAATAATTAATTAATCCGTTTTAAAATCTTAATAATAATAATAAAATAAATTACACATGGATTGTGCATTTCAAAATGACTAATTAATCCAAGTCTTATCATAAAGCATTAACATAATTAACCTTCTGTAATTTGATGATAAACATCAAAACCAATATTGACATTTCTCTACAAATTATATTCATATTTCAAAAATATAATAATTATGATTACAAATGTCGAGTATTATGAGAACGGGTTTTAAAAATATTGTGACTAAAATGTACAATATTCCGCGCTGTACATGTTTCATTTTAAAGCCGCGAAGATATTTAACAAAAACAATAAATAAACATTGACATGCAACACAAAAATATTTGCCATTTGTTAATTAATGACCAATTACGTTGATTATAATTAAATGGTCTCATGGCATTTAGAAGTTACTCAAAAATATAACAAGACAAAAAGAGTTACAATGATGATAAAAAAAAAAAACGTTGATACACTTGATAAATATTATTACTGCTGCTGAATGTACATGACACTTCAATAGCAAAAAAAAATAATGAAATTGGTTCGACGCTAAGTAAAGTGACGAGCGAATGGAAAAGCGATGCAGAAAAGTATGATGGAAAATTTGATGATACAAAACATTATACAATATTTAATATAAAACAAAAATAAAACGAAGCAGAACATAAATGCGTAAAAAACGGGTGTCAATGCACTTGATTTATTTGTTATATTCGTAGCATTTTGGGACCCACAACAAAATAAAAACTTATTCTGTATTAAATTATACTGTACACATTTAAAACATAATCTATCGTATATTGTAATTTAAATATCTGTAAACTCCATTTGAAAAAAAAAAAAAAATAAGAAAAATAAAAAAAAAAGTATATATATATTATGCGCCGAGTTGATAAAAAAAAGTAAATAATTAAAAAAATAATAAAAAACAATTAAAAAAATATAAAAAAATAAATGCATAAAAATATTTAAAATACGATACTGAGAAATATGAATTTTAAAAATGCTTTTGAGCAGTAGTTTGTATCGTATGTCTCTTATTATTCACAAAAATATATAAAAAACAAAATATTAACAATTAACTTTTATTATTATTATATTTTGTTTCGATTGTTTATCATATAAAAATGATAAGTTTGTTAAATTTATTTTTATTGTATAATTATTAATTATTAATGTTTAAAAAAATTCAAATAATACATCAAGTATTTATCGTTTCTTTTTAAATTTTGTAAATCGCACTGGGCGATTTGAAAATCAATATTAAGGTTTTAAGTTTAATTTTTATTTTGTATTAATTACTCATAAATTTTATTTTGAATTAATTAACAATTAATTAGATATATTTTCTTTGAATACTTTATTTTGTTGTAATAATTAATGCTTATTAAAAATATTTGTTGTAAGACATAATGTTAGAAATTTCACAACGTATAACTGTAGCAATTATTCGAATTGATAACTAAAAATAAAAATTTGAACCACTATATTGATGTAGATGGAAGCGCACGTGGGTCCCATATAATGTCCCCATGAAAAATAGTACGTAAAATAACCAAAAATCCAAAAAAAGTTAATAGTAAACGTAAAAGTAAAAAAAAAATATTATTACCAATGTGTTAAATTTTACCCATATCGAAAAAATATGAATTTGATAATTAACTGATGTGAAATCTGATAAATATATTTTGTGTTTTTACCTAATTACTGTTTCCATATATTTTTGTTTAATTAATTAATTGATTAATTAAATAATTGATTGATAATTTAATTAATTAACATTTATAATTTACGACGAATAAAATCTGCGATGGAACGAGTGTACTGTAAAAGAGTGTTATGAAAAATGCTTATATTAATTAACAGGTTTTTTAAAAATATTATCGATAATTAATAAATTAAATATTTCAACGTTAAATTTAAATCGCGAATGAGAATTTGAATAATAAAAAAAAATTCTCATGGCGATTTTTGTAACACTTTGTCGGTTCTCCCCACAAAAAATATATGTACACATCATGATAATAAAATAATAACAATAATTATTACTGGTAATTGGTTACACTAGCATAAACATTTTGTTTATAATTGGGATTAAAATTTTGAATGAATTTTGACATGGAACTAAAATAAAAATGTAAAATTTAATTAATTGTTTATTAAATTCCTTCCTTTTTTACATTTAAATTAATTTATTTAAACTGTCAATTATTATTTATAAAAAGTCAATGGCTGTAACGTTCTGGGTAGACATATAATCCAGATTTAAATTTTTCAATATTTTTTATAAAAACTTTATTATTTTCATCCTCATCTGTATTTAAATACTGCAAGGTATAGCTGGCATCACTAAGTTTAATTCCTGGCTCTGAATAAAATTAAAAAAATATATATATTTATTAGTAATTACGTAAAGGGCCGATCATAAAATACGTCACGCAAAATTTCACCCTTTTTAGACCCACCTACCCCCTTTGTTGCGCTATGTCACATTTTCTGCGACCCTCCCTATCAATATTGCGTCACAAATAATAGACCCCACTTCCCCCCGTACATGATATTTATATCAATTAATTTCTGTATTTAAAAAAAAATTTATTTGTAAAAAATAACAAAAAAACGAAACATAAGTAAATATAACAAATTATTAAGCTAATGACGAAAATATATATGTAGAAATATTTATATATTTACAAATATGAAACCAATGACTTTCTATCGTAACAAAAAAATAAAATTTAAAAAAACCATAAGAAAAATTTTCAAAATTATTTGATGAGCTGCGAACGTCTGCGACTCTCTCCCCCATAAGTGCGAGCGTATTTTATAAACGGCCCCTAATTATAATTCTACAATAATTAACTATTTACCTTCAGAGTCTTCAGATTTATTAATTTCATTGTCGCTCAATTTTTTATCACTCTCCTGTCGTTGTTTCTCCGTACCAACAACTTGAATTGATAATTTACGGAAATTATTTCCACCGACAATGTGATCTTTGAACCAATTTCTCAAATCTTTGAGATTTATCTGACGAATTTCGTTGGTTTCTCGTGTCAGTCTATCGAACATATACTCCCCGCATTTAATCTCTGCCCAATTACGAATCACCTCTTCCCTCAAATGAATATCAGCGCACTGTTTTATTTTAATAAGACCCTCTTTGTGATTCTCAAAATCTTTATCCGACAAAGACTCAAGTTTCTCATAAAATGATTTTAAAAATTCCTCTATCCGATCATCAACATGCTCGACACTAAATTTATCAGCTTGCGTACAAACTGAGATCGAGTATCCAAACACACCGTAGGTATCACGCAATAGACAAAATACGTCATATCCAAGTTGCTCTTGTGTTCTTAATTGATTGAATAAAGGCTCTTCCATTATCATCTAAATCATCAAAGCATTCAATTTATATAATTAATAATTTTACATTCAATTAATAATAATTTACTGATATATTAATTTGCCAATTTAAAATACTCACCGTCAATAATTCAATTGTAACAGACAATTTTATTGATGCTAAACCTGATTGATAATAATTTGTAACAACAGAATTTGAATCCGTAGAATTGAAATTTTTAAATCTGCAATAATGTGCTCCAGGAGGCAGTGACATTGTCCGTAATCGTGGCAAAGTGTTTGGTAATAACGGCCCACATTTTAAAATATCAAAACATTTTAATACATTATTTTTAATTTCATTCGACGTCATGTTGCCTTGGATTAATGACTGAATATAAATGTGTTTAGTAAAATATTTAACAAAGTTTTTAAATTCTTCAAATGATATTTTGCTGCACGCCGCATGTCGATCCATAGCCGTCCAATGTTTCAACATAATAATCGATAATCTTACGTCTCTATAATTTAAAAAATTTTAATAAGTTCATCACATTCACTTTCAGTTACTAGAAGTCATCAATGATCACTTACTTTCCTAATTTAGAAGGCTTTAAAAATGTATTATAGTAAGCTTTTAGTTGTTGTTCTTTCATCACTTTGAATAAATCTTCCGTAACAATTTCAGGGAAATTCGATATATATTTAACAATCGTTTCAAGAAGTAGCGGGAGTTTTTGGTTGAATCCGTAGACTTTTATCAGTAAACCTTTTTCACTTGAGTTGACTTCGTAGCTCAATTCAGCGGCTACTGCTGGATACAATTCTTCAGCAAGCAATTGCTTCAGTACTTCTACCATTATATCGCACATAGCGGTTCTAAAATAACAAATTTTATAAAAAGAAAAGTAAAATAAATTTTACGCGATTAAAATTGACAATTAAATTTACCCTTCAGGTGAAGATGCGATCATAGGCGATATCAATTGGAAATTCATATAACATTCAGGTAAACGAAATTTAGCATCAGGTTTGTACCAGATTTCACACAGAGTGTCTTGATAAATTTTAACTGGCGCTTCGATTGATTCGGCGGGAATCAAAGTGAAGTCATCGGTTATAAAAATATTTGGCTCGGGTAAATGGAGCTCTGGCATAGCGTCAATGTTTTTCCAAGACTCTATCCAGTCAGCTGGAATTTCCGTGTCTGTGTACTTGGTTTTAAACCACGGCTCTTCTTTATCAAATGTTGAATCGTCAAACTTTTTGTCAAAAATAATAATATTAACATTGTCAGGTGTCAGAACATCCATGCAAGCTTTTATTGATTCAGGATTATACTCAAAGTAGAGTTCACTTCCAGTAATATAATCAGTTGACTTGTAGTAATGCATGTTTTCACATAAACTTTCGACGTTTTCAATCGAAGGCACTTCGTCAGTGAATCGGAAATTCGTATCTTCAATCATACGAATCTCATCGAATATTCTCTTTTGCGGTCCTAATTTGCGTACCATGTTAATGTATGAAAATATGGCATCGATAACTTGTTTCAAGTGGTCGTGGCCTTGGTCAGTAAGGACTAGAGACAAACTGAAAAGAGCGTACATTGAGCTGTGTTCAAACCCACTCTCTCCATTGCCGCTGTAAATATCAAGACACCACATTTTCTTCCTCAAGTAACTGATCAATGAGCCCTTACCCTCGTGCCCGATAATCCAAGAGATGTACTGATGAGGTTTTTCTTTGTAAAGATGATGAAGTGGTGGCATGGTCCATGTCAGCTCGATTTGACAAACGTCTTTTACTGGTTTAATTTTGTAAATACGCCTAAAGCTAGCGGTGTCAAAGGAATTGGCACCTATATGACGACTAAAATCTTCTGAAGGTAAACTATTTGTCGGTACTACGGAAAAACATTTTTTGACGTAGTCTTCTAGAGTGTCTAAAGGCAGACGTGCTTGAATTGCCAGTGTCATACGATGCGCGCTGTAATGACGTTCACGAAATTTATGTAATTGCTTGTATAGATTATCATCAGTTATGTTGTCACGAAGAGTTACCAGATTTCCCCAGGTAAATTTAGTGGCAGGATGACTTGGCTTAGCAAGACTGCAGAACAATTGCTCTTTTCTATTTGAGTCTGAAGGCAATGCCATTTGAAATTCACTTTCGATGGCTTCTCGTTCCCGAGTTATTGCATCTCGCAGCATCAAAGGGGCGATAAAAAATTGAGCGAAACGATCTAATGCAGAGTAAAGATGTTTTTCATCAATTTCAAAAGTAAATGTTGTTAACTCAGGCTCTGTAGATGCGTTATCAGAACCACCACGTTTCTTTATAAAAGAATCGAAATCGTTTTCAGCAGGATACTTTTTAGAGCCCATGAAGACCATGTGCTCAAGAAAATGAGCCATTCCAGGTATTTCAGAGGGATCGCTGAAGCTTCCAACTCCTACGCACAATCCGCATGCAGCCTAAATATCAAAAGCAATTTAAAAGTTTTAATTATTCAAAATAATCAAACATTTAATTATCGTACCATTTTTTCTTCTCGCTTAGACAAGTGAGCATGCTTATCATCTTCATCACTCATCTCCATCTCTTCATCCTCCTCTTCATCGTCGTCTTCATCACCTGAAGATTCTTCTTCACTCTCTTCTTCGTCGTCCTCATCACTGTTAGCTGTTGAAGCTAACAATTTAAAAAATAAAAATAAAACCAAAGCAGCGAAATAAAAAATAGTTT